>CM039518.1:6660038-6851768 GCA_022433055.1 Begonia peltatifolia
TTTTTTATGATGACAAAATATTGAATGAATGACACACTTCACGTTTATTTAAAGATAAAATCTCCCCCATAATATATGAATTATATATCTATTTCTCCTCAAATCTCCTCCACTATATATCTATTTCTCTTCCTTTTGACATATAAAAAATATACCAATATTAACAAGCATGTTAAGATCATTAAACAAACAAACATACTTTAAGTTAAAAATAAAGATGAAACTACTAATATTCAGTGTTGAAAAACATACGATTGAGACTTAAGACAGAGACAAAATTATGACAATTATAAGGAAACACTCGCAAATAAGACTAATGACTCGATTGTAGGAACACTCGGATGTGCTGAAGGATCTTCTTCATCATACTCATCATCCCAGTAGACTTTAAGATCTTCAATACTTTGATTGACTTTGGTGAACTGGTGGCATTGTTCAGCTTCCCTCCTATCGAGACGAGTGATGATCAAGTTTTAAAACGTACTCATGGCCATAGCAATGCTGTCTATATGAGCCTCAAGGGTGTTGAGTCTTTCCTCTGTGTTGGAAGCGCTCTCTCGAGGCATGATGAAATGAGGTGCATAACAAAGAAGAGTTTTCTTTATCTTTGAGTTCCGCGTCAGATCTCTCGATGATCAAGTCAATGCTTGTAAACAGAAGGTTGCACTAAATTGTACCCCGAGTTAGGATTGCTTGGGGGTGCTCTTAGTTGCTTGTGTCTCTCCTTGCTATTGCTGGAGTTTGAAGGAAGACGAGGATGGCGAAATCTAGTTCCCGAAAACTGTTGTTTCTCTCGTAAGAAGAAACAGAACCGAAAGCTCTTCAATGCTTATCGGTCCAGCCAAGGGTCTTCACCCTCCATCTCCCCAGATTCTTCCGAGATTGAACGAGCGTTTGCAAGATAGATGTCGTTGCCGAAGAGCCTCTTTGCCCATGACAGAGCTCTTTCCCAAAGGTGCTGATCAACAGTGTTCCGGGTCGGCTAATGGTTCCCTCATCATTCCATTTCCTTCCACTACCGTTCTCTGAGGAAATTGCCATCTTACCCATCTCATAGTTTGCATGCTATCATCTCTTTACCTTTTCTCGCCATTTTCATGCTTCTCTCTGTTTTGCATTGTTTTCTTATCTACTTTTGGGGTGTTCTTTGAGCACCGATCTTTCTACTTTCTTTTAAGTCTTTCGCATGCATAATTTCCATCTCATTTGCAGTTTGTATCCCATCACTCAAGTGGAAGTTTGTTTGGATATGACTAACCAAACTGCGCTGATACTCACATGGATGTGACTCACCAAGATCAAGTGAAAGCAATTGTGTTTTGACCACACAAGAAACATGAGATCGTTCACAATAAAAAATGATTCTGATTCAACAATATTCAACCATTACAAAGAAGGGAATGAGACTTATTTATATTCAACATTTGATCAACAAAATTAAATATAACTTTGAAAAAAGAGTTAATGTGGTGGTATTCAAAGACACAATTTCACTTGGTCAAAGCAATATTTCATCTTAGGCACCCTTTCACGCATTATTCAATGTATTCAAGAGTCTTTTGGATTTTTCATAATTACCAACTCACATTAGTCCCCTTATGACACATATATATGCACTCACTTGGTTACATAAATGGATCAGTCGAGTGAGGGCATTATTACCATTTTTAAGTACATGAACAAAGACACATGCAAATTAAAATAACATAGGACAGAACATAAATGAAAATGGGTCTTAATAGATGGATCAAGACTGACGTGTCGGTACCTAATGGAAAATGCTCAATGATGCACCAAGACAAAAACCACAAAATTGTTTTCAGATTAAGCCAAAACTGTTCCAACATTGTAGCAAATTGCAGAACATATAACTTTTACGTTTCTGAACCAAATGCTCCAAACATTTAACAGTAGTAGGCCAAAAATATAAATGAGATACACGTAAAATTTCAACACCAAATTCGTTCTAAATCAAAAGATATGCACAAATCAAAATCAGAAAAACTACTGTGTTGAAATCTACTAGTTGGCTGAAAATGAGAAAAACATAACTTTCCCGAAATAGATGCAAATGATTTGAAATTTGAAAGCAACCTTACTAGATGGGTGGATGATGGACCCTGAAAATGTTAGAGCAAAAGTCATGGAGATGAAAGATATATACTAGAACAACCCTTGAATGGTTTGGAAAGCAAATATGGTACTTTTGGGTAATGTTTCTTTCCAATGAAAGAAACAACTTGGGAGATGGTTTCGCCAACCTTTTATGATTTTTGTACTCTTGAAAGAGAGGAGAGAGATGTGCCAATGAGGCTACTTACTCAATCGAAAATCAAGACTCAAACTTTATCTAACCTATGTTCTAACAATCTTAATCTTTTTGTAGGTAAAGACATCTTTGAAGACTTAGAATGAAAGACAAATGCACAAGACATGGAGCAACCTTGCATATGCGCTCACTTGGACATTAAGTGAGGAAGCTCATCAAGCTCAAAAAGAAAGAATTTGACTTCCATAAAAACAATTTGTAACCAAGCATTTTACTTGTTTTAATGTTAGACAAACATTAGCAATATTTGTATTTTGTTAGCAAATATTGACCTTACTGGATGTGCATGTTTTTTTGCATTATGGTATTTTAATTCTCATTAATTAGAACCTCGTTCCAAAGAATGTCTTTATGGGAGATATAGTCCTGACCATAAGGGTTATCTCTATTTCTCTCCAGCTGTTGACCCTTTTTTTTTTTATTTCTCAAGAAGCCATTTTCAATGAATCAAGTTTTCCTTTTGCTAATTTTGTTTAATTGTCTTCTCAAATTTCACCTTCTGGTTTTTGATTTCTTATTTTTCCATCTTTGTCACACATTTCCATCTCCCCTCTTCATTGAATCTATTTTCTTCTTCTGCCACACATACGATAGATTCACCTTACACATTTCCATCTCTATTTGCCTCTCCTCGTAGTCTTACCAATGCCAACCAAATGATTACTCATGCCAAGTCTGGAATTCATAAACTGAAGCTATATCTACGAAAACTATTTCATACAACTGCAAAACCGTCCATTCTTTCACAATATTTAAAGTCATCTAAGTGGTCACTGGCAATGAAAGCTGAACTTGATGCATTTCACATAAATCACACATAAGAGTTGGTTGTTCTTCCACTTTGGGCCAAGGTAATACGTTGTAAGTGGGTTTATAAATTGAAACAAATGTCAGATGGCTCTTTAGCTCGACACGAAGTGCGACTTGTGACAAAGGGCTTTAATAAGACAGAGGACATTGATTCTTTTGAAACATTTTTGCCCTGTCGTCAAGCCATCTACTATTTTTTTGGTTCTTACTTATGCTTTCTCGCTCGGTTGGCATATCAGACAACTGGATATCTGGGATGCATTCTCACATGGTGACTTGAATGAGACAGTTTATATATCTCAACCACAAGGCTTTGTTGATTCTTCTGCACCCTTGCATGTTTGTCTTCTTCAAAAATGGATTTATTGGCTCAAGCAATCTCTGAAAACCATGCATATGAAACTGCAACATGCTCTGGTGCATCGTGGCTTTATTGCGTCACGATTGGGTATCTATATGTTTGTCTACAACTCAGCCATTGTTACAGCGGATATCCTAGTGTACGTTGATGATATAATTCTAATGACGAGTGACTTATCTTTTGCTACAGCTTTGATTTCTTATTTGGGTTCTCTGTTTGCTGCTAAAAGATTTAGGAAGACTTCATCATTTTCAGGGTATCTCAGTCCAAGGCAATGCTACTACACTGTGTTTATCTCAAACAAAATATATTTAGGATCTTCTTCCTCGTTCTCGTACGATAGATTCGAAACCAGTGCCTACTCCAATGTTAACTAGTACAATTTTGTCCATCAATTCAGCAACAGTTCTACCAAATGGTTCTCTTTATAGAAGTGTTGTTAGAGCTTTGCAATATTGTACCATGACTCGTCCATATATAAGTTTGATTTATGCATTCAGTAACGGATTTACATTGACAAGTTGTGAAGCCAATTTTACTATACTTAAAGTGCTCTTCAAATTATTCTTTTAGTTTTCTCAAAGCATTCCAATGATGATCTAGTTTGTTTCACAAACGTTGAATGAGGTTCTTATACAGACGATCGTAAAAGCACAATTGCTTACTACATCTTTTACGGTTCGAACTTAATATCATGGTGTTCCAACAAACAGAAAATATGTATCTCATTCAAGGATTGAGGCTGAATACTGAGTAGTTACAAATGTAGCTGCTGAGTTATGTTGGATGGTCTCACTAATGGGTGAGCTAGGTATGTATGTGTCCAGTCCTATTATTTACACAGATAATGTGAGTGTAGCCTATCTTTCCTCTAATCATGTTTTACATTCAAAGTCTAAACATGAGGAAATCAATTTCCATTTTGTGTGTGATAAAGTCCCTCAAACATCTTTAATTGTTTGGTTCATCCCATCAGCAATTCAACTAGCTAATTGTCTTACGTTACCCCTTCCAACTTTTGGTTTTCAGTCTCTTAGATTCAAGCTGCTTGTTCTCTGGCAATCAGCTTGCGGGGGGATGTTAGAGAATGATATACGATCTCAATGATATATATATATATATGCTCCTGAGACAATATGTTATAGCATCTTACTACAAAAGCTTTTGTGCTCCCCTTCGGATATGCATTGTGTTGGCATTTTTTTACTAGCGATAACTGTAGGTTAACTCCAACTTACGTATGGCAAAACTTTGTTGAATTAATTGGTAATTTGCCAACTTGAAATGAATTTCGAGGCTTACAGAAATCACAAGTTTTAAGATTTCACACATGTTAAGATTTGATTGTTAATTGAATTAGTAAACTAATAAATCAATAAAACGTAACGCCAACATATATGATCACATTACTCAATAATTATTACTGTGGTTACGTATCTATTATTAAATACCATTAACCAAAAAAATCAGATTAAGAAGTTGGATAGTAATCCTTATTTCTTGGAGGCCTCGCTTTAACATTATTATTAGATTTTAATTACTTAAATTACGGTCGAAATTTGAATCACAAAATTTAGTTATACGTTAATTTCATTACATCTTAACTAAAAATGGCGTCATTTAAACAGTCACAATTGCTGCACTAAAAGATAGAGAGTATAATGTTTGGTTACGGAAAGGTAATTTTCTAGAATTATTATTGATAATTCACACATAAACACTAATTTATGCTGCTAATATAAACTAGCATAATCTATAAAATAATTACAACATTCCTGACCGAGCAATCATCCACGAGTATGACTTAAGCCATGGAGTCATCGTTTTCATGGCTATCAGCCACTGCAGCTCTCGTAACAGTTTTGTACGAGTAGCGACGAGCCAAGATTACATAAACGCACAAGTTGGCTGCAGCAATGGCGGCTAGTAACCAGTAGAAGTTATCTACACGGCTAGTGTTGAGCTCTCCTCCAAACCAACTCGCTCCACTCTTCGTCGCTATCCTATCCACAGCTGTTATTAGCAAAGTACTGACGAAGTTTCCGGCGCCTATCACGCTCAGATAAAAAGCTATCCCTAGACTCCGCATGGAATCCGGAACCTGATCGTAAAAATACTCTTGCAGGCCGACGAGCGTGAACCCGTCTCCCATTCCGATGACGACGAACTGCGGCGCTAGCCAGAACACGCTCATGGTAGTCGACCCGATTAGCGGGCCGTTCTGGTCGACGACTTTTAATCTCTTTCTCTCAACCAGAGCGGCGATCACCATCGTTACGACTGAGAAGATCATTCCGATTCCGATCCTCTGCAGAATGCTGATGCCTCTTTCATTGCCGGTTGCTCGCCGGCAAAAGGGAACTAGTAGTTTGTCGTAAATGGCAACGCATATTATCATTCCGACGGCGGAAAGAGCGAAAATGGAGGCTGCGGGGATGAGGAAGCTGCCGTGGAAGATCTTCCGGTCCAGTGTAGCGGCTTGTTTGATGAAGAAAGTGGAAGATTGAGCGACGCAGATTCCGAATGGCAAAGTGGAAAGCCAGATGGGAATCATATTTAGAATTAGTTTCAGTTCTTCCACTTTGGTTACAGTCGCTAACCTCCATGGGCTTGTTCTCCGTTTTTCATCCAAGTTCTCTGAATCTTCAACAATGGCCGCTTTGTCTAGAAACCTACCAAAAATTCAACCTATACTCAATTAACTTATTAAGACATATCAGAGAAGCAAGCAAGGTAAAACACACAAGTGACTGGATCATCGGACAATCATAAACTACGCTTACTGAAAACAAGTTCACACTTTTATACTTTATTGATGCTCAACGACACCAATATAATTCAAATACGTCGACCAATAATTCTAATTTATCAACTTAGAATATAATGCTCTCTTATTTTATTTTATTTTTTTTAAATATTCGGTCCAACAAAAATTAACATCATATTACTATATCAACCACTGATTTCAAAGCGAATGGAATAAAGTTTTGGTGGGCCCACACCTCATCTACTGTGCTCCTTGCATCCACTCACCACTTTTCTTTTTTTCTTTGTTTTTTTGTTTTTTTTTTTTTTTTTTTGCATTTATTTCTATTTATTGTTGGTTTTCCCAACTCTAATGCCTACTTTAAACTTGGCAATTCTTATGTATTATATAATTGTGAAGTTTAATCTATCTTACTTGAGCTTCTTGGTGTGGCATAAGAATCTTCCATTGACAAGCTTCTCTCTCATGGAAACTTCATGCAAGTCAATATTGTCGGAAGGATAAGGAAGCTTTCTTTTTCTAATGGCGGCTACCAGAACCTGCGCCATGGGTGTCAAGGGACTTCCCGACGGGGCCCTGAAGCGATAGTATGGTCTCCCAAGGAGGAAGATGACTATCGAAACCACCATTACTGCTGTGAGGATAATGTCTGAAACTCCCCAGCCGTAATGATCTTGAACGTAAACAATCACAGTGACGCCCATCAAGACCCCGGAGCATAGCCCAAACGTCCACCAGTTGAAAAACGACATTTTTTGTTTTCTTTCTTTGGTGTGATCATCATCAAATTGGTCTGCTCCGAAGCTCTCCAATGAGGGTTTATGTCCTCCGGTTCCTACGGAGATTAGGTAAATGGCGAGAAAGAAGACGACCTCATGGGCCTTCCTTGGTTCCTTGCAGATATCACTGCTCTCACAAGCCTTCAAGCTTGGCACGAAGGACGCCAATATTAAAAGGGTCAATCCCTGTAAAACGAAGCTTAGCACACAATATATAATTTGAAATTATGAACACAAGAAATATATACAAATCACATGGAGAGTGGACTAATATAGAGATGATAATGCAGAAAAAAATTCAAACAGAGTTTCCGAGAGTTAATTTATTAGCGTTATAGAATTGAAAGTCAAATTAATAAATTTGTCTACAGTATTTTTTTTTTATCCTTGATCTATTTTTAGAAAAAGTTAAGATTTGATGGGGGACGCTGTGGTCTATGATCCTCTAACCTAAAGCTTTTTTGATTAATAAAATTTTATGAATTAAATTGAAAAAGAGGATATATTATTACCAAGATGTAGATTACGGAGGAAACTAGGACGGTGGAAAAGCGACCCAAATAAGCGTCAGCGACGAATCCTCCGAGCAGTGGCATCAACGTTGTTACGCCGGACCAGTAGTTCACATTCCTCGCCGCCGATTTGACGTCTTGATGAATTACCCGGGTCAGATATAAGATCAAGCTTGTGGCTATTCCGTAGTAACTCAACCTCTCGCTGAACTCGATGGCTGCATTAAAGACACGCAAAAAAATCTCAATTTTCTTAGCATTTCCTGAACTTTCTAGGTAACTAAACAGATGAATGCTCTGGTTATACTAATAATCTCTACCGATTATAAAAAAAGATGCTTTCCATGAACCGGTGGAAGCTCGGAGAGGGACCCTCCCCTTCTGGTCTAGCGAAGAATCATTTACCCATTTTTCACTGTCAATCTCTCTGGCTTCCGGCTGTACTTTCCTTTCCATCGTCGTCCTGGCGAGCAAAAGGAAATTATGGGAATGGAAGGAAGAGTGTTTGGTAGGTAAGATAGTTGATGAAAGAAAGCATGGCTGTGAAGCTATATATAGGGAGAGTATTAGGTCAATTTTGGTTCATGGGTTGAGTGTAATATTGTCCAAGAAGTGACAGATTGGGAGAGAGAGAGAGAGAGATTCGCAGATGCCTTGAACAATTATTAGAAAATGTGAAACCCATTTTCAAGATTTTTGATTGAGACTAGAAGAACATTAATTATCTAAAAAACCAAATGAGAACAGAAGCCACGCCGACTTCTCTGCGTTGACTTTTTGGTTTCATGAAGTCGAGATGGGTCCAAACTCCATTCACCAAAAAGATTTGAAATTAGGGATTCTTAAGATTTAACAGTCAAATTTTTTGGCACTTCACAGTCATCGTTGGGTTTCATCGAGAACGTGATATATTGTCTCATTATGAGATGAACACGTTGGCTTCTAGTCTGTCATTAATCTGCGTTGATTTTTTAATTTAAAACATGGAGAGGAATATGATAGAAACTATTCTAATTCAAGGTTAACATTGTGGGGGCTAGTTGGAAAACGAAAGCAATGTAACGGAAGAGTGGGAACATAGTAGAATTTCTTATTCCCCTCTGCAACATGATATACTCGTTTTAAGTTTACCTTCTTATTTTTTATTTTAATTGACCCTTATTTATTGATTTATAAAATTTATTATTTTAAATATATTATATTATACTAATCACTAGTAAATGAATGACATGTAAATATTTTAATCATTTGGTTTGTTAGGCGAGAATAGACACGAGAATTAAAGTCTTCCATGCTTGATTTTATTTTCAAGAAAATCATAGAAATTTTGTTTATTTATTTTTTAATTTTCCAACAACTTTAATTAGATATAATTATCCCTAAGCTTAATTCTATCCACTTACATAAGATTATATGTTTTTTTTTTAAATGTATTAGTGGTAACAATAGTAAGGCACCATTAACCTTCAAAATAGTCCATTTGTTCCTCAAATGATCACATGCTTAATTCAATCTTAGTATATTAGCTACAAAAGATTTTGATATGGTGATCCTCTAATCTTCAAAGGACCATAACTTTTGTTATGGGCACTTGTTTTGAACTGTCAAGATATCAAATCGAACCTCTCTCGGAAGCTCACGACATATCATTGGGTTTACCAATGACCGATTTTTCTCGGGCCCAAAACCATTGTTAAGGCCTCAAATCGACATGTAAAGATTTATAAACTATTTTTTCTGAATTATTTAATTTTTAGTTGAATTTCTCTAAGAGTTTGATATTTATTTTGATTTGTAGTGCGAATTGATTATTATTCATTATTATTGAAGTTTTTCTAAAAATTAGGGTTTCTCTTTGGAGAGGATTTTCTCGTTCTTTTTGGCATCCCGCTGCGTCAAGTGGTATCTGACCTGTTTTCAGCTTAGTCTACAATAGCCAGTTCAGGAAGCAATCACATCCAGAACGTTGTTCAGGAAGTGGGAGTCTTGCAAGCTGGATTAGAGGCTCATTAGACAGCATTCAAAAACTTGAAGGAAAATGTCGATCAAAGATTCTGGCGTATTGAGCAGCGCCTTGAAGACTTGATTGGTCATTTTGATACCCGAGGTTTGATGGCAACAAAAACACATATGGTGAAAGGGTTCGTCGGAGAGATGAGACTGCTCAAGGTGAGGGTGATGACCTACCTGTTTTTGCGAATAATCGACCACGATCCGTGTTCGATCATGAGGTTGATTCAGATGAGGAAAAAGAAGTGGAGGTAACAGAAAGACGCTACGACCAATGTGAAGGCGACGGTGGTGGCTATGGTCGATTTGGCAGCAATGGTATATTTGGCTACGGTTATGGTAGATTAGGCGGCAGTCACGATAGATTTAATAACATGACTATCATGCTGTCGAAAATGAGTTTAGACTGAAGATGGACATCCCTAGCTTCAATGGAAATTTAAAAATCGAAAAGTTCATCGATTGGGTTGCTGAGGTTGATCGATTCTTCGAATACATGGAGATACCGTCAGAAAAAATGGTGAAGTTGGTGGCTTGTCGATTGAAAGATGGAACTTCTGCATGGTGTGAGAGACTACAAAACAAGCGCTATGGAGAAGGCAAACAACCTGTTAGAACTTGGGCTTGGATGAAGCAGTTATTACGAACGGATTTCTTACCCCCTAATTATGAACAAATTCTCTTCCAACAGTATTAGCGCTGCCATCGAGGTTAGAGGACTGTGTATGATCATACAGTTGAATTTATGAGATTGGTAGAGAGGAATGACCTACGAAAAAGTGAAGGCCAACAAGTAGCTCGATACTTGGATGGGTGAAAGCCCCATATTTGAGACAAATTGGGGTTCATGTTTTACGAAATCTGAATGAAGCAAAGAATATGGCGATAAAGGCTGAACTGATGATCCAAGAGAAACAGGGCAGCAATAGTAAGTCTGATTTTATTAGGCGTACCTACGGGAATGAGGATTTTCAGAGGAATAATGCGGATAAAGAAAGAAAGGTCATTTTTTGACACCCCAACTCAATCAGAACGAAGAGAAGATAAGTCAGTTGGGAAGCGAGTAATAGCCAAAAATAAAGAAGTACCAAAATCAACCAATCCATATGTGAAGCTTATCCTTGGCAAATGTTTCCGATGTAATCAGCCTGATCATCGGTCTAACGAGTGTCTGAATCGGAGGAAAGTCAGCATTGTTGATAGAGATGAGCATGAGCAAGAAATTTGCTGTAAACCCGATGGCGACGAGAAGGCATTTGAGGAGGGGAACGAAGAGAGGGGAGAGGAGGCATTCGTGATTTGAAAATTGATGCTCACTCCTAAGCATAAAGATTGCACGCAGAGACATCAATTATTTCGCACCAGATGCACTATTAATGGTCGACTCTTTGATTTGATCATCGGCAGTGGTAGTTGCGAGAATATTATCGGCAGAGAAGCTGTAGAGATTTTACAATTACCAATAGAGAAGCACCCTACCCCGTATTCGATTGGATGGATCAAAGCAGCCAAAGAACACTGCAAGGTACCATTCACAATTGGTAAGTATACGGATGAAGTATACTCTGATATCGTGAACATGGATTTGTGTCACTTTCTATTTGGTAGATCGTGGCAATTTGATGTGGAGGCTCAACACGCAGATAGGGATAATGCCTATAAATTGAAGAAGTGCAATTTTGTCGTTCGAAAATTGTTGTTTCTCAAATTGATTATTAGTGTAGACGACATTCATATTGATAAGGAAAAGTATGGGCCATCAGAGAATGACCTACGCCAAAATTAGTAACAGAGCTGAGAAGTTTTCTTGGATTGACCAATTTTTTATTGGCAGTTTATTAAACATTTCAACTCCGTTGCAGCACCTCTCATAGAATGCCTAAAGAAAGAAAAATTTCTGTGGACAGACGAAACCGAAGCTACCTTTGCGTTGTTAAAGGAGAAACTTTGTATAGCACCGGTATTAGCTTTTCCCAATTTTGATAAGTTATTTAAAGTTGATTGTAATGCAAGTGTTGTAGGTATTGGAGCTTTCTTATCTCAAGAAAAATGACCAATTGTGTTTTTTAGTAAGAAACTATGTCAGGCGAGACGTACGTGGAGCACGTACAATAAAGAGTTTTATGCAGTTGTACTCGCCTTGCGAACGTGGGAACATTACCTGGTCGGAAATGAGTTTGTTTTATTTTCAAATTGCGACGCTCTTAAACACTTAAACAATTAGACTCGGATTAGCAAAGATATGCATGCAAAGTGAGTTAAGTTCTTACAGAAGTTCCCGTTTAAGCTATGACATAAGGCAGGCATTCAAAATAAAGTGGCTGATGCATTGAGCAGAAGAGTAATGCTAATGGTGACTTTGGCCAATGAAATTGTGAGGTTCGAATGTTTGAAAGACTTGTATCAGACGAATCCAGAGCTTATAGAGGTTTGGGGCAAATACAATTGCGGCCATTCTTATGCTGATTATCACACACATGATGGTTTTCTTATGAAAGGCAACCAGCTTTGTCTCCCACAATCGTCTTTACAAGAGAAGGTCATTCAAGATTTGCATGGTGGGGGTCTAGCAGGGCATTTAGGCAAAGACAAAACTTTGATCGCGGTTAGCGAGCGATTCTATTGGCCCCATCTATGCCGACATGTGAGTATGATGGTACAGAAGTGTTACGTTTGTCAAACGACGAAGGGGCAATCACAAAATACGGGACTCTATTTGCCACTACCTGTGCTAGACAACATCTGGTAGGATCTTTCTCTGGACTTCGTCCTCGAATTAACTTGAACACAATGGAGATTCGACTCTATCTTTGTGGTGGTTGTCAGGTTTTCTAAAATGTCCCACTTTATTTCCTGCAGGAAAGTCGTTGATGTACAGAATGTTGTTCGGTTATTCTTCAAAAAGGTGGTGCGTTTACATGGTGTTCCAAAATCCATTACATCTGATTGAGATAGCAAGTTCCTTGGCCATTTTTGGAGGACCCTATGGAAGATGTTCGATTCTTTCCTTAACTACAGTAATACTTCTCATCCTCAGACGGACGATCAAACTGAAGTTACAAACAGAACACTAAGAAATTTGCTCCAAAGCATATGCATAGCCAAACCGAGACAATGGGACATCGCTCTTCCTCATGCAAAGTTTGCGTACAACAGCATCGTTCACAGGACAAAAGGAAAGTCTTATTTCTCTGTCGTTTATATGAAACCGCCCCAGTACACTCCAAATCTGATTAAACTCCCCAAGACTTCGGACTCTCAGAGCAATGTTCCAGAACAACATATGGCTGAACAGTGGCAACATGTCACATTGGAGGTCAAACAAAGAATTGAGGAGTCAAACGCTAAGTATAAGGCAACAACTGATAAACATCGACACCAGAAAATATATGTTGTGGGAGATCAAGTGATGGTGCTTCTTTGCAAAGAACGGTTCATGATCGGCAAATATAGCAAGTTACAACTTAAGAGGTACGGAACGTTTCGAGTAGAGAAGAAAATCAACGACAATACTTATGTCATTGGACTGCCAAACAGTATGGGCATATCTAAAACATTTAATATGGCAGATATCTTTCTATTCTATCTGGACGATGAATTAGCATACCCAAAAAACTTGGAGTCGAGTTTTCTTATTGTGGGGGAGAATGATGTGGTGATCCCCTAAACTTCAAAGAGCTATAACTTTTACTACGGGCACCCGATTTGGACCGTCAAGATATCAAATCAAAACTTTCTCAGAGGCCCATGACTTGTCACCGAGTTCACCCATAACCGACCTTTCTCGGGCACAAAATCCATTGTTCAAAGCCTCAAATCAACGTCTGAAGATTTATAAACTATTTTTAATTATTTAATTTTTAGTCGAATTTCTCTAACAGTTAGATATTTATTTTGGTCTGTAGTGAGAATTGATTATTATTCATTATTATTGAAGTTTCTCTTAAAATTAGGGTTTATCTTTGGAGAGGATTTTCTCGTTCTTTTTCGCATCCTGCTGCGACAGATTTGAAATTTGCTGTCATTTTGTAGGTACACTTTAATTAGATAACCTTTAAATATCGCCTACATTTCTTTAATTCGATACACTTTAATTATTGTGGCTTTATTTAATTTATATTTGTTATACCAAGAATCCTTAAATCACTACTTGTAAAAGGTGGTTTTTAAATTTGACAGCTCAAATCCTAGTTTTTTTTTTTTTTTTGGTAAGAGTTCGTTGTAGTTTGAATTTCTTCTTCTTTTTTTCTTTTAAAGAAATTTAATGTAACTTTTAATTTACATATTTAGTTTTTAATAAATAAAAGATAATAACGAAGTTTTATTTGTATTCTCATCTCATAACTTTTATTCGACATTGTGATCATCCACACAAATAATCTTAGTTAATCATGTATTTTATTGAATTATTTTTTTTAATAATCCTAGATCTACTCTCTAATGCTATCTTATAATTATATGCCCTCACGTGATACTAATATATCATTACTTAATTGGTGTAGTAATTTAAATAAATTATAAATATATGAAAGGAGACACTAATTACACAAATTATAATTACTATATCATGAAGTAAGATTAGATGATACAACTAGAGAGGTAAACTTATTATTTCTCTGTTTTTTTAATAGAAAACTACTGTCAATGGTGGTTGATGACCAATTAAGCAAGTATCATTGATATAGATGTAAATGGTGGAGGAATATCTTCTTTGATTGTATTTTTTATTTATAAATATTATACTATATATCTTTATACCATTATATTTTATGGTCAAACCTTGAGATATGCAGTCGAAAGAAGGTAAATTGTGCAATCCTCAACTAGGACAAGATTTTTGAAAGGTAGAAATAAAAAAACTAAGTCACAAGAGGATAAGCTCATAGTGAATCATATTATATTATTTTTGTAGATTGAATCTTTACAAATATTAGTTAAATTTAGAGATGATAAACGAGTCGTTCGAGTCTGAAAAAATCTAATTTATCGAGTTTAATGAGTTAAACAAGTCAAGACTAACAATCTGGACTATAAAGTTAACTAATATTTTTTCGTTAAGCTTGATAAGATAAATTTTTTTGATAAGATTACTTGACTGGATGATCACAATGTTGACTAAAAGTTTTGAGATGAGAATACAAATAAAACTTTGTTATTATCTTTTATTTATTAAAAACTAAACATGTAAATTAAAAGTTACATTAAATTTCTTTAAAAAAAAAAAGAAATGCAAATTACTACTAATTCTTACAAATGGAAAAAAAAAAAAAAAAAACTAAGATTCGAGCTGTCAAATTCAAAAACCACCCTTTGCAAGTAGTGATCTAAAGATTCTTGGTATAAAATGTAAATTAACTAAACCGAAAATAATTAAAGTGTACCGAATTAAAAAAAATATAAGTGATATT
This sequence comes from Begonia peltatifolia, assembly GCA_022433055.1. Lineage (NCBI taxonomy): Eukaryota > Viridiplantae > Streptophyta > Magnoliopsida > Cucurbitales > Begoniaceae > Begonia > Begonia peltatifolia. The sequence goes on from CM039518.1 coordinate 6,675,015, forward strand.
TAGAGGTTATCTAATTAAAGTGTACCTACGAAATAAGATTTATAGCAAATTTTAAATCTTTTATAGCTAATATACTATGATTGAATTAAGCACGTGATCATTTGAGGAACAAATGGACTATTTGAAGGTTAATGGTGCATTACTATTATTACCACTAATACGGTTTTTTTTTAATATTAATCTCATATTAGTGGATAGAATTAAGCTTAGGGATGATTATATCTAATCAAAGTAGTTGGGAAATTAAAAAATAAATAAACAAAATTTCTATGGTTTTCTTGAAAAGAAAATCAAGCACGGAAGACTTTAATTCCGGTGTCTATTATCGGCTAACGAATCAAATGATTAATATATCATTCATTTACCGATGAATTAGTATAATATAATATATTTAAAATAATAAATTTTATAAATTAATAAATAATTGACATACCAACGTCACGTTAAAATATAAAATTAAAGTTAAAAAATTAAAAAGTAAACCTAAAACTAAGAAATTCTACTATGTTCCCACTCTTCCCTTACATTGCTTTCGTTTTCCAACTAGCCCCCACAACGTTAACCTTGAATTAGAATAGTTTCTATCATATTCCTCTCCATGTTTTAAATTAAAAAATCAACGCAAATTAATGAGTACAATATATCACGTTCTCTATAAAACCCAACGATGGCTGTGAACTGCCAGAAAATTCGACTGTTAAATATTAAAAATCCCAAATTTCAAATTTCTTTGGTGAAAATTTGACCACCTTCTTTGTTACTAAGGGCGATTGTGACACTTAGTCCCCTAAAACACGTGACCAAAAAAATAAATTGTACAGCTTTATGTAGATTGAAAAAGGTTGAAAGTTGGTTAAGAAAAACAAAACAAACTATTTTTGCCACCAAAATGTTTCTTGCATAAAAAAAATTAAAAATTGAATTGGTTTTTTATTTATTCATTTCTTTAGGGTTGCAAATAAATTAAAAAAACAGAATATGGAAAAATTCAACACTCAAATGATGAGATATTTTCGTGGTTAGACTTTGATTCAATGTGCTGAGAACAAACCCTAATGACCATAATTACCACATAAAATAAGATCACCATTCATGTCCTTATTTATGTCTAATTTGCAACATGTATAGCCTAGGTTTGATGTGATTAGGGTTATCATTGTTCTTCATAAAAGTCAAAAGCAAACATAAATTATTAATAAACTTTAAACAAAATAACAAGAATAATGTTAAGTACAGTCTTCTTCTAGGTTTATTCCTCGACCACTCATAAAAGCCTATTATTTTGCCCAGTAGGAGTCCTAAAGTGAATGAACCATGACGAAGAAAGCTTACACCCAACAATGCCGACAGTCAAAGCATGGATTAAACCCACTTGCCCAATGTCAAAACCTAAAAACCCACTTGCTTTCCATCAGAATCTCTCCATCTCGCCCTCTCTCTAGATTAAAATAGCTATCCCGCACTTCAGACAGAGACGCTTCTGAGCCGAAACTTTCATGGGCTTTTCATGCTTTGGGAGCGGAAGCACGTGAAGCACTACCGTTTATTCTTCCAAAGAATAATGCAGCTGGGATCGGGACGTCGAGCCCGATCGATCATTTTCTACTGTCACAGTTAAATGCCAGAAATTGCCATATTCTTGAAATGGGATGGTTGAATATCAAGCTTCAAACCGAAGCTACGAATTCCTTGAAAAAAGTTGATTTTGACCCCGAACTCTAAAGTTAAAGCTACACCCCGATGGAATAAAACATTAGATGAATCAAACTCTGATGATGTCTATCAAGATGGCCAATAATCAGATTAAGTGATGAACTCTTTTATTATCAGTGTGAATTATGAAGGTGCATTAGAATTATAATTCAGATTGGAGGTACCCATCAAGCAATACCAAAAGTAGATATGGGCAGTGGACATTGGATTTGGGGGCTTAGAAGCAAAATCTATTAAAGGGGGTAAACAGAAATCCTAGAAAGATGCAGCCAACGCGTTAGTTCAAGGAAAGACACACCAAGGCACTTCCTACGGAGTGGCGCAAGGCCTAATTTCTTCTGTAAATGAAGCACTCGGTCTATCAAGCATGTCTATGTGATCAAATAATTAGTTTCTTCTGTAACAGATGATAGGTCTCCATCAGATCATTTCAGTTTTAAGAACACATTTATGACATTCACCTGATACAATAAGATTGGACTTTATATATGCTGGAAAGAGAATGAATGTGGTCAATTGTATCTATGTGAAAACAGTTATTTCCATGGAATTTTATAATCAATTTAAATATATTTTTTACCCTTTTCATGAGCAAATAATAATTTTTGGTACGTAATAACGTGTTACGTATACTCTCTTATTTTATTTTTTAAAAAAATTGATTAACGTGTCAAATAATTATTGATACAATTAAAATGTAATTAATGTTATAAATTACTTTTCATAATATATTACATCAATTACACCAATAATTATTTGATACGTTAATAAATTTTTTTTAAGAGAATAAAATAAGAGAGTATATCTATCATTACTTTTTGCTAGGATAATACATAATTACCAATTTAAAAAAGTTGTCTTTGTGAATTTGTTAACTTTGTAAATATTTTTATTTATTTGGACATGATTTCTCTAATTAATTTACTTTTACATATTTGAAAACTATTGTGCAAAACTACACACTACGCAAGTGCAAGTGTCGCAATCAAGAAATAAATGATAAGCAACATATTGGTACCACAAAACAAAATATCACAATTTAAATCTAAGTAAAATAAAATTAAATAAATATGTAATTAATTGGGTGATGAGAATTAAGTTTAAATTGAATAATTAAACCAGAGTACAAACAAATCAGATAAATAGATCAAATGATAGAAAAGTGACTTAGATTCCATCTTTTCCGTTTTATATGAAATTTATTACACATGTTGTGAAGTTGCTACAACAAACAAGTTAGATAAATTAGAGCTTTTTTTTTTTTTTTTGTGCAAGGCTCGCTAGAGTTGTTTAGCTAATTCATATAATATTTTCTTTAAATTTGTGACAGACGAATATCTTATAAAAAAGAAGTAGAAAACAATCAAACCTACACTAAGAAAATTAAATGTTTTCACTATTTGCTAATCTTAATTGGTTCGCTATCTTTATCTGTTGATGCAAAATCTACAAAATATAAGTTACAAAGTAAATATATAATATATTGTAATTTCTAAGAAGAATAGAAGAAAAATTTAAAACGCACTTTTGTCAAATTTATCCACCACATCATTAAAGTTGTCTAAATGATATTTTGCCTCACGAATTCAGCTTTGAGTGCAAATAAACGCCTCAACAATTTGTGGTGATAAAGAACTATGAAAATAATCGAGTACATGTCCTCCACTACTAAAAGCTGGCTCCCAAGGAAATGTAGAAATAGGAATAATCAATACATCTTTTGCAATTCTACTTAATATTGGATATTTTAATGAATTCACTTTCCACTATGCCAAATTATCTTGATTGTCAAAATTGTTTTCTAATTTTTCATATAAATATTGATCAACTTCTGTCATCTTGCTTAAAACATCTCATATACCTTTTTGTGGGCAAAACTAGTAATTTGTCCTATCAACGAAGATGTTGCAACACTTGTTCTACAATAATCTTATGACATTTCAAATCCCAAATCAAATTTGTATTAAACAAATAAACTGTTAATCACAGTTCATATTTGACTCACCAAATTTGTTGTTTTATTATTGTCAACGAACATGGTAAAACAATGTTGCAAAAATTGTATTTTACATCTAAGATCTAAGACAAATTTAATGTATATCAAGAAATTAATCTTCTCACAACTTTTCTAGTACTTGTTAAATTTTCTTTGCATTCTAATAATCATTTTCCTCACGATGGATTGTCACACTCAGCATACTCTATGATAACCATTTTCAAATTGCATACTTCGCTAAAATACATATTTGATGTAACATGTGAAGAGACTGAACCAATCACAGTTGTATCATAAAAAATCTTTAAAAACTTAACAAGTTCTCTAATATTCGTTCAATCTCTTGTAGTGAGAGGTGTTTTCCCACTCAAATCACCAACATAATTACTATCGGTTTCCATTAACTTCTTAAAAGCTTTCTCAAATTTTTCAGTATTTGTTAACATCAAATATGTAGAATTCCATCTTGTAGACACATCAAGAGAAACATTACTTTTGCATGTGATCTTAACATTATCAACACAACTCTTAAAATTTTGTAACCTTGCAGGTGAAGATCGAACATACTTAACACTCTACGTACTCTACTAATAATCTCTTGATGATCTTTCAATCCATCACATACAAACAAATTTAATATGTATGCAAAATATCGCATATGCATATATTCTTCATCCAAAACCAAACCATTCAAATTTCTAACACTTTTGATCAAATATGAAATAACAACATCATTCGAAGAAGTATTATCAATTATAACAATCAACACATTTACAATTCCCTATTCAAACAAACATATTTCTATTTCTTTACCAGTTGTCTCATCTTTATGATTTGAAATCAAATAAAAATTTAAAATCTTTTTATGCATGGTACAATCACTATCAATATAATAAGCAGTTAAAACTATATAATTTAAATTTTGAATAGAAGTCTATGTATCTGTAGTCAAACATACTCGTTGAGATGTTGTTCTAAATTACTCTTTCAACTTCATTTGTTCTTTTTCATAAAGATTAAAAATATCACGACCATGTATCTGCAAAATTCCTTGTTTTTTAATTCTACTTTTTTTTTTTTCTAGTTTTTTATTTTTCAACAACAAAAGGAGTCTTTATCCCATAGATCTAGTCCGAGCAGTGAAACAGAAGTAGGGTTCCGACCTTGAGTTTCAAAGCATCCAATTTTGATTATATAGCTGGGTTCTAAAAAAAGGGCTTTTTGATATGAAGCTAGTAAAGCCTCAATCGTGCATCGGTCCAACCGGTGGCGACATTTGTTTGTGTATGTTGAGTGAAATACATAAAGTGAAAGAGCATAAAGCTTACGGCTTGCCTACCTTCGTGCTTCGTCTTTCATATCTTACAGAAAACTGAAAGAGCAACGGTGGCCGGCGACTGCAAGAGAGAAGAGAAAGATGGAAGATTGGAATTTGGAAGAAACGAACTATTTGTCGTCTGAAGCAGTGAAGTTGAATGGTAGAATGGCCGAATTGGTCAGTAAATTAGGGTTATATTGATCCGGTTTGGTTTTAATAGTTTTGTATCATTAAACTCAAAAACTGAACTCAAATCTTCGATTTTGATAAAAGAAAACCGAATTTCAATTCTTTTGTAGGCAAAACCAACCAAAACCTGACTAAATATGTTGGTTCCACTTTGGTTCTCGGTTCTGATTTGGTTTTTCTCACCCCTACTCCCATTCAATCTTCTGGTCCTTTTTAATTTAAAAAGCATACTTCCCTAAGAGAATACCTTTTTTTATTCAAACTTGAACTTTGAAATCCGAAAAAGAGATTCTCTCTGCTCTAATTTCTCTTATGCCAGATTTCTTCATCTTTTTAGCAATCTTTTCATCTCTATCTCTAAAAATTTCCTTTCTAACATATTTTGATTCTCTATTTTCCTTTTGCAACCTACAACTCATGCATAAAAATAACTTGGTACACATTGTAATTCCATGTAAGAATAATTAGAAATAGATTTTTTTTTATAAATACACTTGATACTATGTCAAGCTATAGTATTTTGTACAAAGAGCATTATTTTTATTTATTAAACTACAACTTTCGAGTATTATTTATATCAAATATATTTCTATAATAATTCTTTTTTCAAGAGTTATCAAACTCCCAAACTTGAGTAATTTTTCGTCCTCGAGTGATGTAAATGAACATCCAAAGAAAAATTTCCAACTATGAAAATGATTTGAATCATGCTACAAACAATCCAAAATTTTGTGAATTGTCTTCTATTTTCAATCAAGGAAAACCTTAACATATCACCAAGTATTCAAATTAATATAATTCAAAACTATTCTCAAAGTAGCTCTTATCTTAGAGGTATGTGAGCGCGCACCATTGATTAACAATTTATCAAACCACCAAAGTTCAATTATATCATGTTAAATTTAATTCCTATATATTAGTTCTACAAACTCTTTCTACTAACTTAAAGAAATTAGAAAGTTAGGTTTCAAAATTAGGCATAAGTATTGGAGGAATTTCTTTTATTAATTTTTTTGTTGACTTCTTTTCAAAAAACACTACATTTTTATGCCATTGACAATATTGGTAATGAAGGTCTTCGATTAACCAGTAGTTTCACTTAAAAGAGATAATATACTTATATAATAAGATAAATATGTAGAGGTATAATCAATAATGTTACAATGGAGTGACTCCCCATGCTTCTATTTAATTATTTAAATTCCCCACATTAAGTATCTAAAAAACTCACTTGAGTTTAATCGTAAACAATTTCAAATGGTGAATAAGATGTAGTTGAACGAACAACTCTATTATATGCAAATTCAACATGTGGTAAACACTTCTCTCATTGTCTTAAATTCTTAAAAATAATAGCTCTCAACAAAATAAAAAGTGTTCTATTTACTACCTTGGTTTGTCCATCCGTTTGAAGATGTGTTATAGTTGAAAATAAAATTTTAGTGTCTAACTTATTCCATAAAGTTCTCTAAAAGTGACTCAACAACTCAATAACTCGATCACTTACAATAGTTTTAGGTAAGTTATGTAATTACACAATCTCTTTAAAGAATAAATCCACAACATGTGCAGCATCATTAGTTTTCGAATGCAATTAAATGTGACTCTTACTAAATCTATCAACAACAATAAAATATTATCCTTTCTACTTTGAGTTCTCGTCAAATCTATAACGAAATCAGAAATATCAACCTAAGATTAAATAGATATTGGAAGAGGAGTATACATTCTGTGTGGTTTTATCTTTGATTTAGTTTTTTTACACTTAATACATTTATTATAAATTAATTACAAATCATGTCTCATCTTAGACAAATAAAAATACTCGCATAAAACATCCAAAGTTTTGTTTACTTAAAAATGTCTCATTAATCTATCTCTATGAATTTCTTTAACAAACAATTCTCTCAAAGAACATTTAGGAATACAAAGTCTATGCCTATAATAGTCACCAGATGTAACCTTTTCACATAATTTCTAAATTTTACTAAAATCTAAATCTACTTCATATAATTTCTTAACAAGTTCAAAAACTAAGCACTTGAGATTGTGGAAGTTAGAAGTACATACCTTCGAGATAATGCATCAGTCACTACATATTTCTTATATTTCTTATATTTGATCACGTATGGAAATGTTTCAATGAATTCTATCAATTTTGCATGCCTTTTGTATAGTTTTTCTTGCAACTTCAAATGCTTCAAACTCTCATGATTGGAGTGAATAATAAATTCTTTTGACTGCAAATAATGTTAACACGTTTGAAGTGTTTGAACTAAGACCCACAATTCCTTATCATATATGTGGTAGTTCAAAACCCCCATTAAGCTTCTCAGCAATAGACTTAGAATCCTGTATTAAAACACTACCAATACTTTTTCCCGACCCATCACATTCAATCTCAAAAGTTTTATTAAAATTAGATAAAACGGTAATGATGCATTAGTAATTTTACCTTTTAAGAGATTAAAAGCTTGTTCATGTATTTCAGTCCACCTAACTTCAACATTATTCTTTACAATATCATTTAAGAAAGTCATAATGGTGCTAAAATCTTTAACAAACTTCCTGTAAAAACTTGCTAATCCATGAAAACCTCTTACCTCGTTAACATTCTTTGGTCTCTGCCATTCCATAATTGCCTTAACTTTTTTTTTCATCCATCAATAATCCACTTGAACTAACTACAAAACCAAGAAACACTACCAAATCCATGCAAAAGATACAATTTTTAAGTTAGTGTATAATTTATTTTCTCTTAAAACATTAAAAACTAAATTCAAGTGTTCAACAGGTGCATCTTATGTTTTACTGTAAACCAAGATATCATCAAAGTACACAACAACAAACTTTTCAATAAAAGATCTAAATACAAGATTTATCAATTTCATAAAAGTACTTGGAGCATTAGACAAACCAAATGACATTACTAAACACTCATAAACATCATATTTAGTTTTAAAGGCAGATTTCCATTCATCTTCCTCTTTATGCGAATTTGGTAATATTAATTCTTTATATCAATTTTCGAAAACAAGCATGCCTATGTAAATCATCATGCATATCATCTAATCGAGTAATAGGGTGTCGATACTTTACCGTGACGTTGTTGATAGCTTGACAATCAACATGCATTTGTCAAATTCAATCTTTCATCGATACTAAGATGACGGGAACCGAGCATGGAATGATGCTTTCCTTTACAAATCCCTTCTCCACCAGTTAATCCAATTGTCTTTGGATTTCCTTGGTTTCTTCGAGATTATCTCGATATGCCAGCCGATTAGGAATTGATGCTACCGGCATGAAATCTATTTGATGTTCAATCTCTTTCAAAGAAGATAACCTTCTCGATAATTCTTCGAGAAACACATCCTCAATTTCCTACAAAATGGAAGAAACAACACTGTAAAAGAATGAGTTAGTTCATTATTCGCGAGACAAACATCTTTGTACAACAATATAAGTACTTCTTGCCTCGCTATCATCACACTTTTAACCTCAAATTTTCTTGCTATTCTACTCATTTTTCCATTCTTCTCTTTTTTTCTTTCACTCTTAGTTTTTCTCTCCTTGAACTCTTTTTTCTCTCTTCTTCTTTTCACTTACTCTACTATCTTCTTTTTCATGTTTTTGCTTACTCAATGGTTTTTCTCTCCTTTCGAACTTTTTTGTAATCTCTCTCGATTCTTACTAGCCTCCCATGGTTTTAGTGGTTTGAGAATTATACTATTTTGATCAAAGAAATACTCATTGTTGAAACTATTATGCTTAACGTTTCTATCAAATTTTCATGGTCTCCCCAAAAGAATATGTGTAGCTTCCATGGGTACTACATCACAAAAAACCTCATCTTTATACTTACCAATTACGAGTGCAACATTCACTTGCCTAGGCACTTTCACTGCTCCACAATCACTCAACCATTGTAGCTGGTATGGCCTAGGATGCTTCACGGTTTCTAAACTCAATTTTTCTACCAACAAAATGCTAACAACGTTACTATAACTCCCACTATCAATTATCACACTACATACTTTATTATTCACGTGGCATTTAGTGTGAAATATGCGCTCCCTTTGCATTTTATCTCCATCCTCCTTGGCTTGAACAATGAACACTGATATAGTGACCAATAGCTCTCCAATCATAGGTTCCTCTATATCGACATCGTTAAAATCTTCTAATAGTGACATTTCATCATCACTTGAACTTACACTTGCTATATTATTATCATTATCCAAAATAATCATATCTCTTTTATTCGGACAATCAGAAGCAATCTGACCAAAACCTTGACATCTAAAATACTTAACCTCTCGAGACTTAATAGGTGTAGAAGTCTCAGTTTTACCTTTTATCTGGGTGGTATTCGATGTCGTAGCTTTCCCTTGGAACTCTTCTTTCAGTTTTGAAATAGGCTTATCATTCTTCCAATTATATCTTTCTGCTACTGTATAACATGTTTCCAGCTGAAGTCCACATAATGAGCAAATCCCAATGTTTGTGATTTCTCTATTCAAACCTTTAATGAATCGCGTCATTATAGCTTCATCGTTTTCATCCACTTTATCCCTTACCATGACTATTTTCAATTCTTTGAAATTGTCTTCCACCCTTTTGATTTCTTGAGTCAAACATTGTAATTTTCTACATACATCTCGATAATTTTGGTTATCGTCCAATGTGCGTATGGGTTATTCTTCATACATTTTATGGGTTTTCACTAATTGATCTCATCATATGTTCTCATAATCCATGAATTCGATTGAGACTGATTTGATCTTTTTCTTCTCGGTGTAATTATGAAATTTAAACAAATGTTCAACTTTTCTTTCTCATTCTATATAAAATTTGGGATCACTCTTACCTTGAAAATGAGGGATTATCGTTTTGATATTGCTTAGATTTCATCCTCACCGTTAGCATACCTCTATATTTTGTATTTGTCATTCACGTAGTCGAAAATGAGGGATTATCATTTTGTTGTTGCTTAGATTTTTTGTCACGAACTGGATAGTGAAACTCAAACCGCGAATACTTTTCGTAACTTTTTGTAAATTCTTGGAGCATAACATGGAAAACGTTTGTAAAATTTCTTTAAAAATTTTTTTTAAAACACTATTTCATGAACAGTGTCTGTGGCCAATCGATCACCTATGCCCTTACGATCGATTGGCATTGCTCTGGCGGTACCAATAGCGTAGCCGATCGATCGGCCAAAGAGTGCCGATCGATCGGCAGAGCTCTGCCTATCGACCTGGTGCTACGCTTGTAGGCAATCGGTCGGCTAGAGCCGATCAATTGGCAGCGTTCTCTTCGCCGCCTCATGTGTGCCCGTCATCAAGTGCCAATCGATCGGCAGTGTTGATCAATCAATTGGCAGGTGGTCTGCCTGCTGCTTCACACCGTTCCTCATGTGCTGATCGATTAGCAGTGTTGGCCGATTGATCGAAAGGCGCTCTGCCTGCCTACTGCACACCGATTTCCTTTGCTTTTTTTTTTTTTTTTTTGCTAAATCCTTCCCTACATTTTCACCCTTCAAATACTGTTAAATTCATAAATGGTGAAGCTTTCACATCATCCATTTTAATGAAATTCCCGATCATAAAACGCGTAGCGGAAGACTTCAAAACGTAGCAAACCCTCAATAAAAATACATTTTTCCTAACGAGTCAAAAATCAAGAAAATGTTCCCTTGTTTATCTAAAATATCAACATTTCCTATTCACATTAAAACACCATTTACATTCACTAATATTTTTCAAATAAAACCATTCAAATCAAATCCATACCAAAATTACGAGTATCCACGGGTCAAAAGTTGCCCTAACAGTTACGAGCATCCCCTATGAGCGTACTCCTTCAACTGCGTCCCATATCACAGTTGAGGCTCAAAATCCTCACTTGGAAGCTCTTCACCTACATTATAAGGTTTAAATTAATGAACCTAACGCTCAGAAAGTAATGCGTAATAAAATGAATGGTCATGCCCATGTTATTCATAGAATCATATCGTTTCTTTCTTTCTCATTACTTTTCTTTCACTTGACATCAGTTATTGGGGGACTCTTAGGAGAGTAGGTACATAATCATGGCCTTGGGCAGGGACAAGAATCATGGTTCTAAGCATGGACAAGAATATTGATCCTGGGCGTGGACAAGGATCGTGGTCCTGGGCATGGACAACCTAACTCAGGCCCTGCTCCACAATTAATCATTTATATATTTTCCGTATTTGTTTCATTCATTTCATTTCCTTTCATAAAACGTATGCATGAAATCATTTTTGTAGTCGTATAAAATCATGATGCATGAATGTATATAACGTAGACGTATAAACGTTTCAGATCCTTAATATCATAATACATCTACCTAACATATCCCTCAAAACTTGACATCTATCAACTTAATACCACAACAACAAACACCTAACTCTACTAGTAACATACCTTGAAACACCTCCAAATTTTAGAAAATAACCATCGTAAACTTTTTAGCACCTTGTGATGTAGGTCAAATGGTCAATCACATGCAACATTACTTACTGAGAATCCTTAGCAATTTATATGAAGTTTGATCGTTTTCCTTGGTGACTTGCAAACCTATAACCTGTGAATCAAACCATCAATATCTCATTCAAAAAATCACAGCTCAAAAGACTTAAACATCTATAATCATTAACTTAAACCATTTTCGACAATAGGCAACTAATTTCAACTATTATACATCAATTTTCGGAATTGGCCATGGATTGCATCAAACTTCAAAATTTCGTAATTTAGCCTAGACTTATCCAAATCCAGAAATTTCAAAGCCAATAAGGTCACTTACAGAACCTACTATAACATGTCATATTCACTTATCAACTAAGATCCATCGATTAAGCCCCAAATTTCAGAATCTACAAAATTAAGTAAAACACTATTTTGAACATTAATGGACATTTATAATATCTATCTACCAATCCATCCACAGACAACCAATTAAATCCATTAAATATCCAAAAGTTCACAATAATCGACATTAACTCCATAAATTTCATAACCCTAACTCCATAACCAAACTCTTACCGTAAATCTCGAGAGAAAAGAGGAAGGTTGCTGCGAGTGTGAATACTGAGAAAAAAAAAAAGAAAGGGAGTCGTGAAAGGGAAGAGAAAATCACTGCTCGCGTGGGAAGAAGAAATCGTGAGCTGCTGAAGAAAATCGTGGAGAGAGAGAGAGAGAGAGAGAGAGAGAGTTGGCTGATGAAGGAAGAACCGTGAAAGAGAGGGGTGTTTGGGAAGAAGGACAAGCTTCTTAAAGAAGCTTGGATCTTAAACTATCCTTAAATCCATTTAATTCCTTTACTTAATTCTATTCTTCAACCCTAATTCTATTCATTTAAATCTCTTTTTTTTTTCAATCATTTGGTTCTTTAAATTTCTAGCTTCTCGACTCCTTTTACTTTTTATTTGGTAAGTCCCTAAAATCTCTCGTAAATTCTGTGCACATGACTAGATTACTCAGTAAAATTTTTTAGTGTTACATTCTACCCTCGTTAATTAAATTTTACCCTCAAAATTTGCTTACCAAATAATTCTGGATATTGATGCATCATGTATTGCCATCTTTCCCATGTTGCCTCCTCTACGTTGTGGTTGCGCCATAGGACTTTCACCAGTGGAATCTCTTTATTACGTAACACCTTCACGGCTGATTTGAGAATTTTTATTGGTTTTTCTTCATAGGTCAACGTGGGCTGAATCTCGATATCCCTTTGCTCCACAATCTGAGAAGAGACACGTATACACTTCTTTAACATTGATGTGTGAAAAACTCTGCGAATTCCTTTTATTGATACGGGTAGTTGCAACATGTAAGCGGTCTTTCCTATCCTCTTCGTAATTAAAAATGGTCCAATGTATCTAGAGCTCAGCTTTCTCTTTCTTCTAAATCTCATAACCCCTTTGAATGGCAAAATCTTTAGGAATACTTTGTCATTCACATTGAACTATAATTCCCTTCTCCTTTGATCCACATAACTTTTCTGTTGATTTTGTGCCGTTTTGATCTGTTGCATAATAATCGCGACCTTCTCTGCAGTTTGCTGCAAGATTTCTGAACCAATCAGTTTTGCTTCGCTGACTTCATTCCAATACAAAGAGGATCTGCATTTCTTGCCATATAAAGTTTCGTACAGAGCCATTTCAATAGTGGAGTGATAACTGTTATTATAGGAAAATTTCACCAATGGTAAAAACTTGTTTCATGACGTTTGGAAATCCAACACACAAGTTCTTATCATATCCTCTAATATCTGTATTATCCTTTCAGACTGTCCATCCATTTAAGGATGAAACGCTGTACTAAAATTTAATTAGGTTCCCATCGCTTTATGCAGACTCTTCCAGAACTTAAAAGTGAATCTAGGATCCCGATCTGACACAATTCAAATTGGAATCCCATGCAATTGGATAATTTCTTGAATGTAGTGATTTACATATAAATCCATGGAGAATGTCATTTTGACTGGTAAGAAATGAGCTGATTTCGTTAGTCTATCAACAATCACCCATATACACCATCATGACCTTTCGTTGTTCTTGGCAGTCCAACAACGAAATTCATAGATATATTCTCTCATTTCTATTCTGGAATTGGTAGAGGTTGAAGAGTTCCTACTAACCTTTGATGTTTAGCTTTAACTTGTTGGTATACCATACACGTCTCCACATATTTCGCTACATCTCTCTTCATATTAGGCTACCAAAAATGCTGCTTCAAATCGCGGTACATCTTGGTACTTCCTGGGTGCACTAAAAAGGCAGATGAATGTGCTTCTGGTCACGATACACCATGTTTGCTTTCTTTGGGTGATACTTGATTTCAATATCATAGTCTTTAACAAATTTCAACCACCGTCTCTGCCTCATGTCTAACTCTTTCTGTGTAAAGATATATTTCAAGCTCTTGTGGTCTGAAAACACTTCGCATTGTTGTCCGTACAAATAATGTCTCCATATCTTTAATGCAAAAATAACTGCTGCCAGTTCAAGATCGTGAGTAGAGTAGTTCTGCTCGTAACTCTTCAATTGCCTTGAAGCATAGGTCACTACTCTTCCATCCTGCATTAAAACACAGGCCAAACCGATCCCTGAAGCATCACAATAGATACTGAACTTTTCGTCTTCAACTGGTAATACTAAGAGAGGGGTTGTCGTCAATTTCTGTTTCAACTTCATGAAACTCTCTTCAAGATCTTCAAACCATCAATACTTCACATTCTTTTGGTCAACCAGGTTAGAGGCACTTTTATCTTTGAAAATCCTTCTATAAACTTTATGTAATATCCTGCTAACCCAAAAAAACTGCATATCTCTCCCACACTTCTCGGTTGTGGCCAGTCTTTGATATCTTGTATCTTGGTTGGATCAACAGAAATACCTTCTTTAGAAATGACATGATCGAGGAAATTAATTCTTTCAAGACAAAACTCGCACTTCGAAAACTTTGCATACAAGTGATTGAGCTTTAGCGTCGTCAAAACAATCTTCAAGTGATCCATATGTTTTTCTTTAGTTCGAGAATAAACCAAAATATTATCGATTAAGACGATCACAAACTTATCGAGATGTTCTTGGAATACTTGGTTCATTAGGTCCATAAAAGCCTACGGAGCATTTGTGAACCCAAAAGACATCACAAGGAACTCGTATGTGTGTATCTGGTCCTGAATGCCATTTTTGGGATGTCTTCAGCTTTAACTTTCAACTGGTAATATTCCGAGCATAGTTCAATTTTTGAAAATACCCTCGTACTTTGAAGTTGATAAAACAAATCATCAATTCTTGGTAAAGAGTACTTGTTCTTTATAGTCAGCTTGTTCAGCTTCCTATAGTCGATACACATTCTTAAGGATCCATCATTTTTCTTGATGATTAGGGCCGGCACACCCCATGGGGAGAAACTAGGGCATATAAAGCCCTTATCCACCATTTCTTTCAATAGCATTTTCAGTTCCTTCAATTCCACAGGCACTATTTGATGGGGATTCTTGGATACCGACACTACACCTGGATAAACATCAATTACGAACTCAATGTCCCTATTTGGGGGTAATCTCGAAAAATCATCCCAAAAGATTTCTAGAAAATTTTAAACCACCGGAATATCCTGAGGTTTTACTTCACTTCGCCTTTGTGTATCAATCACACTGGTTAAGAAACCCATGCACCTATTCCTCAACAACTGCTAGGCTTTTATCGAAGAAATAATGGGAATCTTACTCGTATCCTTTACTGCCTGAAAAGAATACATTTTCCTATTTAGAGGTTGAAACTGGACTACTCTAGATCTGCAATCGATAATAGCAAAATGCCTGAATAACCAGTCCATTTCAAAAATAATATCATATCCATCACTATTAGATTCGCATGCAACTAGTGATCCCCTACTGAAATCATACAGCTTTGCACCACCTAATCAGAGTACAAACGCTCCCCAGACGGTAGCATTACATCATAACAGTGCCCAGCTGCCTTACGCATCCAATTCAACTTAACTACGAATCTTGATGCTATAAACGAGTGTGTCGCACCAAAATCTATCAACATATAGGCAGCTACATTACCAATTAGAATTGTACTTGAAATAATAGCTGGCTGCTCAGTATCATTAGGCTCTATGAGGGTGAAGACTCTTGACGCGACTCTGCCTTGATTCTTATCTGGCATTGGGCAGTCTCTTCCAAGATGGCCCCTTTCATTACATCGGTAGCATCGGCCCGAGCCTACTTTGCATTCACCAAAGTGCTACTTCTCGCATTCGGGCACTGGTGAATCTGCATAGACCATTGAGGATGCTTTCCATTTCCTTGATCTACCCTATCGTTGTTAGGCCTCTTCACGCCTCGTTACTGTGGTTGCCACCTTTTATTTTGTTGTTGTGATTAGACTTCTTAGAAGAACGTCTTGGAAGCTCTCTTTGCTTTTAAAACTTTAATTCCACCGCCTCTACTTCTAAGGCTTTAGCCATAACCTTCGAATACGGCACTTCATGGATCCCTGATATCTTAACTCCTCGATAAATTTCCATCTTTAGGGCTTGCACGAATTGGTGCACCTTGTGCTCGTTGTTACTCACCAGGTGCCCTGCGAAACGAGACAGAGATTCAAACTTTCGGATGTATTCTGACACCATTCCATATTGGCAAAGTTGCACAAATGCCACCAATTTATTCGCTTGGGTGGTGTGGTTGAAGTATTTGTCATAGAACACATCTTTAAACTACTCCCACATCATTTCTTTCACGTTGCATGTACTCTTTATCGTGTCCCACCAATACCGTGCATCTTTGGCCAGCATGAATACTGCACATGAAATCTTGTCTCCTTGTTTGATTTTGGCATACTCAAAGATATCTTTTAGTGATCGGATCTATTCCTCTACAAAATTCGGGTACGTAGATCGCCCATCAAAATTTGGAGGTTGAAGCCGTCTGAACCTTTCACAGCTCAAGTCACTGGACGTATAGAAGCTCGAATTCCCTTGCTCTTCCCTGGCGATAAATCTTTCTAATTGTTGGGATTGGCGATGAAATAGTTCCGATCGTAGCCTAATCGCGTCATCTCTTTCATTCACGAGTTTCCTTTGTTCTCTTACCATGATGTTATTCCTAAACAAATCATAACATAAACAAAATGCTTAATAACATAACATAACTTAGATACTTATAGTTAATGAAGCATGTCCATTTGGAGGTTTGTGCTGTTAGGTAGTCTACAGGAACGATTATAATCCAATAGCTCTACTACCATTAATTGTCACGACTCGGATCGCGAAACCCGAACCTCGAATACTTTTCGTAACTTTTTGTAATTTCTTGAAAAATACATTATATCTTTAAAAAGGACTAAAAACGTCTAAACTTTATTTACAAAACCACGTAAAAAACGTTCGTGAGATTTCCTTAAATTTTTTTTTAAACACTATTCCATGAACAGTGCCCATGGCTAATCGATCTCCTACGCTCTCGCGATCAATCAGCAGCGCTCTGGCACTACCAATAGCGTAGCTGATCATCCATAGAGTGCCAATCGATTGGCAGCGCTCTGCCTATTGACCTGGTGCTGCACTTGCAGGCGATCGATCGACTCTCCCAGTCAACCAATCGACAGTGTTCTGTTTGCCGCATCATGCGCACCTCTTATCAAGCATCGATCGATTGGCAAGCGCTCTGCCTTTTGCTTCACACCATTCCTCATGCGTTGATCGATCGACAGTGTTGGCCGATCAATCGGCAGGTGCTATATCTGCCTGTTGAACGCCGATTTCCTTCCCTTTTTTTTTTCTAAATCCTTCCCTACATTTTTCACCCTTCAAACAATCTTAAATTCATAAATCTTGAAATTTCACATCATCCGTTTTAATGAAATCCTCGATCATAAAACGCGTAGCAGAAGACTTCAAAACATAGCAAACCATCATTCCTAACGAGTCGAAAATAAGAAAATGTTCCCTTGTTTATCCAAAATATCAACTTTTCTCATTCATGTCAAAACATCATTTACATTCACTAATGTTTTTCAAATAAAACCATTCAAATCCGTATAAAATCCATACCAAAATTACAAGTACCCCCATGAGCGTACTCCTTCAACTACGTCTCGTATCACTGTTGAGGCTCGAAGTCCTCACCTGGAAGCTCTTAATCTACATCATAAGGTTCAAATTAATGAACCTAATGTTCAGCAAGTAATGCATAATAAAATGAATGTTCATGCACATGCTATTCATAAAATCATATCGTTTCTGTTTTTCTTATTACTTTTATTTCACTTGATATCAGTTATTGGGGGACTCTTAGGAGGGTAGGTACATAGTCATGGTTTTGGGCAGGGACAAGAATCGTGGTCCTGGGCATGGTCAATAATCGTGGTCCTGGGCGTAGACAATAATCGTGGCCTTGGGTGTGGACAACCTAACTCAGGCCCTGCCCCACAAGTAACCATTTACATATTTTTCATATTCGTTTCATTCATTTCATTTCCTTTCATAAAACTTATGCATGAAATCATTTTTGTAGTCGTATAAAATCATGATGCATGAATGCATATAACGTAAACGTGTAAACATTTTATATCTTTAATATCATAATCATAAAACATCTACCTAACAAATCTTTCAAAACTTGACATTTATCAACTTAACACCACAACAACAAACATCTGATACGCTGAGACAACTCAAATTTTAGCCCATAACCATTGTAAACTTCCTAAAACCTTGTAATGTAGGCCAAATAGTCAAACACATGCAACATTACTTACTTGGAATCCTTAGCAATTTATATGAAGTTTGATCATTTTCCTAGTTGATTTGCAAACCTATAACCTGTTAATCAAACCATCAATATCTCATTCAAAAAATCACAGCTCAAAAGACTTAAATATCCATAACCATTAACTTAAACCATTTCTGACAATAGGCAACTAATTTCAACCATTATAGATCAGTTTTCGGAATTGGTCAAAAATTGCCTCAAACTTCAAAATTTCATAACTTAGGCTACACTTATCAAAATCTAAAAATTTCAAAGCCAATAAGTCACTTACAGATTCTACTTTAACATGTGATATTTACTTATCAACTAAGATCCATCAATTAATCCCCAAATTTCAGAATCTACAATATTCAGTAAAACACTATTTTGAACATTAATGGACATTTATGATATCTATCTACCAATCTATCCATAAACAATCAATTAAATCCATTAAATATCTAAAAGTTCACAATAATCGACATTAACTCCATAAATTTCATAACCCTAACTCCATAACCAAACTCTTACTGTAAATCTTGAGAGAAAAGAGGAAGGTTGCTTCGAGGGTGAACATCAAGAAAAAAAAAAAGAAAAGAAATGGAGTCATGAAGAGGAAGAGAAAATCGTTGCTCGTGTGGGAAGGAGAAATCGTGAGTTGCTAGAGAAAATCGTGAAGAGAGAAAGAGAGAGAGTTTGCTGATGAAGGAAGAACTGTGAAAGAGAGGAGTGTTTGGGAAGAAGGAGAAGCTTCTCAAAGAAGCTTGGATCTTAAACCATTCTTAAATCTATTTAATTCCTCTACTTAATTTTATTATTCAACTCTAATTCTATTCATTTAAATCTCTGATTTTTTTCAATCATCCGAGTCTTTAAAGTTCTAGCTTCTCGACTCTTTTTACTTTTTATTCGATAAGTCTCTAAAATCTCTCGTCAATTCCATGCACATGACTAAATTACTTGGTAAAATTTTTGAGTGTTACATTTCTATCCTCACAGTTTATTCTAGCATACCTCTCTCTTTTGTAATTGTCATCCTCGTAGCCGGATTCCTCATAGTAATGCTTCATTAGTGATTTTCCCTCCATGAGACTTTATTCTTTGATATCTCAAGTCTAAAGTCTTAATTTGATCTTGTATAGCTCTCATATACATCTCTGAATCAAAGTTAATACATTTTTCCTCACCACTCATAATTTCAAAAAAGGAAATATAAAATTATTAAGAACAAAATAAGTAAGTAAACGAAACTCACTCACTCCTTCACGTGTTCTATTTATGTCTCTTCATTTGTGTTTCTCTCAAATAATGGCTTTTTTTTTTTTTTTTAAACCTTGATAACCATAGAATCTTTGCTTGAAAGTTTTGAAAATTTTTGAGTTTTTGAAATTTTTTTTTCACAAATTTCAAAGGAAGAAGTTCAAAAAGAATAAAAAAATAAAAGTGGAGACTTGAATCTAGGAGCCAAAGCTCTAATACCAAATGATAAGAATCACAGGTATATCAAACCTGAGACCCTTCAATAACGTGAAATAGAAACTCGGGAACGCCTTTGAAATCAAGTATAAAAATCTTGATCTCAATCGAAACTTACCGACGGGACCAAAGTTATCAAATAAAGAGTTTGTCCCGTAAATGAACTTATAGTTAGAATCAAAACTATCAAATTGATTTTTTAAGTTTTGACTTGATGGATATCTAGTTCTTCACAAAGAACCAAAGAGAAACTAAAAAATTATGTATAATGATTGTATAATGTCGTAGGGTTTATGCTTTTAAATAAATTACAAAAGTAATTAAAATAATCAAAATATCCTTTGGTAATAAGAAAGTAATTAGGAAATATCTAAATATTGGAAAACTTAACAAATTAAAGAAAGGAAACTAGACTAAAACAAATTTTCATGATCACATAATAAAAGAAAATTAGACCAATTTGATTGATGAATTTCATAGTTCTTCTTCCTAAATTTATGTTCAGCCTTACTTCAAGAATTAAGAAATAAGTGCTTACCAATTTGATTGAAAAAAGAAAACTCTTAATGAATTTTGCATGTACATGTTTTGTTACTGCACTTCCATCCTACTTGGTACTAAATCTTTAGGGATTTTTTAAATATCATCATCCTTTCTTTCCTCTCAAGCATCATTTCAATATTTAATATATTTATTAATTTCTGTTCTTGTAGATAGAAATCTTTCTCTTGAATTTCTAAAATCAATCCACGTAAGTCTTCACACATTTTCTTAATTCTTGATCTTGTCATTAAGCCTCTAATATCTTAAAATAGATCGTTAATTTTAGGGTTGAATTTGGTTGCACATTAATTCACATCATTGTTTGTTATACACCTTTTGCTACGTGTAAGTGTTTTGTTTATATACGCAAAGTGGTATCGGGACAATGATGATGTCATATCTTTGGATTCGAATATCTAAATCTAGCGAGAATGTTTTATTGTTTCGAGATTAGGCTCAATAATGGCTCTTGGAGACAATTTTTATATTGGTTAAATTTTTTTTTGAAAATGTAAATTCATACACTACATTTTTCTTTAATGGCTCATGGTTTTTATAATAAAATAATAAAACTAGTTTTCTCATGTATTGAGTAGAGTTTAGGATCCTTTCTGAAGACTGCATCATTTTTCAGGTAAGTATCGTGGTTCTCGGAAGTAGCTGATCTTGTGGAGTTTCCTTATATATTTTATTCTTTATTTAAAGTGTTTATTTTTCTTTCTTTGGTGAGGACTCTTTATTTTATTCATGGTCTGTATAACTATATATGGTGTTTGATATTTTATTTATGCATAGTTTTTCTTTCAAATTTATTGTATAGTTTTTCTTTTAGATTTATTTATTGCATTATCTTATTATTCTATAATCTTTATGTAGACTTTCCCACATCTTATATTGGCTATAGAGTTGTTAAGCGGGCATGTTGTCTTGCAAGCTCGGCCATTTGACCTGTATTGTAGCAGGCCAAACCGGTCTGAGCTAGTGGGTCTGTAGGGGACCAAGATAGACGAGCCAGTTCATGAGCGCGACAGGCTCGTCCGGGCCTCCTACACCCCCAGCCTAACACTTTTAATATTCACAAAATAGAATGAGAGAAGGAATAACAAGACTTGTAGCACAATCCGAGTTACCTTTACCTTTCACCAATTGTGAGTTATTTGAAAAATTTATGAAAGAGTATGTTACTTCTAATTTTAAATGTATCTATAGAAGTGCAACAAGAAGTGATGCGCCACAGATCCGTCACTACTCAAAAACTTCATTGAGATTTTCTAACCAATTCCCAAGTGTAGGTTTCCATGGAAGATCATATACTAAATTCATCAAATCAACCTCCAAATACTTTGTGGTTACTTTATTGATAAAACATAGATGGAGAATGAGGTCATTTCTCTCCACTCGAATTTGAAGCTAAGTCCACTTAGAGATGGGCCACAAAGAAAAAATGGCTTACAAAGAAGACTTGGAACACTCGTATTGTGACAAAGAGAAGCTCAAGTTTATGTTAGTTTGGGTGCCAAAGGAAGAAGAGACCGAAACACTTGAGGCTACGGCCATCTAATTATTGTAGGCCAAACTTCCATATCATTGGAGACTTGAAGACTTTTTTTTTAACTCTTTTTCTATCTTTATTGTTGTTTGTTATTTTCTTATTGGATTTAATGGTTGGACTACTTTGTTATAAACCTCACTTGGTTTATCCTAAGTGGTCGAGTGAGTGTGTTTTTGTTTGCTCCTTCTTGGGGCTATATTAGTCTTTTCTTTTCTAAGAGCTCTTCCTTTAGTTTTAGGGTTTAAATACCCCCATTATGCTTTTATAAGTGGTAGCTAGCTTGGTTTTGAGAAGATTGAGAAATTTGTTTTTCAACAATAGAATTGGGAGTGATTTCCTTTTCGACTTTAGTGTGTTTATCCGAAGATTTGTGATGTCGTACCACGCTGAAATTGCTTTGTGAGTTTGAGCAATTTGTCTTATTGTGCAGCCGTTTCCTTCTTCTTTCTAGAGGTAGGTAATGTGAAGTGTTGTGCCAAAATTCATGGATTACAAAACAATTGAAGAAAAGGAAGGAGTTTTCAGCGGAAGATTTGAAGTGGAGATTACTTTGAGTCTAAGATAGACATTTGTGCATATCACTTCAATATGAACAACTTTGGCCAGAATATTTGGAGGCATCTAACTTTCTTTCCATAAGACAATCCAGTCAAAATTTCAAGTCAAAAGGCCTTGAGTTGATCGAGATATCGTTTTCTCAAGTCAAGTCAAAATCTTGGTCAAAAGGTGTGATTCCGTCTCTGTTGACGAGAATTGTTTTGGTGATAACACCATTGTCTCAACGAATTAGAACGTAATTTTTTGACAGTTTTTAAGACACACCTAGGGGGTTCTTCTGCTAAAATTTATTAAAAAAGAAGTTGAATTAATAGATATATTGTTTCTTAAAATCAGCACCCGAATCTGCTGTAGAATTTTGGATTTTCCTATCCTTCATTCTATATTGGTGGTGCATCAAGAATTAATATTATTAAAATGTTTCATATCTTAATTCAATTGTTAAGATATTTTTGTCAAAGCTCCATCAATGTCTATTTTTATTATATCTAATTTATGGAGTACATATAATATTATAGGGTATATTGTTGTAACTTCTTATTTTATTGGCAAATCTTATAAATTAAATAAAAGAATTTTAGAACTTAGTAACTGTAAATATCCCCACAATATCATTACTATTTATAGATATATTGTGACAATATTGCAATAATATATTTAGCATTACTCTTGATAATGATAGTATTAATGATATTGTTATTTCTCATTTTAAAAATTATTTTTAATTAAATATTACTTGTCATTCTCTTTTTCATATGAGATGTGTATGTCGTATTTTTAACTTAATTGTTAAAGATGATATGACATCTATTAATGTTATCCCAGATGCCAATAAGCTCAATGCCCATGGATCCTAACCCATTACAAAACATAAGAAGTCTAATGATAAGATAAAAAAATAAGAAAATGCACATTAGGCCCAAAAACATCAAAAAACTGCAAGAGAGATAAAATTGTCAATTATTCCGCGTTGTTGTCGGGTCCCGAGTCTTTTCGATCTGAGGTTTGCATCATATATTTTGCTTTATATTGAATTAATTAGATCCGCAACTTCTTATATTATTGGATCTAATTCAAGACAACTAAAATATAAAGAATGTTGTAAAGCTATCAAACTCAAATTAAGAAAATTAAAAACTTATATAGATAGTAGGTGAAATTCAACTTATTTAAAGGTGAAAAATATTAAGTCATATTGCAAGTTATTTGTGCTTTTATTAATAATAAAACACAAAGTATTAATTTTAATAAATCTTTTTGTGACGTAACTAATACATTTCTTGAGTTTTTAAAATCATTTTATGATGCTACAAATGAATGCTTAAAAATTCTCATCTTGTTCTTCAATTTTTTTTATAAATTTAACAGGTAATTTTACACAATATTGACAATTAAATGAATTTTGTGATATACTTAATAAAATTGAAACAAAATTTTAAAAATATTGGCTTGACATTCCTTTTTTTTTATATACATTTAGATCCAATGTATAAATTACAAGGAGTGTTTCTCATAATTAATAGAATTTTTAGTAATTTATATACTAATTCTTTAATTTCTAGTGATCAAATAATACATGAGATTATTAAATTATATTCTTCTTATAAAATTGAATATTCTAATATTAGTCGTTCACATTCTTCTTTACATAAAGATTGTTATAACAGTTCTAGTAGTTGTGGTAGAGCTATTGTAGCTCCACAATTTGGTATCCACGATATATGAAATGAATTGGATACTAATGTTTATTATAGTTCACAACGAAATGAACTAGATATTTGTTTTGACATATGATATCAATTTTTTCGCAGAGAGAGTTTTGATATTTTAGTTTGGTGAAGAAAATACAAGACTACATATTCTATTTTTTCTATAATAACACGTGATCTACTAACACCTCTGAATTCTACCATAGTATCAGAGTCTACTTTTAGATAAGGTAGATGAGTGTACAATGAACGACGAGTAAGACTTGCATTAGATCACATGGAAGAATTCATTTGCATCAAGGATTGTAATTACGCCATGACGAAAAATCAACAATGAGAAGACGAAATGCTAAAAGAATTCAAAAAATTGAATATTGAAGACTAGATTTTTATTTAAATTTGGATATTATAACTTAAATTGTGAAGTATTTTTTTTAACTTGTAATTTTTTTGACATGTTAATTATGATTGGCAATTTGATAAGTGTCTACCTAGTTCGGATGTATTTAATTTATAGTGATGCAATTGTCAGATTAACAATTAATTATATTTTTTTTATTTGTCTCAAACATTTTTTTGTAATTACATATCATTGTTTGTATGAATAAAATAATTTTATTATTGAGACCAATAACTATCATATTTTAACATTACAATAATAAATATTTATTATAGTTTTTAATTAGTACATTAAAAAATATATATTTATATAAAATAATATTATTTATGTATCTTCGAGTCTTTAATTTCGACTCGACTTGTTAGGCTCGTGGCTCGCAAGTTAACTACGATTGAAAATTTTTTGACAGCAGCTCATTAGACTTAGACTCTCGAAGCTTGTTAGGCTTGACGAGATCGGTGAGCCGAATAATTTCAAGCTCAAATCGGCTCGTTTAATATCTCTAATATGCTATGCCATTCATTTTCGTTTACATTGCCAAAAGAGTTGGACGCTCGGGTCCTCAAGGATCAAATCGAGAGAAGTAGAAGGAGGAGAAGAAGAAGGAGAAAGAGATCATAAGAAGAAGGAAAAGGAGAAAGAAAAAAAAAGAACAGAAGAAGAAGATAACAAGAAATGTGCCAGAAGATAACAAGAAATGTGCCGATTTTCCCGTGTCGACTGCGCTGATACCAATCGTTATGGATTGAGGTAACCCATAACATTCTAAAATTTCCAAAATAGTCTAAATCCACTATCAACAGACTATTGATATAATCTTCGAAAATTCAGATTGAAGAAGATAAGCGGGCGAGGAAATATAGAAGTGGAAGAAGTAGAAGATACAAAAAACAGAAGAATCAGTAGAGAAAAGGATGATGAAGAAGAAGAAATTGTGGAGAGAATACAGAGAACTAGAGGGGAGAAATGTCGATAACAGTTTTTCCATGCCTAACAATGTCCAACTCTTGACGCTAAATAGCCATCACTTCCCTGCACAGCCTACTACAGCAGCCCATGGCCCATCCCATGGCACGCCAGACTTTGCGCGCGGGCTGTCCTTTTAGTTTCTTGACAGAGAACCATGGAGATGCTTCTATTTTCGACAAAATGGAAAGCTGGCCGCTCAAATGCAGCAAGTTGTTCAATTTCCGCGTTCTTCTCTGCTCTCATCCCTTGCACGACTTTACCCATTCTTTCCGCCTGAAAATAGTCATGGCTCTAAAACCATTGATAGCATCTAAATACATCACAGAAAATTAACGGGAATAAAGTCAATGCAATTAACACAACCCAAAATCTACCCACAAGTTTCAACAATGATATTTTAACTCCAACCATAAACCATAACAGTTCATTCATCAACAACATGCCTTCTCTTCCCCCATCTTTCCAACTTATGTGGTACTATGTCACTTTTCACAACCAATTCACTCCCTTCATGTATAACAATTTGCAACTCAACAATATATTATATCTTATTTCCTAATTCACAATTGTGGTTTCTGAGACTCTCTGGTTAAGAAATAAGTAGTTTGGTCTGGATTGGAGAGCCTAGAGAAAGAACAAGAGACAGGCTAGGCTGTAAAGACTAAAGATGTTGAAATTTTTAACATACTGATTGACAACAAAATCTATGGACGAAGGTCTTCACTTTTTAATAGCAGAGAAACCATGTAGAAGAAAGAAAACCATGGTTGAAGACATTAGAACTAGGAAAGAAGATGATAATCAAGGAAATATCATAGCATAGAAAGCTGTTTCTTCATAAACAATACTCTGATATATTGAGAAATTGTGTATAGTTCTAGAAAAGCTAAACATTTTTCAGTCTCAGAAGATAATATATACAAAATAATTGGAGAAAAGCAAGATAACTATAACACAAGAGGCGTACGTTTTGGTTGAGGGGTGATACAAAGTTGAAAGCCATCATATGCCAAGAAAATGAGATGGATTTTCATTTCACACTTGTACAAGACGCTGCAACACAGATTCTTCTCCACAAAGAAGAAATTGCTAGAACAGCATCCTGATTGAGCGCGTGAATGATCAATATGAATCAAGCTCAAACGAATTTTCAGTGCCATAATTCAAGCTTTTCTGGCCTTTTCGTGGTTGGAATCCGTAAGTCCCATCTTGTTCTAGACTCATCTCATACACTTCAGAACTTGAATTTTTGAACCCCTTTGAACTATGGCTTCCACCATATTGTCTGTTACCACTGCGGATTGCATGATTCCTGCTTCTACTTCTCTTGTTTATATCAAATCCAACTCTTTCTGATTCCAATCCAGTTGAACCAATAGCATTGTTGGATTCAAACCTCTTTCGACTTCCTCCATTTCTCTTTTTGGTGTTAGACTTCTTTGCTGTTCCTCCACTTCTGCTTGATGATTCGGCAGAACTTGTTGAATAAGAACTCTTTGCAATCGAGCCCTGTTTGTCTTGACTGGAATGCATATTTCTGGATTTCCCATTTGAAGACAACTTATTACTTCCGTATCCACGTTTTTGGACACCAATTTGTACCCCATTTTCAATTTCCAAGCTTAAACCTTGAGAATCCTCTGACTCAGTAATTCTTTTGTATGGTTTGACACTATGAACCACTCCCTTCGGAAAGAATCTCGCTGATGGCAACTCATCGACAGTGTCAAACAGCTGCGGGCCATCTCTTTCAGTCCACATATCAAATCCACCAGGCTTTTGAAACCTATCCGCCAAAACCTTCACCTGTTCATCGGCGCTAACGGAAAACAAATTGGGCGCCCTCTCGACGATTTCCCACGGCCGCTCAAGCTCAGATATCGCAGCTTTTAACTCTGCCCTCTTTCGCATCTCGTAAATCTGGCGCTCGCGGCAGAGTCGAGCCTTGAGGAGCTGCTTCGCTTTCTTCGCTTGCATTCGCTTCCATTGCCACTTGGAGACACCCCCCGGAAAAGTTCTCGGGCCTCCGCCCATTCGAATCAGAGTTGACGGCTTTTTGCTGGTGAGAGAAAGGTTTGAGAATCTCGGGTAAAGAAATATTTGGTTTGGAGCAGATAGAGTCCTGGAGAATGAACAAGAGAAGGGCTGTAGAGGGGATGGGAGCAACATTTGGAAGATGGGAAGTTCAGATAATCCCTAACCAAAAGGCGAAGA
Organism: Begonia peltatifolia; assembly: GCA_022433055.1. NCBI lineage: Eukaryota > Viridiplantae > Streptophyta > Magnoliopsida > Cucurbitales > Begoniaceae > Begonia > Begonia peltatifolia. The sequence continues at coordinate 6,702,957 of CM039518.1, forward strand.
TCTTTGATTTTGGATAGCAGAGACGTTGTTTTGAGGTAGGAGGTGACGATGACGATGACGATCGGAGACATTCGAGCTCGGAAGAAAAAGCCCCAACTATTTGGGCTTTTCCAAAAGCCGTTAACACTGTTTTTTTTTTTTGGCAATTAACAAAATAAACTTCAATAGAATCCTAACAAAATTGCCATTAAACTATTTTTGTTAATAAATTTATTTTTATTTTTAAAGTATGATTTTATTAACAACTTTACTCTTAAAGGATTCTCGGTCTCGAGGAATAGACTCCCAGTTTTTATTTATTCGACATGCGTCCCAAATCAAGATCCTTATCGAAAGAACAAACATAAATGAACTCTTGGTCCAAAGAATTTTTTTAAGCCGAGAGCCTGCTCTTTCGTAGCAGCCTCCATCCGCATTTTGTACTCCGAATTGGAAGCTCATATGAAATTGATTAAGCTCTCCCTCTCCACTTTCTACGTTAAAATTTAAAAAAAAAATCTAGATTTGTTATATAAAAAAACATATAAAATTATAATAGATTTATTTAAAATTTTTATCACATATTCACTATATCATAGAAAGACAATTTAAAAATTTTTGTGAGTTTCTAATACTGTTATTATTTATTATAATTATTTACGTCTTTTTTACGAAATAATTCATTAAAACTACATATGTCATCTAAAAATTATGAAACTTTCAGTATAAGCTCTTCTTGTACTCCTAGTTAGAGCTGTAAAATGGCTAGCAAGAAGAAGATATCGATCTGTATTCTCAAAGTCAAGACTATATTTATTTGATCTTTTATTTTTTCAATTGCCATTACGTGATCTATCTTAGCTTCTACTATACTATCTCTCCTTCTTATATTAATATTTTGCTTGGGGTTAAAATCATGTTAACCTTCAAAATATGAGTTTTGTTTAAAAAAATTCTAATTATGTTTATACTAAGAAAAACCTAAACTGTAAAAAAAAAAAAACTTATGGCGGTTGACTGATAACCTCCGGAAAATTCACGTACAAAGTCATTGAAAATGAAAGACCAAAAGTAAAAAATAATATTTAATTTAATTCAAATTTTTACCACATGTTTATCACATCATGAGAAGTTAATCTAAAAAATTTCTAACAATTATATGTTTTATTATAATTATTTTATGAAAGAAATAATTAAAATTGCAAAAAATTGTACAATGTTATAAAATCAAGAAACTTTCCATATTATTTTCACATGATGTGATAAACATGTGATAAAAACTTCAACTAAATTAAATATTGTTCAGTATTTTTTTTTAATTAATTTTTTCGTTGACTATTTATTCCTTCTTCAATTTATAAATTAATTTATGAACATGCGGTAAAAATACACATGAATTTTGATCTTGACAAAACGAGAAACCATTCTTTTAGAACGATCTTCCGTTTTATGTGTAAAATAGAAAACGAAAAGTTATTAGTCAACCGCCAAGAATCTTTTTGGTAAGTTTTTTATAGCTTAAAATTTTTATTTAGCATAAACATATTTTTGAAGGTTTTTTTAAACAAAACTCATATTTGAAAGGGGTTAAAATAAATTTAAGCCTTTTTCTTATATGTTATTTGGGAGGAGCCATTATGGAGTTATAGTTCGACAGTCTGTAAATGATTTTGAAGCATCGTTTGTTTGGCCTTGTAATTTGCGCAAATCATTTGCGGGCATGTTGCAGTTTGTACATAAAAAGAAGTTCAGTAGAATTATAACGCCATCGCTTCCTGTAATTTCACGCAGTAGTACCGTCACTCAGAGGCTTGATCTAGCCCAGACCATCGAGATTTTGCTGACCATTGTTTGATGGAGCCGGAGCAAAAATCTACGCCAAGGCCGTGGCATCTTGGAGCGTCGAGGACAAGAGTGGTCGTGCGTTGGTGTATAGCTAGGGGCGAGCAGAAAGGGCAGTGTCCTTTGTCAGCAATATCTTGCATTATTCTTTGTGTTTAAACATGTATTGTCTCCCATAAAACGGCCATTCTTTTTAATAATTCCTTGTTAATTGCTGTGCTGCACCAGACTCCATATGTTTCTGATTTGGTTAACAGCACCATTATTGCAGAGATCAAGATTCTTAATCTCTCTCTCCACACCCGAATCTATACTTGGGTCATTTTAGAAATCACTCGATCTTCTTCACAGAAAACCGTACCCCAATTTAGTTTCAGAACAAGAATGGAAGATGGTGTTTTACTGAGTTCAAATTCCTGACAAAGGTTGACATATGGACACAGCAGAGATCTTGTCCGCTCAACCGGAGTCTTCGCTGCATTTCTAACATTTTATTGCCCGCACGTGTATCTCCCTGATTTCCACCATTTCCACAGACAAATCTGGAACATAAAGCCACAAACTTTATAATTTATTCACCCTCACCACCTAATGGGAAATTTCCAGAGAGCACATTACAACATTTTCAAATTATATAAACTCGGTATCCAAGTACTTACCATTTTTCAGGTAGAGAAAGCTTCATCGTCCTAAAAATGGCCAACCTTCTTGGGTTCATCTTCTGCGTTGCTTTTCTGAATCTCACCAACGCCGGCGAGCTACCAGACGCTCCGAGCCCCTCCGATGGCGATAATCTAAACAAAGCCCAACCGCCTCCTATTAGAAAGCAAGGAATGTTCGAGAAAACCCCTGTTTTAGAATCTGAATCGCCTGAAACCGAAGGGAACCTTGTCGAGGAGAAGGAAGTAAACTCGTCTGATCGGAGAAGTTCAGCGGATTCGAGAACAGTGAGTATTAAAGTAGAAAACAGAGAATCGAGAAAGCACCACGGGAGCATCGATAAATCAATCGCCGGCGGCGGAGTCATAATCGGGGGTTTAGCCACCACTTTTCTGGTCTCTGTATTTTGTTACATAAGAGCTACAAGAACACAGACGGTGGATTCTCCAGTCTTGCCTAGTCCCTAATCTGATAACGTAGTAGAATCCAAGTTGTATTAGTTTCAACTTCTTTTTAATAATTTATTTAAATTATTTATTAATTCTATTTATATAATAGTTGTATTATTTTTTATTCTTTACTCTTTTTTCAATTTCAACAGTATTATTTATATGGGACTTTTTTATAAAAATCTAAAAACTTTAATTTTTATTTTAAAAAAACCAAAAATTTTACTATTTATCGAAAAAAATTATAAACTATCAAAAATTCACAAAAAAAAACTCACTCTTATTGCTCTGCCTTTGAGTGGACAAATAAACAGAGGTTGGCCGGTTCAATTATTTTTTTGAAAAAATAACGTAAAGGCCAGCCGGTTCAATCAGACCGATCGATTTTTATTATTTTAAAAAAATTTGAATAGAGGTCGGTCAGTTCAATTGAACCGGCCGTCCTCTATTTACATTTTTCAAAAAATAAAAATAAAAGATAAAAAATGAAAGTCTATAGTTTTATAAAAAATTTACAAGTTTTTTTTTTATAAATACTAAAATTTTTGGTTTTTTTATAAAAACTCAACAAAAAACTGTAGTATTCATAGAAAAAAACTGGTTAATTTTTAATAGTTTATACTTTTTTGAAAATAAATAATTAAATAAATAAATAATCATTTATTATATAAAAATTAAAAAAAATAAAAATACTAATAATATGGAGAAAAAAAATACATTAAGAGAGGATGAAAAGGAAGTAGTAAAACATGACTTTCCTTATTTAAATTTTTTTAAAATAATAAAAGTCGGTCAGTTTGATTGAACCGGTCGGTCTCTATGTTATTTTTTTAAAAAAAATAATAGAGGTCGGCCGGTTCAATCGAACTAGTCGGTCTCTATTTGTTTGTCCACATAAAGGCCGGCCAATAAAGATTTTTTTGTGAATTTTTGATAGTTTATAGTTTTTTTTTTATTAATAGTAAAGTTTTTAATTTTTTTTAAATAAAAATAAAAATTTTTAAATTTTTATAAAAAAGAACCTATTTATATAGAATTCATATTATATATATATATATAATATTGAGATCAAGTTTGTTCATCCATCTTTGTGTCTGTGTGAGCTTTGCTTAAGTTAGATTTATGTGCAAGGTAATATATTGTCTTTTTTGTTGAGTAATATGATACTTGTTATGCTACATTTGCCCTCGTGTAATTTACAATCCTATTGTTGTTGGGATCAAACATGAAATGGACCTGTTCGTGTTCATGCAATTCCCACGTGGGCTGGGCCCAAAGTTCTTAAATTGACGCCCACCGCTTAATCTGCTTCCATTCCCCGATTTACTGTTCTTCACTGATCCACCAACGAATCATTTATTTCCCTGCGGAGACTGAAACAGCGAATTGCAGATTTCGAATCCATGGCGACTGAAAAATCAGTGATGGCGGTGATAAGGGCGGCGAGGCCATCCTTTCGAAATGACAACGATAAGGTCGCCTTCGCTGTTCACGCCACTTTTCTCGCCTCTGGTTTTGTTCTTACCGCCGCTGGGCCTCCCGCTCTTTCTGATTCAGCCTTCCATTCTTCTTCAATCGGTATGAATATCTCTGTTTCTAATTTCTGATTTTCCAGCTAGAAACTTGTATTTATTCTCAGTGTTTTTCGGGTATTCAGATGAAGTCGGTGTCGAACGCTGGAACGAACTGGAGGATGATTACGCATTCGTGTACGTAAGCCCTGAGGAGAATCCAAGTGCGAGGAGAGTGCTAGTGAAGTGTCTCGTGATGAATGATAAATTGCTTGTTGATGCGGTGACCGATCAGGGTTTAGAGCCTGTTCATCTCGAAATTAAGTCGGTTTTTTCCCCTCAAATTCTCGAGTTCTGTCAGTTTTGTTTATTTATTGTCATGAAACCTTGCTTATCTGGGATGATGTGCGTTTTATTTTTTTTTTCTAGTTCGACTCCATTGGCGCTTCTTTCTTCACCTTTTATTTTTAAATTTTTACATTTCATTAAACTTTTACTTTTCCTTATGTAGCGTGAGAGAGTATGTGAAGGAAGATAGGGGAAGTAATTTTTCTGCACAGTACAAGAATTTAGAGAAGCTTGTAGCACGTTTGGACTCTCAAATTTTGACTAAAATAGATGGTTCTTCCCAAAAGAAATTATCAAGCAATCCGTCGAGGTAATTCATGTCTGAATTGAGGTTGATATCAAATTTTTTTTTTTTTAAATAGCAGTTCAGTTTCTTCTAGCTTTCCTGCTTGCTGCAGTTTGATCCTTTGGGGTTCCATCTTTGCAACCAATAATTTCGTCTTTATTTTTTCATTCCTCTGCTCAGGAGAATTCAACTGACTCACTAAATCAAGGTGGTTTTCCTTTAGCTAATCATTGATTGCTTGAGGAAGGTCGACCATATATGTATTATTGTTTATCTTTTTATGGCAAAGAGCGATCTCTTTGGTTTTACTTGTCACAATTTCCTGTAGGAGTCTGGATTGATTCAGACGAACCATCATCAACTCTCCTTTTTTGAATAACTTCTCTTTTTATCCGTATGCTGTTTTCTTTTTGAATTGGCCTTCTTCAGACCATCACTGGCCCTTTGATTCCTGTGAACTTTTCTTCCATACTGCTTCATCACTGATGTTTTTGATTTAGTAGTTGATCTATTGTCTAAGGGTATACATTGTGTTGGAGTAAACACAAATTCAACTGGCGACCTTTTAGTAAACCTGTTTTCGGTCCTGTTTGTGCAAATTCTCTTGTGCGTGTAAAACAAATCCAGACTGTTTTTGGTTTTTCTTCATGACATTCTATTAAGTTGCCAAGTGATTTGTTTGAAACCCGTGTTTTCCCATCAGTTTGTGGGTGACTCGAAGTGGTATACTTCGATGAGGGGTCTACTTATGCCTCAAGATCTTCCAAAATGGTCTCTAAATTTGACATTGCCACTGACCTGGGTATTCCATGCAAACGTACAGTTCCTTTGGAAACAGAATATTGCGTGTGATGTATTTAGAATCACTCTTTGCGTATGCTAGCACAAAATCCATGGAGAGATTTTCCCTTATAATTGACTCCTAACATAGGTGTTTTGTGCTTTGCAGTTCGCAGTCAGGGGAAAGATCTACAGGGGATGTAAATGAATCTTCCCTGGAAAATGTTGCTGAACCACGAGGTCCTTACGTCCATCCATCAGGGTCTCTCTCTCTCTCTCTCTACACACACACTCACCCTTCAGAATGCAAAAAATGCAGTTCATAATTAAAAAAAAACAAGCAAATTTGGATTTGAAAACACATGTTTGTGAAAGCTTTTTTCTTCCAGGCCCTGAGTTATACTTTTTGTTGTAAAAAAATTAAGTGGCGCTCCTAAGTATGTCATATAATAGTAGTCACATTAAACCTCTGTGTTCAATCCTGTAAAATATTTATTTAATCGTGGAAAGATCACATTGTTTATTGGAATCTTGGCAATCTGATCCAGAAGGAAAGAAATTAAATTTGTATGTTGCTGTTCATATTTAAACTTTGTGCACAAGTCTTTGATTGAAGGTATTTCATCTTATTTGTATTATTTCAAAATAGGAGGAAATATCTTTAGTTGTAAATTATGATGTATACTTGAACAGTTTCAATTACTTTTGGATGTCAATTTTCCCAACCTATCTGCTTTCTTTCCATTTTAAATTTTTCTTTCACTATTACATTTGTCTTGCTACTTCAATATACTGTTTGAAAGTAATTTGAACATGAGATCATATCTCTTGTCATGGTCCATTGTCACTGAAAGCATAAACTATTTGGCCAACATGAATTATTATTAGATATAAATTAATAACCTCTTAATGTTAGTTAAATTCTTAGTGCAGAATGATAATTGATTGATGATTATATCAAATGAGTAAGTTGTCAGGGTATGATACTCATTCAACTGTATGTTTCTGGTTTCCATCAGAGCCGTGATCCCTCCAGTGTTTCCTGTTGGCGGTGATGACCTTTTTCCTGGACCTGGTGCTGGAATGTACCCTGGCAGGTATCTGCTGGTGTAGCTATTTCTCTATTTGCTATTTATGGATCGTAACTATTATTCATTTTTGATCTTTCAGGCCTGGCTTTGGTGGTGGTGGGAGCATGCTTATAGGTTTATTAAGCTTATATGTTATATATTTCATTCCCAGATAGTGAGTATTAATGGACCATTAGTATTTACTCTATTTCTTGTTTCCAGGACCTGATGATCCGCGATGGTTTGGTGGAATTGGTCGGGGACCAGGTTTTCCTGGAGTACCACCGTGAGCTCCCCTCTCTTTCTCTCTCTTTCCCTAAGTGAACTTCTGCAAGTCATTTAATTACTTGACTGAAACAGGGGCGTGCCTCCTGGTGCTCGTTTTGATCCAATTGGTCCACCTGACATTCCTGGTTTTGGGCCAAATCCTTATCCACGGTAAGCATTCTTTTTTTACTTAAATACTTTTGGAGTTAAAGATGAAGTAGTTGCATTAGGGCCGCTTGCATCGAAGTCTTCCAATTTTGGTGGTTTTTTTGGTGATGCGTGGGGAGGGGAAAAGAACTTGTGTTGAAGGTTGTCACCAAAAAAATTGCTTTCAAAACATTTTTCTTCCTTCCTGAATTGTTGTTTTTTTTTTTTTTTTTTTTTTTTTTTTTGCATTCCTTCATTGAAATCATCTTACCTGCGAGTCTAATTTTGTACCTCATCGAGCAAACGAACAAGCATTAAATGGTGAAAGGTATATGGGATTTGGAATGGATGATTAGATTCATATTACAATCTGAATTGCTGTTTATTTCTTCCTCTACAGGAAACAAACTGCATATTACGAAGATATTGAAAATTAGTAAGGCCCCGGTATTTGTTAGTTACTCTACTTACCGTTTTACATCTTTTGCAGAAACCCACGTAGACCAGGTGGTGGGACTCATCCAGACTTGGAGTTTTTTCGGAATGGTTCAGATTACATCTAGCTGTTGTCCTTTCCCAAAAAAATGCCAAATAAACCAAAAAAATGACTCTTAGTGGAGAGGTAGAGAGAAATATTGGAAGACATGAGGTAGTTATCTTACGTTTTGATCATCGTTTGTTTTGTGTTTGCAGAAGTTTAAGTGATGTTTGTCGAGGGTGCTAGAGTCTATACTTCATATGTTGGTTTTCCATTTTCTTCTGTACAGAACTTGAGGGCCAAAAATGATAAGATGATTATTTTGTGTATAATTGGTACAATGATTAGGTGTTGCCTTTTCAATTTTATAATATTTGAAATAGATTTATAAATAGTCACCATATTAGATTTATTTTGGTTCAAATTAAAAGGACACATTACAAAACCATTCTAACAGAGTGAGTACATTTGATAATTTGGTTTTTGGGTAAAGTTTATTTTGGACGCTAAATTTAAAACGTTGACCAATTGATATTTTACCATTATAACGTTCGTTAAAACGAGCTTGTCACGTATGCGTTTATGCTGGGACCATCGTTAGGAGTAAGTTTGGTAACTTCAAATTTGATCGATTCAAGAAAATCCCAGAAAATGAATGTGTTTAGATTTGACCAGGAAGAAGTAAGGAATGACTTGTTTTGAGTTGGAGGTAAGAGCTCTTTTTCTTTATTCAATAAAGGTTTTGAATTTTATTTGATTATTAATCTCTCTATGTGAGACGAGCAAGTATAAGTTTATAATGTTTTCAATTACATGTGTTTAATTTAATCATTTATTAAAATATAATCATTGTTTGTCATTACAAAATTAATATATTAGTTAATTATCTAATTGGTAAAATTATTTAATTGCAATTAAAATTATATGTATTTAGAAAAAAAAAATTAAATATTATCATAAATATTTGACATTATAGCCTAGAGACATCAAAACTGTGTTAATATTTATTTAAATTATTTTATCATTTGCTACTTAAAAAATAACAATAATGAATTCGAAAAAATTACTTCAAATACAAAAGTAAAATAATATGATTAGTCTTTAAATAAGGAATTTTAATGCAAATGAATGTAGGCCTGGGAAAATCTCCATACGGTTCGAGTTTGGAACTTAATTGAGATTTTTGAGTTTTAGCTTCCGCCTCAAACCCGAAACCCAAACGACAGTGTATCCAAACCGATCTGAACCAAACTAAAATTCTCAATTTGGTTTGCGTTGATTCAAGTCTTGTTCCGCATCTGCTAAAAAAAATCTACACACTAAATATATCCATAATTAACCAACATTCAATTATTAAGTATATCCATAATTAAACAACATTCATTTCAAACATCAAACAAAACTATAATTAAACAATATTCAAATATCGAATAATTCATAAAATATTAATACTCATCATTCATAAATTTAATAATTTAAAACTCTCATTGAACGTCAAGGTCTTTGAATAATAAGCCTCCATAATTTTACTTGTCATCGTTGGAAGTTGTCATCTTCCCTACATTAAATGAGTATTTACTCTACGCTATGATCTGAGTTTTATAAAATTAGATAATTGAATTATTGATGAAGAAAAAAAAAGTGTACTTATCTTCACCTCTATGTTGAAACATTGATGAAGAAAAAAAATGTGTACTTATTTAAATGAGTATTTAACTTTCGTCGATATAAAATTCTTTTGAAAGAAAATTCTGTATTGTTTTTCAGCCAAATAGTAAATACAATTTGATAAAAAATTCATATTTGAGATATGACAGACATTCTCTCTTGTCAAGCAAATGAAATCATTTTTCGCCCATATGACCAAGCCGTTTGTGCCATAACTCAATAGACAAGTCATCTTGTGCAATATTTATCAATATTTCCTTCACAATCACTTAAGCCACATACAAACTATACTCTTCGGTTCTTCTCGCTTCAAAATTAGCAAACTTTTGCTGAGCTCCCATTTACTCCCATTTACTTTCAGTAAATTTGCACTTATAACTGGCATCATAAAGAGCGCCAACTGATATTAGATTTAGTCTAATATCCGGAATATGTTTGATATATTTAAGTACTAACTCACAACTTGTATTAGTCTACATATTGATGTCTCATTTTCTAATTATTTTGAAACATGATTGTTCCCCATTTTAACAATGCAAAACTCGCCACTAGTGTAAAATGTAAAATATTCTGCTTTTGCAGTAACATGATAAGATGCACCATGGTTACATACCCAATATGATTAATGAGTCATGAGATAAACAGTATCTTCGCATATAATTACATCTTCACCCTCAAAGACAGTTGCAGCCGTTCTCTTTGTTTCTTCTTTAACACCTTCTGTGCCTTGTTCATTTTTTCAATTTCCAGCAATTCTTTTTCATACGACTAATTTGCCACAATTATAGCACTTGATGTCCTTTTTACTCATCGACTTTGACTTGTTTGACGTGCCGGTTGCAGAGAACCCATGTTCCTTTAATCTTCCCCCTATTATTGATAAGGCCTACGCAGAAGAGTGCTCCTTGTTCTTCCGTATGCTTTCTTCTTCAAGAATTGAATATCAAGTTTATCTTTACAGCACCGTTGACCAAATTTATAATGAGGTAATCATAAGAATCAAGCAAACTTTGAAGCAAAAGTTTGGCTCGTTCATTCTTATCAATTTTATGCTTCAATGCTTTAAGTTGAGAAAATAATGTATTCATAGTATTGATGTGGTCAGTCACCATTGTCGGCTCTGACATTCGAATAATATATAATTTTCTTTTTAAGAAAATTTTATTATGCAAACATATTTCATATTTGCTTGGCAGTTGTACTTTCTGAGATACTTGACAAAATTTCATCTGCTTGCGCAAGATGCAAAATGGCGATAGCATCCCCATCTGCTTTATTTCTTTTTTCATCTTCAACGTTCGTCGGTTTGTTGCCAATGACTATAACATAACCATCTCTTCACAATAGCGCATTCATTTTTAATTTTCACGATGAGAAATTATTTCCGTTGAATTTTTTAATTTTAATATTTCTATCCATAATAACGAGGCTCTGATACCATTTGTTGATAATAAAGATCGATGAGAACAATAGTAATAATAATTCCACTATTGTAAAATATGAAGAGTACTGATCAGAATAATTTCAAGAAATACTACTCTTGACAGTTTCCGTAGACAGAATTACCTTTTGAAGTAAGTTGCTAGGAAATGTTGAAAGGGTTACAAACGATCCAACTAAAAATCTAATCTCCTAGACAAAACTCGCTTACACAGTGCAATTACACCACTAAATAAACGGTACAAAAAATGATAATAGATGCGATTTGAAAAATATCATGAATATTTTTCCATACCGTAAGATTATAACGGTCAAGATGTTAGAGAAATAATGGCTAAAACAAACACCGAGAATTTTTACTTTGAAACCTAAATTGGGAAAAAATCACTGGAACCGAATCCATAAATATCTCACTATAAAAAATAGAATTTACAATATTTTTTTAGATATCGAATATTATAGAAAATATTCACTAAGAGAAATCACCCATCTTAGAACTACCACCTCACCTATTTTTTTCTCACACTTTTTCTTTTCTTTCCCTAAAAATTGCTCACTATTTCTCTCCTTCTTCGAACAAAAGAAACCTCTTTGTTGGATTATTCTTCAGATGTTTTTCGTATGCATTTGAAACTTTTTTCAAGTCTCTATTTATAGATTGGTACGAAGAAACACATTTCTTAAAATAAGGAATGTGAACGACAGCCAATTGAGACTCTGTCTCCATTGATTACCATGAGTCCCTCGTTATTAATGTAACTCCCCAAAAACTTACTTGTTTCCGGTTCGTTCTTTGCTCTGATACCATAACTGTAACGCCCCGAAAACCTACTTGTTTTCGGTTCATTTTCTTCTCTGATACCATATCTGTAGCGACTCCAAGTCGTCCCCAGACCCGGGTCGCTATCCGTACTTTCACCCATTAAATCGAGTTAAAATTCGTATAAAATTTAAAACTTTATTCCTCGACTTAAAACGATATTTTTGAAAACGTTTAAAATCGTCGTAGCGGAAGACTTTGATCAAAATTAGTTTAAATAAAGTTTCAAGTTTTTAAAACATTAAAAGAAATTTCTGATCGACCTCTGCAGGCTGCGGTCGACACTTGACTCATGCTGCACCCAAGGGGTTGAAACCTATACTCACTGGTCGGTACTTCATTTGCCTCTGTTTGCACTAGTCGACCCTAGCGGTCGACACCTCCATGCTCATCACGCTAACCGATCGACACCTGTATGTACAGGTCGACACCTTAAGCCTCTCTGTCCGTCCCAATCGAACCTTGCGGCTGACATCTCTGTCATTTTTACACTATCAGTCGACACCTACAGACACAGCTCGACACTTTAATCTTCTCTGTCTGCTCCGGTCGTACCTCGCTGTCGACACTCCTACCATTTTTACACTATCGGTCGACACCTACAGACGTAGGTCGACACTTAGTTCAGCTCTGCCTTCGCAGGTCGACCCTCGCGGTCCACATTTGCCAAGTTCAGTCGAGCACTAAGCCTATCGGTCGACACTTCCTTCCTAGAATTTGCATAAAAACCGTAAATCCTTCAAATACAAACCGATTTTTGACTCAACGTTTAAAATAACAAAACGAGCATTTTCTAATCAACTCAAAATCGTTATATACATCAAAATGACTACTAAAAGTTTGAAATCCATTTATTTTTCAAAACGACTCCAACTAACCCCAAAATCCGTACATACGCTCATCATGGTCAAAACGCCCTAACAGCCGGCCGAACTATCCACGAGTGCATTCCTCCAACTGCCTCATAGTCCTGGGCATGCTTTGAGTACTCACCAGCTATCGCTTCGTCACCTACATCACAGAACTCATCTATTACCCTAATGCTAAGTAAGTAATGCATATAAAACATAAACGCTGAAAATAAAACATATCATATCATATGCAGTTTCTACAGTTTTTCTCTACTTTCGTTTCCGTCTCTTTCTTACATATTTTTTATCTTACTATTGGGTTCTTCTTTACATACTAAATCAAGGTGACACACCTCGCGATTTACCTCACGGGACAAGGCCACCACGTAAAGTGGGGGAAGAAGTAATACACCTCGCAGTCCACCTCACGGGACATGACCACTCAACCCCACCTTCATTATCTTCTTACGTATCTTTTCATTTCGTCCATCACGTCTCATCCTACTGTTTCATTTCGTAAAAATATGAAATTTCATTTTTGTTTTATTCTCGTACTTTAAACCCATGATGCATAATCAACTAAAACATAATATAAAATAAACGTGCATGCAACCTACTGAATTGTGATGTAGGCTCGAAGACAAAAACACCTACGTACACTACTTACCTGGCGTCCTTAGCAATTGCTCGTAAATCGCTCGCTAAATCGGAGAACCTATAAAACCACACATTTTTCAATTCTACTTTCCTTCCCAAATTCAAAAAAGAATTGACAATTTAACACCTAATCTAACTAAACTCGAATTCCAACTCTATTTCCGACCAACCTTCAAAAATTCATAACTAAAGCAATACTCGTCCGACTTTGACGATTCAAAATGCTACGGATTCCTTAGGACATCTAGTTTCTAACGGTTTCATCCATTTTCCAATCCAACATCTACAGCTTGGCCGAACGAAAATCATTGTATAACTCGAGTTTTTTCGGCCATCCAAACACTCAATCCTTTCCATAAAACTTATAATCTAAACTTACTTGCAGCTTAAACACCAATACACGAATAAAAATTGACTATAACCTCAAAATTCGTATCTCCCTCCTAGGATTTTCCAAAACTACCCAATACTCCCTCTAACTTCATTTTTACCACTCGAAACAACTAAAGAACTAACTATCTACTAAAACTGACCAAAACTTACCTTACATTTGAAGAAACGAAAGAACAAAGGAGAAATCGTTGCTGCTGCACTTTGTTGGAGGGGAGATCACCGAGAAGAGTTTCCTTTGCATGGGGAGGGGAAAGAATATGAAGGCGGAGGTGGTTTCTCGTTTCCTCTCCCTTCTCTGTCTTTTTTTTTTTTTTTTTAATAAAATAATAAAAATAAACTTAATTACTATATCGCCTTCACTTTTAAATATTTTGATCAAACGGTTATTCAGTCCGTTTCGGACTGAATTTCTATAATTTTCTCTTCTCTATTAAACTCAAAATAATCTTTTACTTAATAGTATAAACTTCCGACCCTCAATTCCGATCAAAATTCTATCATTTACCAATATGTAAATTTAAAAAATATTTTAACAAAAATTCGGAGTGTTACAATTAAAGAGGAACCCTACAAGATATTTGTAGCTTGTTTGACCATTTCTGCTAACCTCAAGATCAAACTTCTCTTGCATGCCTCTATTACAATCTTGAGTGTTACATGGCAGATTTCACCGAAAAAGTTCCAAAAGTGTGTTATCGTGATTAAGTGCATTCTACCATTTACCAATATGTAAATTTAAAAAATATTTTAACAAAAATTCTGAGTGTTACAATTAAGGAGGAACCCTACAAGATGTTTATAGCTTGTTTGACCATTTCTGCTAACCTCTAGATCAAACTTCTCTTGCATGCCTCTGTTATAATCTTGAGTGTTACATGGCAGATTTCACCGAAAAAGTTCCAAAAGTTTGTTATCGTGATTAAGTGCATGAAATCGAGCTTCAACTTATTAGTATGAGTTAGAGAGATAGAGGCCGTGACCGACATGTGAATGTGGGGGTAAAATAATAAACACCCACCTGCAGGTTATATGGTTTTGGCGATTTTTTAATGTCATGATTCATTTTGCTCGCATTGCAACATTTGAGAACCGATAATGTTAAAAGAAATTAAGATACGAATTATAGTCTCTTGCGTTTGAGATCATTATATACGTCATAAGCTTTGTCGAACAATTGCTATAAAATACAAATAATTTAAACTCTGGCTTCGTAATCGAGACGTAATCATTAAGTCATAGCATATTATTATACTATACATAGTCAGCACGAGCCATGTGGCTAGAGATGGAGCACACGCCCACCGTGCGGCGACTCTGAGTGGTGCAGCAATGGCTTGTTTCGGATGCTTCCTTTTGGCTTTTCTTCCCTCTATTCTTGTGGCCCTCTCCAATCTGTGGGCCCATCATTTCCGTTACCCATCTCAATCAACTTTTGTGGATTTCCATGGAGTTTTGCTTTCTTCTGTTGGTTTTGAATCTCGGAGACCTCTGCAACTGTTGATGACGAGAGAAAATCATGAAAGTTGAAGCTTCTTCGATGATGGATCCAATTACCCAAATTTCTTCTTTGGTATTTCCTCGCACTTGGTGGCTTCAAAACGAAAAACCAAATTTTTTCCATTGGGTATGAAGATTAGCTATACATTTCAGAAATTCTCCATTCGATATTACTCGCTTAGAGGGAGGGAGAGAGTGATGAAGAAAACAGTGAATCAGCGAGTGAGAGACCCACCATTTTTGGTCGGAGGAGATAAAAAGATAAGGCTTTTACATCAAGTTGATTGAAAGTAAACAATGGCTTCCTTTCCAAAACTCATATCTTTCTCAGAAGAGAGAAGGAGAGAGAAAGCAGAAGAGGGCAAGTCGAAATGGTGGTTATCCATTCGGGACCGAGTTCTCGTGGCGGTAAATAATTGGGAAGGACGAACTGGCCCCACTCAGATGTGTAGGTATTACACGTGTCGCCTATCTGATAATTTTCTTGACAGATTGAGGGACGATCAACAGAAACGCATTACGGCAATAAGGGAGATGGAGAGATCGTCGGCGATAGAGGAAATAATGGGAATTTACCATCTTTAGAGAGAGAGAGAGAGAGAGAGAGAGAGAGAGAGAGAGAGAGTTGAGGAGAGAGAAGGGGTGGAGCGAGAGTATTCTTCTTCTCCCATCGGACTTCTTTTCTGGCTTCTAAATTGGTGGAACTGACGGTTTCGTTTTTCCTCCATCTTTCACGTGCCTTCCTCTCTTTCGGTGCTTTTTCGGTGCTTTGTTTGTTTCTCCCCTCTCCTATATCTTCTTTCTGTTTGTTTCTCGCGAAAATTGGTTGCGATTTTCTCGTAGGCAATTGACAATTTAGGGTCGAATAGAAGAATGGATGGAAGGAGCCAAGTCGGGTCGTCGTCTTCTACCTTCACCTCTGAGCTGTTTGGCTCCAAAGAAACTTCTTCCTCTTCCACAGGGATTTTCGGCTCTATATTTCCCCCTCCTTCGAAGGTGTGGCCGTTTCCTGTACTCCTCTACAAACTCTCGAAATTATGGAGTTTCAATTTTAATTTTCTTAGCCCTCTGCAATTTTAATTTTCAGTTTGGTTGTTATACTGAGCTGCAATTCTCTCTGCGCCTTTTTTTCTCTCCTTTCCGTCGCCTATTTTCATCTGTTTATTAAACCCATTTTGAAATAATTAGAAGTAAAACGATGAAGTTTGTCTTGTGGTCTATTTTCTTGCTGTATGAATGGCGAAAACTTGTTTTCTCCATTTTTATTCAGGTCTTAGGAAGGGAAGCTCTGCCCATGAAAAGGCAGGATTTTTCCACCGATGCTTTGAAATTGAAGACAGACTATGAAGGTGTGTAATCTTTTCTTCTAGTTCTACTGTCGTATACGTTTCTAATCATAATAGTTTTCAAGCACTATCCATCCTTTTCTTCAAGCTTATTTTACTGCCTGGACCATATTACTTGCAATTGGAGAAAATCTGATGATTCCTCGTAATCATAATTTATGCTATTCTTCTCTTACGTTGCTGCTTTTACTTTTACTGGACAGAATTGCAGTTTAATTCCGGACATTATCCTGTCCGGCAAAATTTGAATGTGTAAAAGACAAGGATTGTTCACTTGTAATAAGAAATTATCTGCAGATGGAATTGGCAACAGCAGTGAAGGGGGAAATCAGAACACACCAAACAAAGAAGTAAACAGCATTTATCAGGACCAGAGAGTCCAACCCTGTCATCTTAGTTCTTCCATTTATTATGGAGGACAAGATGTTTACTCCCATCCCCAGACCACCCAAAGCCCTGGATTGAACTCTATAGTAAGCACTTACCTATCTGTTGTCTTGGAATTATTTTACGCGGTAGAGAAAATGACAAAACGCAACAGATTGAAATAACCCATCTTGTTTTTTTTTTTTTTTCAGGTCAAGAAAGACGGGGCAGAAGATGATTCGGGAAGTGCTTCGAGAGGAAATTGGTGGCAAGGTATATGATACATGATCATCTGACATGTTCTAATTTTGAACTTTTTGGGAATAGGAGAAAAGGGAAGCAAAAACTTTTGAAATGTTATTTGGATGAGACAATAAGTAGATTATTTGAATAAAATTTCAATTTGATCTTTCACTATGACAAGGATAAATATGCAAATGAATAGTTTCTTTGAAACTTCAAAACAGCTTCCTAGAATTTCCTCTAAAAGAAGCAAGGTAGATCTTAATTTTCTTGAGTTTTCTCCAAAATAAGCCAAATGCAACTTCCAAAATCTGTAAGTTCAAAAAATGGCTTTTAAAAATTGTTCCAAATAGGCTTACAAGACGTCTTTGCTGTTGTCGCATGGCTTGACTTGTTTTGCCAGGAAGATAAAGCTCATTTTCTGCAAATTCTATCTATGCAGGATCTCTCTATTATTAAGAGTTCACTTGTCAAAGCATATACCAAGGTAAATGGTTAAGTTGGAGTTTGTCCAAAATTGAATATCATTTGATAAAGAGTATACTTTTGATTTCTCCAAATTTGATAGTTAGTTACAATTTTTTCAGTCTGGTATGAACAGAATTTAGAGATGGCCAAATGTTTTTCTGTTATTTTTTCACAAATAATATTTTTCCAGTCTTTCCACCATGGACGGAAAAGCATATCTTAAATCTGGCTCAACCACTTGATCTTAGTGGTAGAAAATCCCGAATTCCGCTTCAACTACTCAAATCCCATGATTCTTGAAAGGACTCTATGTCTCTCCTTATTTGTGATTATACGCTTTGCAGGTGCGTAGGATCAAAGGATAGCAGCTCTATTTTACCTTTGTTTTTTATGTGGGGATGATAGAGGATAGTACTCAGATCGTTTGGAATGGCTGGTTGTTTCGTCTTCCACCCCGGCGACTGAATTGATATATGGATAAATAGACTTATTCTTACTTTGTCCATTTTATTGTAAAGAATTTCCTCCTTCACTTTGTTCTTGTCTGTGAAGGGTAGTACTTAAATGTACTGTTTGTGTTCTTTTTTTCTGAATCTTTTTCGTCTCTTGGGTGAATCGTGTTTAATTGCTGTCCGTGTGATTGTATTATCTACTGTAAATTTTATGAATCATAGACTGTTGAATGTGTTTTTGTACTTAATTTGTCTATGATACTCCTTAATAAAGGTGTGGTGCAGTTTGCACAATATCTCTGCAAACTGTCGTTCTCAAATTCTTATCCAAACTGAAGACATCCACCTTAGATTGTCCTCTCTCTCTCTCTCTCTCTCTCTCTCTCTCTCTCTCTCTCTCTCTCAAATGGCTCACTTGGTCAGATAGAGCCCGTATTAGTGGGAGGTGGAAAATGAAGATTTCCTTTTGCTGCCTCATTCTGGTAAAGCTATGCGTTATCTTTCTTCGCATACCCCAGTTTGACGTATCTTCCATCAGACTTTGTTTTTGAAACTCAGAAAGATAAGGTACTGTTCTTTATTCAATGTAAAAGTCCTAGGTTTGAATATGTACAGATAAAAACCCAATTTTGATGAGATGGGAACAACATTATGCCTCTGATTGAATCAAATATTCAAATCCATTACTATGATTTTCTTTCTTTACACTCGTTTCAACCCAAACTCAGTCAAAGAAGAACCCCACAAGACATGGGAGAAGAACCCAGAAGCTCCTGAAAAACATGAGCACCTCAATTTTAATAAGCAGAAACATTCAATCCAAAACCAACCCTCGGACTAAGTTTCATTTTTCTGCGACAGGATCGAACACTCTCATTTGTCGCGTTACGCTTGTTATTGAGCCCGACTTCCCAATCAAGTTGCCAAACTCAGTTCCTTTTGGTTCAATAGTGAGATAATCGGTTAGAACCTTCTTCACACTCAACCCTCGTTGGGAAATCTTTGTGGTAGGCGTCGGTGATCTTTTTCCTCCTTTTTCAGGGCTTAGTAGCCGTCGAGGTGAGATGTTGGGCGAGGTAGAGGCTGATTTATATGGAGTGGTGCAAATTGGTACTGAGAAACTGCTCCTCTGAGATATCATACCAGACTCCGAAAGCGATGAGAATTGATCACGGCGCTTGGTCAGATCATCAACATGAAGCAAATCATCAATCCGAGCCACAATATTAAATGCTAGGCTCTCCAACACCCTCGAGTAGCTCTCTAAAATGGACTTCCCAACATCCTAAATAACATTTGGGTTTCATCCAATAAGTCTATAAGACATGTTATGATAAGGATTAAGTTTAGAAATGAGGCCTACCTTATTGTGCTGAATTTTTGTCACGTCTAAGGTTGTTTGCGAAAGACCAGGAAACCGTTGCTTCAAGCAGAGTAGGAGCGTTTCTGCTCGGTCTGCAAGCAGATCCCATTTGTCAGCATCGACCATGAGCTCTTTCACCATTTCCCACGATGACTTGGAACTGAACCAAGTTGTATTGCTAGAAGGTCTAGAATTTGTTTTCTTCCGCCATAGATGTATAGATGCTTCAATCCTATTAGCAGCCTCTATGGCTTGATGCTCGGACGATATGGCAAGGCAATCGAGTATACATTCTGGAGAAAATGGATCCAACGAAATATAACGATAAATAACATCTCCCAAGCTGACTCTTCCATTCTGCACGCAATTTATTTCAGTTTCAGCAATTATATAACCAAAAATCTCATATTAAATCAAAATTATTTTCCAATAAAACATACTTTCGGTAGAGAGCCGAGATACGACTCAGGAACATCCATATCTGCCAATGTAACACTATTGATAGCCATTGCAGCTTTCAGTATCTGGTTCGTACAATCGCGCTTGTGCTGCAGCTGCTTTCTTGTGTTTTCAT
Source organism: Begonia peltatifolia (assembly GCA_022433055.1). Classification (NCBI taxonomy): domain Eukaryota; kingdom Viridiplantae; phylum Streptophyta; class Magnoliopsida; order Cucurbitales; family Begoniaceae; genus Begonia; species Begonia peltatifolia. Next base: position 6,722,912 of record CM039518.1, read on the forward strand.
GGAGCCCACCTGGAGGAACTCGTGGGACCGGGAGCCACCATTTTTCCTCTTGCCGTTGAAGTGCTTGACCAAACGTGGAAGATCCATCAACATCTGGTGCAAGAATTCCTTGATCGACATACCAGAACTCTCTGCTTTCAAAACTATCTAGCATGTCCTGCAAAACAAGTATGAAGTCAAAATATATGCGCAGGATCAATGAGCTGCAAGAGTGTGGATGTAAGTCATACAAGAAGCATATTGTCCAATTTGCGTAAAGCAGGAAGGTTTACGTAAAGATCTGCACGCGGTCTGCAAGTCATGACCTACACGAAAACAAATAAATAATCGATTGGATTATCATACACTGAATTGGAATCGAATTGATTAACAAGCTGCCAAACTGGAGTATTCATCATACTTTATGAGTCTCAGGACTCAGATTTTACCTCGAGTTTGGTTCCATCGGGAAAAGTCTGCCAATTGGGTATCAGCTCGACGATGTGATCACTAACGCAAAGAAGCCATTTGATCTCTCTTCGCCACATCAGTTTCTTCTCTGAAGGGAAAGGTTCTAATCTCCATAGTTGCCCAAATAGAGTGGCTGCAACAATGCTAAATGAATAAGCAGAACAGAAGAAAAGCTAAATAGAAACATACCCAGAAAAATCACATACCACAAAGATTAGTAATTGCATTCGATATAGCCAATGCTGTCGAAACCCCATTCCCACAACCTGACATATCTTCTCCAAGCAGCAGTTTTGAAAATCTGTCCTTCATCATTTCGATCTCTAGATTTTCACACATCAGAAATACAAATTATTGTCCATTTACGAATTTTACAGCAGCAACTGAAAGTAGTTAACTCATGAACAACTATAAATCTCAGTAAAAATAATTAGCTTTTAGTCCAAGCAAGAAGTCACGAATAGCTATGAAATTAAAGATGTATTACCTGACATTGTAGAGCATTGTTTCTGTAACTTCAAATTTTTCTGAAACTTTTTCTCATCCAAATAAGGGGTTTCTCCTCCTTCAGCTGAGTTTGCATTATTGCAATCGGGTGCATCAGTTTTTTCAACAGACCAGCCGGTTGAGAGGGAAGACGAATCGTCGGAGAGACTACGGCTCCGTCCCTCATTTCCAGTTGTATCTGACGAAAAAAAATCAGAGCTTGGAGTGCTTTCCTCGGACGTTGAAGTGCTCTCCAAGACAGTTTCATTTTCATTCACATTGCCAGGAAAAACTTCTATTTTTTGTCCCATGCATTCGCCGTTCTCAATCAAAGCTTCCATCTTTCCGTTCTGCCCCTCATCAAAATCAGGCGAAGAAAAAAAAACAGAGTTGTTCACCACCATAAATCGTACGGCAGCTTATAGAAGCAAAACTCATTGGAGAATCGAGCTCTAAACTAGAAATTTCGAAGAAATTTGAAACCAAGAAAGCCAAAAATGGAAAAGGGTTTGGACCAATCTGAGGCACTGAGGCTCACCAATGGGAGATAAAGCTTGGGCAAATGGTTTTGTAGGTGGATGGCTGTTGTTTCCTCTTCTTGGTGGGTGCAAGCTTTATCCATAAGGCTTGAACCATGTCTGATGCTGATAGCGAAAGGTATAAAAGAGACAAAAGGAGAACTTGCTGAAAATTCTGTTGAGCAACCTCGCTTTATTAATGGCCGCGGAATGAGCTAGTCATGATTACTGAAGCTTGCCCAACACATGAAAATGAGAATTTAGGGAAGACGAAGAGCCTCTTTTTCATTAATTCTGCTTATTAACTCTCTCTCTCTCTCTCTCTCTCTCTCTCTCATCCAGCCATTTTCTTTTTTAAGACGAATCTTGTGTTTTACTTCAAATGGCTTCATTACCATCGTCTGTAATCACCGTAAATTGATTTCTTCACCCAATCTTTCGTTTTTTATCTCATCCATAGGTAATCTAGGCCTAATATTCTCGAAAATGGTACTCGTCGGGAAAAGTGCTTTAAGGACAACTTTGGAGATCTAAATACAGTCTCTAAACGTAATTCATAGCACGTAATTTCATACGCCAAATCCAAAAAGAGCACCAAACGAGGCAAGAAATCCCAATCTTGGCATGGAGAAATTGTTACCATTCTCAACCAAGAGAACAAATGTTAATTCCAAATTATAACATGGTTTCAGGAATGGAATTTGGATGGTCATGGCGAGAGAGAGAGACAATGGAAAAAGTCAGGACCACTGTGTAAATTGATCACAAGGACAACTTTGATGATATTGGCGGTTGTTCAAAGAGAAAGTTGGAATAAAATGTAAAGAGAAAGGCTTCCCCTCCTTCAACTCCTAACCCAACGGCTACCACTTTGGTAAGGTTTGGTGCTCCAAATTTTTGAAATAAAACAACGTAGAGGGAAAGCCAAATGGCTGCTCTTCTAACACAATCTCTTTTCTCGTATTTTTCAAAAGCTTTATTAAAATATTCCTCCCTCATTTCCCTCCCCCTCCCAACTCCAATTTAAATTTCAATGCAGAACCCACATGAAAGCAATGCCCTTTCTTTTATATATTCATTTGTTTATATAACTCTGCCTACTAAAAAAGAGTACACGTAGCAACCTTTGTTTTTTTCGAGCCAAATTACGTAATTTATCTTCAAATAGAAGTACATGGTAGGGGAGGGTATTTGGTAAATAGGCAGGGAGTAAGTGTATAAGCAATGCCCAAGGCATTTGTCTCATTTCATGGTTGGATGTTGAGACTATCAAGGAAAAAAAAAAGTAAACTTGAGAGGGGAGAGAAGAGAGGGGTCGAAGGTCAGATTCTCATAAGTCAAGTCGGATGAGTCAATCATTGAAGAACAATAATAATCTAGGTTAGTGATTATAATTAGTTAACATGTCAACTTTCAGTTTGGATCATAGGTTTGTTGACAAACCTCCAATGTATGTGTTGTTTTTATGAATAATTGAAGTGTTTTTGGCAAGGTGAATCAAGGGAGATCAGATTTTGGTTGGTAAGACCCTAACATTGGTAAGTTTCATGCTGGTGGCACGACTTTATTTTATGAACGCCACGGCTATATTGCAGACTTTGCAGGGGCTGAATAAGTGGGTCGTGGGGACTGCGACCAAGATTAAGATGTTGGCCACCACCATGATTAGTTCTTCGGCGTCGTAGCAGTGAGCTCTCCGGCTTGAAACCCTGAAGTGTTAGATTTTTATATCACTGATAGTATTTGATGAGCGTCTCATAAGTCCATAATAGCAGTCTTGGTTCAACTCCTAACTCAAAACGTGGCCAACTCCTTACATAAATTTTAGGGTATTTTCAAAATTTGGTTGTATAAGAGAGAGATTGAAGAACAAAAAAGGAGATTTGTTAATTTAAAAAGAGGAGTAGAACAACAGAGAAAGAAAACAATTATTCAAGGGAGAAACAGAGAAATCTAGAAGGAGACTTAAAATTCAAAGCTCTTGAAGGAACAAATATTGGTGACAACGTTACTAGGCTAAGTTTAATAGTAGAGAGTACCTTACTATGCAAATTTTATATATTGTGCTATATTTTGTTGCATGAAGTTGCTTAAATAATTCATTATGTTTTTTGTGATTAGTTTATTCACTATGCAAAAAATATAAATAAATAATTGAATTCTTATTATACTTAACGTTCAATAGGAATTAAGACCGATATTGAATTGTGTAAGAATATTAACTTCATATATTTTATGTTGTTAATTTCAAATATTTTCGTATCGTTTTGTTTGAATCATATGACCAATTTAAAATTATGCTTTAATAAATTCTATATGATATTTGTCTATCATAAGTCCAAAAAATATTGTAAAAGAACATTGTTCGAATTGTAGTGTTCTTTCCAAAATAGTTCCGGACATAAACATGTGGTACTTCAAAATTTAGAGTCTTACAAAGAATTTTAAGCACTGAGTTTAAATTAAGTGCTACGCATCATTCTCAGACAGATATAGTCCGAGGGATCAATTCAGATTTTTGAGTACATATGAGAACACGTGTTCTAAATTTTGGTGATAGATTGGTGAATAACTTTGATGAAATTTATTTGTAATGACTTCCGGATGAGCATGGGTGTGTAATATCCATAATATATTGATGATTTTGGAGTCAATCTTGTTATGATATATGAAGTCAACTTCTTCACGTTGACTCAAATTTTCCTAAACTATTATTGTGTGTGCACATGTAACTTTTTTTGGTCAAATGATCAACTAGAAGAATTTGAGAGTTGCTGCGTAGTAAAAAATTCAAGGAAAAATTGCTGGGTAAATTGAAATTACTACAATAAAGAATTGGGATAATGTTAGGGTGTTCAGCAATCGAGATTTAAAAATGTTAATTAATAAATTAATTGATTAGTTAAATTAAAAAACTCTAATTAAAAAACTCTATTACTGTAGAGGAAAATTTCTCTTCCTTCTTGGTCGCTCAAGAAAACAAGAAGGAGAGAAAAGAGGTTGCGAGGAGTTCGACATTTACAATTTTGATTTGGGTAGCCGAGCTATAAATCTTTGTGATTCAGAAACAATATTCAATAATCGTGAAGGGGTCGATTTGCACAATTGTTTGAGTCGACCAGTTCGGTTGAGCACAAATCATTTTAGTCGACCAAACAAGGTTGTCTGTTCCACCTCATTGGAGCCTGGTCAATCTTGGCAAGGTTCTGGTCAACTGTTGTAAGCCTGGTCGGCCGTTGCAAATGATTGCGTAGTAATTTATTTGAGGAATATTTTGTCGTATGTGCGAAAGTTCACTTTGCTTGTTGTTTCTTTTGGCTTGAATTCATAATTCTGGTGTAAGATCCTTCAATTCTAGTATTAGAAAGAAATTTTTTGACATTTATTTTGATGATAGTTTCTAATGACTTCACTAATTTCAAATTTGTTCCAATTTTGTATTGCTAATAAAATGAGTAAGGTAGAGATTTTCATATACTGTAGCATATGAAAATTTGATAGGGACTATTCGACAGTATGTTTGTTTTTACGTATACGTATGTATATTTTACACATTTACTTTAAGCATACATACTTTAATTCTATTGATTATATATATACGGGTGGATGAACTTTCTGATGATTTGGACGGTTTCAGTGTCAAAGCATCAAGAGGTCAGCCCCTAAACTCAGCTCGGGTCTCCTCACGAGATCGGGACAGGCTCGACGCGCTATAGCTGGCCAAGCTTCCAACTCGTTAAACATCTCTACCTAACAATATATTACCTCACTAAAAAATTGTTAATTATCCTAGCCCTATTTGACGCATTCTTTACAACTAGTGGGATTTGATCGGGGCCTCCCCGTGGATAAAGCGATTATCATAATTTGAATATGTTGACTTCCGAATTTGTGGATGAATGTTCATTCGACATGGTAGTTGCCAAGAATGGTCAATGTTTACTCATGGCCGGATGACGTGATCAATGACGGACACTTGCTTACAATTTCCAACAATTTAGATCTAAGAACTGGATTCAACGAACCAACCATAAGTAGAAAATGTATGACACCCTTCGCTTAATGCTATAAAATCTCTCTCATGCTCAATACCATTACGAACAGCTCAAACAGGTTAGAGTCAGTGACGATGGCGGAAGAATTGAAGCTGTTTGGAGCAACGGGAAGCCCATTCAGCCACAGAGTGGAGGTGGCTCTGAAACTGAAAGGCGTCGAATATGAATACGTCGAAGAAGACGTGTACGGAACCAAAAGCTCAGAGCTTCTGAAATACAATCCGGTTCACAAGAAGATTCCCGTGCTTCTGCACAACGGGAAGCCCTTGGCTGAATCCCTCGTCATTCTTGACTACATCGACGACGCGTTCGGAGGTTATCCTCTCTTGCCAAAGGATCCGTACGACAAAGCCATGGCTCGATTCTGGGCCAAGTTCTTCGACGACAAGGTCTGACACAGTTGGGTTAATTTATGAATTTTTTTTTTGTGACATTATTTTACGCCATCATCCTTTCAGGTCCGTCCGAGCTTATGGAAAGCTTACTGGAGTGAGGGGGAGGAGCGAGAAAAGGCGGTGGAGGAGGCGAAGGAGGTTCTAAAAATCCTAGAAAATGAGCTGGGCGATAAGCGATTCTTCGGAGGAGAGGCGGTCGGATATGTCGACATTGCTGCCAACTCCTTAAGCTTTTGGTATGGGATTTTTCAAGAAGTAGTCGGACTTGAATTGCTGACCAGTAACGACTTCCCCAAGCTCTGCCAATGGCGGGAGGAGTTTGTTAGTCAGAGCTGTGTCAAAGAAACTCTGCCTGGGAAGGAAAGCTTACTCGCATTGATGCAATCTCGTTTCGCCAAGAAGAAACTCGAATGTCCTTAATTTCTCAATATCCCACGAATAAAAATCCACTCTGCAATATTAATGGAGTTTCTTTCAAAATATTTGACAATTATTTAAGATTAAACAATTGTAATAAACGAAAAAGACTGCCAAAGTCGGAGGCAGAGTTGTTTATTATGTGCTACGCAATAAGACTTGCATTGAAAACCCGGAAACAGGTGTAGCTAATGGTGATCCTGAGAGGTGGAGTCCTTGACAACGATGACAGAGCAAGGAGCATGTGAGACCATGTGGTTGCTAACGCTGCCCAGCAAAATCCTGTTTTTATTCACATCCCAAATTACAAAATTAAAACCAGAGAGAGAGAGAGAGAGAGAGAGAGAGAGAGAGAGAGAGAGAGATGGTCAAAGCTCCATTAAATAATGATTTCCAGGGATGAAATTTGGTTCATCTCGTCTAATCTTTAATCTATTAATTTACTCCAAAAACAAAACAAAACAAAACACGCAACTATGTTATATGTTCACTTCAAACTACTTTGAGGTATATTTGATAATTACACAAAAAAAATTACTAAATAAATTGAAAATTTGCGTACCTTCTAATGGCGCTGAGACCTCTGCTACCCATAACCAGAGAATCAAGCTTCAAATCTTCAACTCCATCAAGAAGTTTCTCTCTGGCATCTCCCCAGTACACTTTCGTCACAAAGCTCACCTGTCACAGCCTTACTGTTAGGAGAGAGAAACAAATAAATCCAGAAGCTTAGAGAGAGAGTGTTCACATAAAAAACGAACCTCTTTCTGTCTCGAAGCAGTGTCCAGCATATCAAGAACTTCAGCATCTGTCTGAACATGGTACTTCTCCATAATCTCCGGCTCCCGGTACTCCGACAGCGGAATCAAAGCTGCCCATCATTTTTCCGTTTAGAGAAGGCTTAACCAGAATGATAAGAAAAAAGTAGATAAGATCACTTACGAGAACCAGATTTCTCCCAGAGCTGGTTTGTGGAGCTGTCGAGGGGATTAGGGTTGACGAAGATGATGAAGAGGGTTTCACCTTTGTCAGCCAAATTATCAATGGCCCACTGCAGAGCGTTCTTGCTGCTGCGAGAACAATCCAGAGCCACTCCAATTTTCTTATCCTTAACCATTTTCTTCTTCTTCTGAAGATCAATGGGGTTTCTTTAAATAATAGGATTGAGTGATCAGCAGGCGAGAGTTGCGTGAGGAAGAGAGACGGCACAGAAAGCAAAAATGGTTTTGTTGCAGTTTTTGGAAGAAACGTGTTAATGGCTTCCCCCGATAGAATTTCGACAGCGACTCGTGACGAGAAAATTCTAAGAGAAGAAAGGTAAAAACTGAAACGGAATCAGAGCCGTCGAACGGTTCTATCACTAAGTGATGAGCCAGCGAGTATCTATTACGTGAGTGATATTAATTACGTGAGTGATATTAAGTAGTTTGTGAAAAAACAAAAATAATTGCCAGGAACACAAGTGACTTGCAATTTCATGACATTGACTGCACACAATGCATCCTAATATAATTATTTTCTTATCTTATTTTATTAAAATATTTATTAATGTGTCAAATAATAATTAATTTATAATTTATAATTTATAATTTATAATTTATTAATTTAATTACTTTAATCATTATTTGACACGTTAGTAAATATTTTAATAATAAAATAAAAGAATAGACATATCATTATTCTTATTGACAAATTATAGTCAACGACTTTATAAAACAATTTTTTGGTTATTATTTAAGATCCAACAAAAGACTATAGAAATGTATATAAAATGAGGGAAAAGTTTGAAGGATCTCCAAAAAAACAAGTAAATAAGATTCATTGGAGACATCTTAAAGTTATTTTTGCATAGGCTTGCCAAAAATAAGATTCAAACTTGAGTTTTACTTGTCAAGTTATCGACATTTCCTAGCTTAATTATCATTGATATGATTTATAAAATAGTATTTTTCACATAAATATAATATAACTTTTCAAATATTGTTGAATTGAAAATGGATCAAAACTTATTTTTGATTACCAATTATGAATATTTTTTATTACCAAAGATGGCTTTGAAGAAATTGCTTTGAAACTTCCTATGTCCTTGTCATAATAATCCAATTTGTCATTTTTGTTCATCAAATTCAAAATACTTAGCACTTTAATTTGACCAAAATTCTATTTGGCCTAATTAATAAAATCATGGTGCAACTAAAGCGATGAAGTAAAACTATGATTTTTTTTTTTCACTTGTCGTGGTAGCAAATGGATTGGTCTAATTGGAGGATTTCGAGGTCTTATAATTTTTGGCACACAAACTCTCTGTAATTTGATTTCATTGTAATTTTTTAACTAGTGATTTTTCATTCACTAAGATTTTTGGTGTAAATTCTATTATTTGTTTTTCCTTTTTTTCTTTTGAATCTGCATTCGAATATTACCAATTGGTATTAGATCTTCAAAGGAGGAGTTTTGTTTTTAAGTTTCCTCGGAAAACTCCCTTGATGGAAGTCAATCTGTGATGAAGGCTTAGTTGATTATGCGGTGATCAGACCTTTCATGTGTTGAACTTAGAGTTGTCAAACAAGTCTAATGAGCCAAATCAACTAAACTCTAGCTCCCCGAACCTAACGAGATTAAAGAAACAAAATTTTCAAAATATGAACCTTATCTAGCTCATGAGTAAAGAGTAAAACAAGCCATTCAAGCCAAACGAGCCAAGCGCGCTAAATGGGGCGAGCAAGCTAAGTCCATCGAGCTATGACTACGAATAAGCTTACAACAATTTATTATCATTATGATATATTTATTTTATGTATTGACTTAATAAATTTAGAGATAATATCTCATACAGTTCAATTTACCCCCCTGAGCTTATAGGGTACAGAGAACTAACACCTTACTATGTTACCGCCCACCTTGCGGGGGGCAAGTATGACCCAAAATTTTATTGATTGTGAGAGCTTAGGTCATACCAATGGTAGTGTACAATCACAGTTTGCTTTGTAGAGTGGGAAGTGAATAGTTTTATAACGTCTATGGTCCTCCTAGTACAAAATCGCTTTGAGCCAAAAGTCATATTATTTTATTCTTGTAATTGGCCCAAAACGCGTTATACTAGGTCCGGAGGAGAGCCATATTCATAAATCATGCATTTTTAACTCTCTCAAGTAATTTGGGGTAGTGCACCCCCACTAGTATGAGTTGAATTCTTACACTAAGGCCCCCTTATCTTTGGTAGGATGCCACAGGTTTTTAAGAAGAATTCTCATCCCTCTCTCATACAGCGTTTTTTAGGCTAACCCCTATAACAAAATCTTAAAAGTTTTGGCTTACAACAGATGTTATTGTACTAGGAGGATTGAAGATTTCACAAACGGTATCAGAGCCAAAAGCCCAACCAGAAGTTTGGTCGATGAAAAACATTGGGCTCTCAAGAGAAGGTGATTGTGATAGCTCACCTTGTGAAAGAAGAATGATCCAAGATTCAATTGATTGTGAGGGCTTATACCATACTAGTGGGGGTGCATAATCTCTCATTCATTTGGAAGCGTGGAAAGTGAATGATTTATAGAAAGAGTTTTCATCCCTATGCGTTTTACCATAATCCCAAGAATATAATTGTGTGAGGTTAAACTCCTAGCATACAATATTGTACTATGAACACTAAAGACTCCATAAGCGGACAATAATTACCTGATTATGGTGATAATTTACCATATAACTTTGGAGTGGATATATTTGAAGAGAGCAAAAAGATGGGATTGACATGGGGGATGCCAACTCAGTGGGTCACACTGTCAATTTTAAACTTGAAAATCCAAATTTCGTATTCAAAACGCAAGTTTATCAATATTTTGATTGTTGATTTTCGTGATCAATTAACATTTCAACTGTCTCTTGATATTGTAGTTTTTTTTTCATCAACTAGAGGTGGGCACATGTTTGTACCGTCCAATTTCTAAAATGAACCAAAATAAAATGGTGGTCCATGATTTCACCTTGTTGGAGTCAAAACCAAACTACAGTTTATGGCCTTAGAACATATCATAACTTGGAGATGGGTCTAGACATAAATGCCAGGTTGAGCTATTGTAATAGAAGTAAAACGCAGACGTTCAATTTCAGCAAGACATTAATGACACCAAGAGTTAACGTGCTTCAAACTAATTGTCCTACATCTACAGATATAATAATTGAGCTTCTATTTAACACCGAAGAGTTACAATTACAATCACCAATGGCAGTATAGAAAACTAGAACTACACACAAAGAATATATCCAAGAAATACCTCTCCAGTCTCTTCTTGATTCTCTCGTAACTTCGTCCTCTATTCACCTCAATCTCTCGACCAGTGACAAAGTAAAGAATGAAAATTCATTATGGAAAAGAGTGTAATTGCTAGGTTTATAATATCATTGTTTCTAATAAAGCAGAAATTGCTTTTAACTTTATCGAGGAATCAATGGAAGAAGACTCAACAAAAGAAATGCTTAGAGGCGTACCATTTGCTGTGAGAAAGCAGTCTTGACCAGAGTAAGTGGCAAATGACTGTAAATCACTTTGATGAGTAGTGAAAAGATGAGTAGCTCTAGAATTGAGAATCCACATGTGCTGTAGGGTTAAGTTGTTGATCACCAAATATGTTAGCAAAGTTCTTTAGAGAGTTAGTGGTAGTATGAAATGTTTTCAAAGGAGGCTTGTAAGCGGCGTTGAGGCGATGCTAGCATACAACAACGATGTGACCAAATTTATGGCATATCTGACACTTTGGTTTGTTAGAACGACGTTTGACATTATGCTAGTGAGTGTTTGATGGAGGAAAAGGTTTGTCCATAATACCATGGTGCGTAGAGGTAGGTCCAGAGGAAGAACTAGATGCAGAAAGCGTGGATCCAGATCTAGATAAGAAGACCTTGGAGAACTTGTGTTGAGGCAAGAAAAGTTAGCTTGAAGGGAGCTCAGAGCAGTAACATAGTTATGCTTGTTCACACACTGATCATAACTCAGAAGGCGACTGTGAATATCTTCAACAATGGGTAAATCAAAGCAACTGGTAATGGAAGATACTAACGGGTTGTAGTTACTTTCAAGATCACCAAAGAGAATCAGTTGATTCTTTTAAGAGATAGATTCACCGATAGTTACTATTGTATTGCAAATTGATTTTAATTTTTAAACACAGTCAAAGGCAGATTGTCGTTCGTTGGACAAATTATGTAATTGTTGCATAATTTTGTGAGACACGCTAGAGAAGTAGAAGAGAAGAGTTGTGCTAGAGCATTTGATGTGCCACGGATTTGTTATTTTTCAAACATTGAATGAATTATTTCTAACATATTTTCTAGTTTTTATTTTGTAAGAAGATTATGTGACTATCCATCAAAAATATGAAATCATGTGGACAATACTTGGTGGATATAATCTTTGTAAAGCATATATAGAAGATGAAGCTCAAAGGGATGATCAAATACATGTCCAAGCAATATTCAACTTTCTAAAAAACTATCGTGAAACTAATCTCTTAGGATTAATTTACATATTTGACCAATTTGCCAACATTATTACAACATATGTGTTTTATAAAGAATCTAGTTGACATCTCAAGGTTTCCAGAATAGGTTACATCAAGATATTTAGACGTCGTTTGCCTAGTCAACCAAATCAATTACAGAGAGGTTTTTTCTCACACAAAAAGGCTCAAGCCCAAGGTCAATCTGCGTTCAACCTCATTTCTAGAAAACGTTAATATTTTTATGTTTGTTTTATTTTTATGAGTTTCGGAATGATTGATGAATGAAGAGGGCTACAACTTGGAGGGAATAAGAGCTGATGACAATGCAAATTGGAGAGAGCAGGTGGACACCAAGTTGGCACGCACAAGTGGCCGTTCGGCCTTAAGGAAATAGCCAATTTTTTCTTTTATTGTCCTTTCTTTTTGCTTAAATATTTTGACCTAATTGTAGGGCTATTTAATCTCCTCTTATGACTGTTATTGGAAGAATATCTTTGAATAAAAAACTTGAAGTTTTTTTCGGTAACTTTCGGAGCTCTTTGAGTTTTTTTTCAGTTTCCACATGGTGTGCCACATTCGTGAATAATATTGAATAATTGTTTCCAATTTTGTGACTGAATTGAGAGCTCTTATTATTACTCTTTTCTCTATGTTCCTCATAGATAGAAATTCAAGAAAAGTAATGGAAACTCACGTCCCTTTTGACAAAAGTTGGAGTGTTTTTCAATTAGAAGAATCTTAAAGTCGAGAAGTGCCTCTTATCACTTTCTCGGACCAACAACGCCTCCTCCATCATATCTCGTCTTCTGCCATGATTTAAATTTTGAAAATTTAAGAGTATTTCATAAACCCTTGGAGCAAGATCTCTTAAAAATTTAAGCCCATTTAGTCTGCCCAGTCAAAAGTTACGATTTTTGGAAGTAATTTTCGGACCAAAATCTACTTCATCCAAGAAAAGATTTTCTATTTTGTTTCAACCATAACTTTTCAGTCTCAACGAGTTTGAATCTAAAACTTTTAGGGATTCTTATTCATCCATTGAGTAAGACTTTGTTAAAATTTCATATCATGTGGACAAGAATTTCGTTAATCGTGCTTGTTAAAGATCTAGTATTCTTTGGTGATTGTCAGTTGAATATCTGGGGAAAAACTAGTAATCATGTTGACACATAGGTTTACCGTTCCGAAGCACATCATTTGGTATCAGAGCTTTCCTTGGGTTATTTGCTCTACTTTTGGCAGAATTCTTGTTGATGTTATTAAACCAAGTTTTGTGTTTGCTACAAGTCGAATTTTTTTTTTTCATAAAAAAAATTTGTTCATTCAAGAATTTTGGTTATCACTCGATCTTTTGGAAATGAACCATGATATGTTATACATCCCTCTTTTTAGAGGATCCATTGATAGTGATGAATAATTCTCTTAGATTAAAATGGTTGAAGTCTATTTCATTTGTAGTGATTATTCAGAAAGGGGAATGATTAGAGTAGTCTCTGGAAGGTTCACCAATTATGCTAGTTATTAGTGGGAGAATCTATTGGCAGAAAGAAGAAGGAAGTTAAACCGAAATTAGCACTTGGAAATTGTTGAAAAGGCTAATGGAATAAAAGTTTGTACCAAAGCCACCTGAGCAAGAACACGATTTTGGGTATGAGTCAAATTTTGCAGACTTTTTTGAAGATAAATTGGATAAAATGTATGAACTTTTGCTTAAAGCTAAACGTGATGTAGAAAAAATTTCCAAGCCATATAAAGAGTATACTCAAGCCAAGACTGAAGAAGAGAAAACTCATGTTGACTCTTGTGTACCAATACTTGACAATCGGGTGAAGTTGTTAGAAGAGGTTTTTGTAGAGCCTACACCAACAAGTAGCTATCTTGATTCCTTAGGTGACTCGAATGGTTTGGATGAATACCCTTATGTTGAGAAACCAGTCATTGCAAATGATGAGGAAAAGATCCTTCCTCAAAAAAATTGACTGCTGAATTTGTATAAAAAAAAGGAGACATACACATTGGAGCATTAAAAAGAGCATGAGGAGAAAATTCATACTCGAAAGGTCAATTTTATTGAAGGGCCTTTAACTCTCTCAACCTGTAAAAAGGAAGGACTACCGCAATGCTTAAAAGAATGTCCTTTTATAAAGCACTTCGAATTGATAAGTGTCTTGAATAAGGATCTTTATTATATTGTCACATCTTGGCCGTATGACATGAAGATGATGTATGAAGTTTACAAGTAACCAAGTTCATTCAAGTCTAATGGAGAGGATCTCAAATTAACTACTTTCCAATCTAAGCATATTCACTTACAAGGAAGGAAGAGATAACAACGTGGGATAGTGGTACTTCAAGTAGAGAAGACTTTTGATTAAACGTCAAATCATTTCCAACCCTGGGAGGATGATGTGCCACGGATCCGCTATTTCTCAAACATTGGATGGATTATTTCTAACATATTTTCTAGTTTCTATTTTGAAAGAAGATCATATGATAAATTCATCAAAGACATGAAATCATGTAGACAATGCTTGGTGAATATGATCTTTGTGAAGCACAGATGGAAGATAAAGCTCAAAGGGATGATCAAACACATGTCTAAGCAATATTAGACTTTCCAAAAAAAAAAAACTGTCGTGAAACTGACTTCTTAGGATTAATTGACATATTTGACCCCTTGCCGACATTATTACGTTATGTGTAATTTAGAAAAATATAGCTGATATCTTAAAGTTTTCAGAATAGGCTAGATCAAGATATTTGGAAGTTGTTTGCCTAGTCAATCGAATCAATTACGGAGAGCCTCTTTCTCACACAGAAAGGCCCAAGCCCAAGGCGAGTTCAACCTCCTTTCTAGAAAACGTTATCATTTTTATGTTTGTTTTATTTTTATGAGTTTCTGAATAATTTATGAATGAAGAGGGTTACAACTTGGAGGAAATAAGGGCTAATGACAATGCAACTTGGAGAGAGAAGATGCACACCAAGTTGACACGCACAAGTGGTCGTTCGGCCTTAAGGAAATAGCTAATCTTTTCCTTTTATTGTTCTTTCCTTTCGTTTAAAGGTTTTGACTTAATTGTGGGGCTATTTAATCCCCTCCTATGGATGTTATTGGGAGAACATTTTTTGAATCAAAACTTGAAATTTTCTTTTGTTTCTTTCGGAGCTCTTTGAGTCTTTTTTCGATTCCCACACGGTGTCACATTCGTAAAGAGTATTGAATAATTGTTTCCAAGAGAGCAAGGATTAACTAAGAAAGGCAGCATGCCATTTCGTAAGGAGGCGATCATACCTCTGCTAAATAGAATAAGCAGGGTTTGGCTAAATTAGCAAGATAAAGAGGAGGAGGAGAGACAAAATCATCTAGGAAGACCTCTAAACCATTAGTGAAAACAATATTAAGTATTTGATTCTTCCAGACAAGAGAGTTAGTGGAGTCGAGCCTCATAGTTAAAGCTTGATTGAGAGAAAAAGAAGCAGAGGCAAGTAAAATGAATAGGAGAGTGGGGCTACTTGATTGGTAGTACTACTCGATGAAGTCATAGCGAGAAGCTCTGATACCAAGTTAGAGAACTGAAAAAAAAAATATTTTTTATGTAAGAATTTGTATCTTTACATTGTTAGGCCTTCTCATTTTTACTTGATAAGGGAAGCAAGAGTCTACGCACAAAAAACTCAAGGTAAGTAATGTTGCTTGCATTTGGTCTTTCATCCTTTATTACAAAGTGCTAAGTTTTATAGTTATATTATGTCGATTGATTGAGAACTTGTCTTATTATTATGTTTACAATAATAATGACCTAAAGACTTGTCTTATTGTTATGTTTACGATAAAAATAATTTGATAATTTGTCTTATTGATATATTTATAATAATAATAACTTGATAACTTGTTTTATTGTTAAACTTTTGATGATAATGACTTGAGAATTTATTTTTATGTTAAGTTATGATGATATTATATATATATATGTGTGTGTGTGTGTGTCTATTAAACATACGATACAGTGACAGTATCATGACCTTGAACGAAGATGTCCTGGCATGATGCATATCTTCTAGAGGTCTAGAAGTCCAAAAGAGTGCAATAGTTTATTGATCCATCTATATAGCTTATGATAGTTAAAAACTTCATAAAAGCAGACACACTTCTTATATGCCTGCCATAGATATGTTTCGTCATCTTAGTGAACACGAGACCCTTATCAACGTAATTAGGATACTTACCATCTTAACTGTTATGTTGCTCATTTTAGCCATAATACTCTACATATGCCACTACATAAATCCAAGAACCTCCACTCGCAAGAAGAGTGCCAAAAAGGGTCCTGAGCACCCTCCCCCTCGTCATTGCCACTGAATAGTCTAAGTTTCAATCAGACTTATTAATATGTTTGACAAGCTTTAAGGCAGAGGAAGAAATAAGGGTTCTCTAACAATACGACCACATCTTCAACGAGGCTTGGAAAATCCACGTATAGGTTATTATTGTACGAATATATAATATTAAAATTAGGGTATGTTCCTCAAGGTATATATTCACCATTTGCTATAATGTAAAAACAGTTGGTACAAAAATATAGAACACAGCTTATCAAAATTTGATTCTCTCCATCTTCTTAACTTTTACAATATTCTATGGTTTCCTTCTTGGTATCAAAGCATGACATCATCTAGCAAAACGATTCCTTCTTCGTTGTTTGTTTCTTCCCTCCATCATTTCTTTTCCGTCACCAAACTTTAGCAATCAAACTCAAGTCCACAAACTATCTAATCTAAAACTCAAGTGCATAATGTAGTAATTGCAAATGGTATCGACAACATTCTCGACGGTTCTTACCCCACTCCTCAATAGTTCCTTTTTTATCTTTCTCTTTAGATAAACCCAAATTATACCATGTGGCATCGATATAACAGACTCATTATGAGCTAGATTTTTTTCTCCATATCTGCTATATAGGTTATTGAAAAAGACGTGTCAAACGAGACAATCCTTGAAAACTCAACTCGAACCATATCCCAGATAGAGAGAAACCTACAATAATTAATGGAAAGTGAAACTATTAATTTGGAGGGAAGTCTAAAATGGAGTCGTCTTTCTACGAATAGAACAATTACATGATCCAATCGAAGTCAATATTAAAGAGTGAGAGGGGTGTACCTCTTATTCTCATTAATGTATACTGGGAACAAAAGGGGAAGATTGTTTCAAAACTATGTCAACCTCTCCCTCGATAATGACTTGGGGTCGAACCCATTTGACCACGTGAATTCTATTCTAAAATGCCCATACACATATTCTACCTCAGTTTAACATAAATTGACTTAACATACTGTCTTTGACGTATAGAATGATGATACATGAGATTTATTAAAACAATATATATATATATATATATGATAATTATCAAAATGAACCTTGAAATAAGGTAATATTTTTAACTAAAATCTTAAACTTTTGATTTTGTCCATTTGCAATTCATAGTTTAAGGCATTGGCAACACACACTTTACTGGTAACGTTTGTTAAATTTTTTTGTTAAATCTCTCTATTAATATATGTTAAATATAGTATATGGAATTTGAGTGTTTCGTAATCAAAAGCTTCCATTATTCATCTTTTAAAGCTAGTTTTTTTTTCTCATTTTCCAATTTTTTCAGTAAAAATCATTTTGAACTTCAAAGTATTATTTTTTTTTTTAAAAAAACTCTTAAAGTAGATCGTAACTAAGCCAACTATAAACTATCAAAAACATAACAATCCAAATCTCGAAAGACGTCGAATAGCCCCAGTTCTGCATTTTACAAAGAGAACCGGCGACCGTTCGCCAAGCACAGCCCCCCATTCTGTCTGAGGGTCGACGTGGGGGGGTGTAGAACCCCCGCACACGTGCGTTGTACATGTAGAACAGGAGACCAATCTAAAAATAATGGCCCCCCATTCTAGCTGGTGGTCGACACGAGAATATAGAACCTCGCGTACGTGCATTGCACGTGAAAAAAAACATAAGGTTGAGTCTTGAGAACTGGGGTCCAATCTCTTTGATTGAACTTCAAAATATTATTTTTTTTTAAAAAACCGTTAAAGTATCGACCGTAACTAAGCAACTTTAAACTATCAAAAACATAACAATCCAAATCTCGAAAGACGTCCGATAGCCCCAGTTCTGCATTTTACAAAGAGAACGGGCGACCGTTCTCCAAGCATGGCCCCCATTCTGTCTGAGGGTCGACGCAGGGGTGTAGAACCCCCGCACACGTGCGTTGTACGTGTAGAACAGGAGACTAATCTAAAAATAATGGCCCCCCGTTCTAGCTGGTGGTCGACCCGAGAATATATAACCTCGCGTACGTGCATTGCACGTGGAAAAAAATATGGGGTCGAGTCTTGAGAACGGGGTCCAATCTCTTTGATTATTTAAGGAGATTAGCCCTCCACTTTCACTTCACATCTTCCTAAAACTCTAAAACTTTACAAATATTTTCTTGCTCCAGCATATTTTCTCTGTATTAGCAACGACAATGGATTCTGATTCAAGTCGATCGGTTGATTTAGATGAGACAACAACTTGTTATGCCGATATGAATTGGTATTCATACAACACGCCTGCATCTGGTGATTTTTGAGCATTCGATCACTTAGATGAAAATGAAAAAATAGAGGTGCATTCAACCTTCAAAATTCTAGACGATGAGTTTCGAACACCGGTCAGTTCGGGGGATGATGAGGTGGAAAGTAGACTAGTAGAGAAGAAATCTTAATGAGATTTTTTTGGGAGAAAAAATATAGTTATTTAAAAAAAATTAGAGCGAAAGTAGTCGAATATTTTGTGAAAATGGTTATAAGATCAAATTCAACAAAAGCAAAAATCGGAGACTAACAACTGAGTGTGAAGACGGGTGTGAGTGGCAACTGAATGTTTCTAAGATGCAAGATGAGTATACGTTTCAAATAAAGAATTTGATCGATTCTTATAGCTGTTCGAGAAAAATTGAAAATCAACACACTAGAGCAAAATGGGTGGAAAATCATTATCATGATAGGTTCAAAAGTTAACCTACGTGGAAAATCTCTTCTATTATCGAGATAATGAGGAAAGATTTGACTATCAACATTACACTAAGTATTGCCAGAAGAGCAAGAAGCTTAGTTCGAACACTTAACGAAGGCAAAGGCGAGGAACAGTACAAGCTAGTATAGTTGTATGCAGCAGAAATATGTAGATCAAATCTGCGTAGCACATTACAAATACATACTTACGAGATAGGGTGTAAGAATGTATATGTGCATGGCGGCTTGCAAGCCAGGTTTACTGCAGTACGGTCGCCATATAATCAGTTTGAATGGTTGTCATCTGAATGACTCGTGTCCTGGCCAATTACTCACAGTTATCAGTATTGATGGTAACAATGGAATATATCTCGTTGTTGTTGCCAATGTCAAAAAAGAGTGCACGGACACATGGATATGGTTTTTGTAATATTTGAAGCAAGACTTAAACACTGGATCGTGAGAGAAATAGATAATTATTTCAGATCGACAAAATGTATAATGCATTTAAGGCATAGGATTGTATCTGTTATTGTTTCTCATATTGGTTATTTAGTGGTGTAATTGTAATGTGTAAGGAAGTTCTTTTTAGCAGACTGAGTTTTAAGTGAGACCGTTTATGACCCCTTTAGCATTTCTTAGGAAGTTACTTGGAAATGTAATTTTATCTAGAAGATTGTTCAGTACAGTCTTTCTTACGAATTACTTGACCAGTACTCTCCACATTACAGCGGTGATATTATTATTATTATTATTCTCACCAATTTTATTGTTTTTTGCAACACAAATATTAAGACGCTGTGGTCGTTATATTGTTTTATGTTGACACTATTTTTCTTTCAAATATTAAAGTTTGGTGAAAACTGTGGAAGATCAATTTAAAAAAGTCGAACACCACTATTGCCTCCTGCATATGTACGCAAATTTCAAAAACTAATTTCAGGGTAGAGTATATAGAGATGCGATGTGCAATGCGGCCAAATTAACCACAAAGTAACATTTTGAAATAGAAATGAGAAAATTACTTCAGCTTAACCCGAATACCCACACATGGCTTCGAGAAGAAGAGCCTAGATATTGAGGTAGTCAAGCCTTCCTTTCGATCCCTAAGTGTGAAATGAGATTGAATAATTTGTGCGAGTTATTCTTATTCAATGCACTTGTATTGTCTACCAGGGACAAACCGATCCTGACTATGATCGAGATGATCCAAAAGCGTTTCATGACTCGCATTATGAATATATTTGAGAAATTGGCCAAATCTACAGATCTCTTGTGTCCCCAGATAAGCAAAAAACTTGACAATCTAGAAAGTGCAGGTCGAAATTGGAGTGTTGTGCTTGCGGAAGCTGCACGATTTGAGATCAGCAATGACAACGAACAATACGTTGTCGACATGATTACGTGTGTGCATAACTGTAATAGGTGGGAGCTTACTAAAATCCCGTATGTCCATTTCATTTCATGCATGCATTTTTTATAGTAGCACCGAAAAATTACATGCATCAATACTATCACCGAGCAACTTACCTGCAAATGTACTCACACTATATTCAAACCGTGAGCAGCCACAAATGTTAGTGCAAATACCAAATCTAAAGGAACTCATCAACCTAGTAGGCTAAATAGGACAAGAGTGCAAGATGTCAATTAGCTGTCAAGTTCGACAATTAGTAAGAAGAACTCAAAGATATCGTGTGGTATATGTCATTAACAGAGGCATAATAGTTACACTTGTCCTCACCGGGGCTACTTCCCAAGACACGTTTATCAGTTTCAACATATTTTACGGGACGCATGTATAGTTCAAAACATTTCTCCATAAACACACTCTCATTCTTTTTTAATATAGTTTTCATTACGTGTAGGAATCTGTGACGTGCAGCCAGGGCAGAAATTATTAACCGTTGTAATTTATGTTCGACAATGAAAAGAAAGATGAAATCAAATAGGAAAGTGTCTGTTGGCTGAGAATCGAATGAGCTTCAATCCATTTTTTGTAGGAAAAAGATTAATCGTAACGAGATACACAATATATTGGATTTACATTTTGTTGATTGGAATTGATTATCAGAAAAATGTGAATCTAGCATATCGTATATCTTTTTATGGTTAATCTTTTTCCTACCAAAAATGAATTGAACCTCACTCGATCCCTAGCCAACGACCACCTTCCTATTCGATTTCATCTTTCTTTTCATTTTCAAACATAATTAATTTGTATAATATTTATTTCATTTTCATGTAATTTCAAAAATTATTCAAATTAAAATTATTTATTTTAGTTTATTTAAATAATATTTATTTATCTTAGATTATTCAAAATTATAATTATATATTTCTTTTAGTTTATATAATTATTCAAATTAAAACTTTCGCTTAAAAAAACTTTACTACAAATAATTTGAATACGTTAATTAATATAACTAATTTAAAAATAATTAATTATGTTATTTTTGTATAGAAATATATATTTAAATAAATTATAAATAATTACATATATAGTGTAGCTTATTCAAATTATAATTATTTATTTCTTTCAATTTATTGTAAAAAAACAAATATAAAATTAAAAAAATGGACAGAGTTTCACTTCTTCAAATAGTTACTGCAAATTCAAATAACAAATATATATACATAGCAGCCAGATTCTAGTACAAATGATAAAAATCAAGACATAAAACTAAAATACATCAAATTTACAGACAAAAAGTACAGTACATAAAATGAAATACAACATCTAAACTATACTATTCCAGCAAGACATCGTCGTCTTCGACTGACATCTTATCTTTTTATCCTCTCGGTGAGCTCTCTAAGAGACTCACTGAGATATTTTTGTGATTAAACTACCTTTTTATGGCTCACAGCAAGCTCCTCGATCTTGCCTATGAGGAGCTCCATCATCTACTCCTATATCTACTGCTGCATATGATACCTCTGATTCAGCTGTTGCTGCACCCGATACATTTGTTGTATCTACTGCTGCATCTCATACATTTGTTGCATTATGTCCCAGTTATTATCAATCTGATGGGCCAATGGCAGTGCGGTTGTGATGGCGGGGACGTCCTTCTCCATCGGAAACATCCTGAGATGTGGAGTTCTTGGGATCTTTTTTCAGCATCTAAGACTTGGAGAATTCGACTAGGCTCATCCGACTCAAATGAAGCTTGTTAAATACATCGACGGATCTCAGAGCTCTCCGTTGCTCTCTAATGGGCAGCTGAACCTGAGATCACTCCATGATCTTCCAAATCAATGTCCTGTACGGTAAATTTTTGTTGCGTGTTAGCTCGATCTTTTCCGTGTAACCTAAAATCATGTACTACAGGTCAAACATCGTGCTGTTGTAGAGCTTCTTCAAGACATAGAGATCTTCCAGGTCATGAGATCTCTATGTCCATCCCTCAGTAGCAGGATGTGACTGATCAGATTGTGAATAATCTGAGCTATTACAATCAAGTCCTTCGATTTCAATTTCATGAAGGCTCCAATGTCCGAATTGCGGTGAATTTGCCTAATAAACTGTAGTCCATCTGCTGATCTGAAAAAATCACACTCTCAGGAAGTGTGATAATATCTAACTGCGTCTACTGCGGCAAATCCGAGCAATTCGTTGACATCACCAGCACCTACGATAATATATGTACCAAATAGGTACGTCTTCAAGCATCTCTCTCTCCCCAGTAGTGGTCAAGTTTGTGTAAAATAAGTGAATAATTTTGTCGTAGCAATCTCCTCGCATATTGTACACCCCGTGCAAGTAGATACAGTCAAACATCTGCTTGATCTCCAAAAACTCACAATCGCTGAAAATTACAGTCTTCCCATAAATAATCTAGTGGATCGACATATCCCGCTTGAACTATTGTCGACACCCCTAGTTTTGAAATCCCATCGACAAATAACCACGCGGCGGTCGCAGAACTTGATCTACAACACCTTGTGATGAAGGTGCCCGGTTTGATGGGCCAGCTCGTGTCGGGAGGAGCATTTCGTTTCAAACAAATTTTAGGGGCCATTTCAAAGATTAAGGCTTCGATTTTCGGCGATTTTCAGCAAAATGGGATCGGGTTTAGGGATTTTCACAAAAATGGGAGTGGGTTTGGGGATTTTCAGCAAAATGACCTCGAATTAGAGGATTTTCAGTGATGAGGAGGCTTAGGTTTGGGATTTTTGGCAATTAGGAGGCTCGGGTTTCAGATTTTTGCCGATTGAGAGGCTCGATTCTGGATTTTTGACAGTGGAGGCCTCAGGTTTGTGTTCTTGATTATGAGGCTTCGAATTTTAGAATTTTGGATAGTGAGGACTGAGATTTGAGGATTTTCGGCTATAAAAATCACGGATTCGACAATGTTTCTTTCGATTTCAGAAGAAAGAGAGTGCACAGGGGGCCGATGTTATATATACTAACAGGGAATCGTCCCCCCGTTTGAAGGATAACGCCCCTCGTTATCTACCGTAGGACTGAACACGAGGGTCTGTGTCTTGAACACACATGAGGGACTGTGTCCTGTAACACGTTCCCCCGTTTTAAAATTGCTCTGTAACACAGAGGGCCGAGCTAAAATGAACGGCCCCCAATCTTGTTTCCACGTGCAACGCACGTGTGCGGAGGTTCTACACCCCCAATTGAATAGGGGCCGTTCTTTTTAGATTGGTCTCCTGTTCTACATGTACGGTGGGTGTAGAATTAGACCTAAGATAGAACGGTGGGTTGTGCTTGGAGAACAGTCGCCCCTTCTCTTTATAAAATACAGAATGGGGTGTTATCGAGCTTTTAGTTTTGAGGTTTGTTTAGTTAGCGTTAAAACTTCAAGAGTTTGTTTAAAAACTCTTGAATGAGATGTCGTGTATGGGTTAACGGCCCTCATTCTCTTAGGGGACAGCGCGGGGGGTGCTCACCCTCTGCGCAAGTACTCTGCACGTGTCAACGATATTCAATTTATAAATTATTTTTTAAAAAATATCACATGATACTCAATTTACTTGAAATTTTACCACATGTTCATCGCATATAGGAAGATAATGTGAAAACTTTTGTAATTTTATAACACTTGTACGATATATTGTAATTTTAGTTAATTATTTTATAAAACAATTATAATAAATCATACAAGGGTTAGAAAATTATGAAAATTTTCTGATTATCTTCCCATATTGTGTTGAACATGTGGTAAAACTTTCAAATAAATTAAATTTCATTTGATGTTTTTTTTTAAATTAATTTATAAAGGATCCCTCATTTTTCTTTACTTTATAAATTAACTTTAATCAAATACCAAACGATATTCTATTTACTTAAATTTTTACCACATGTTCATCACATCATGAAAAGATAATTTAAAAATTTTCGTGATTTTATAAAACTTGTACGATATATTATAATTTTAGATAATTATTTTATAAAATAATTATAATAAATCATACAAGTGTTAAAAAATCACGAAACTTTTCAAATTATCTTCCTATAATGTAAGAACATGTGGTAAAAATTTTAAATAAATTAAATATTATTTGATATTTTGTTAAAATTAATTGATAAAGGACTTTGTATTTTTTCTTGTGTTTATAAATTAATTAAATTTTTACCCAAAAATCAATACTTTCAAGTTATTCTCCTTTCTCGTATTGCCCCTCTCTCTCCTCCCCATCTTGGAATCTTCTTCTTCTTTTCGTCTCACTCTTCCATCTCTTCTCACCTGAGTAGACAGGAGCTAGTTCCAATTCTCACTTTTCTTCACGGTTGATTCTGAGATTTTAACTTCTCTTTACCTTTGTTCTTTCTTGAAGCGAAAATGTTAGAATTGTATGCTCCTCGTCTCTTCTCACTCTCTCTCCACATTTATTTCTCTCTTCTCTCTCATCTTTTGTATTTCTCCTGCTTAATCTTCTGCTTTCCTTACCTGCTCAGCCTCTTTATTTGCTTGAAGTTCCACTAGAAAAAATGAAGACAATGCGGAAATTTTCCCACCCGAAATGTTTAAGAAAATAAAGAGGCAGAAAAAACCCGTATTTCAGAGTTGAAGAAAATTGTAGAACGGAAGGCGAATTTTGTGTGCAAGAAAATCCAAATGAAGCTGAAGACGACATAAATTTCTGTCAATTCTCCTATTGAGAGATTTAAAGGACTTTTAACTACTGAAAATTTAATGCACTTTAACGACAACGAGTTTGTTATTAACGCTTGAAACTATGAAGCGGCAATGATGGTAGGTTGAAAATAAGCTTAAAGGTTTTAGTATTCAAGGAGAGCTTTAAACTTATAAAGGATACCTGTTCAAATTTCATTAGTAAAAAAACAAAAAAAGAACAAAAGAAACCTTTTTAGTTATTTATCCAATGTTAGTTTCTTTACTTTATTTTACTAATACCTATCCAATGACGACAAACGTTGTTAATGTGAACATAAATCGTGAATCAGAAACAAATATAGAAGTAGACAATGCCTAATTAGAGGGAAATTTTTATTGTTTTACGAAGAATAAAAATCCGACCGTGACAGACCTTGGTGGCTATCAAAATTGCCATGGATCGAGAATTGGTGAGCCAAACGCCTTTCAATTCTGCACTCTCGGTGTTGGAAGGATTTCGATCTCGTTTCGCAACTATTTTCAGTGCGGGATCAGATGTGGAGGTGTCGAGCTCTCGCAGGTTGAACAAAGTACCAGAGGGTCTCAAAAATTGTCAGAATTGAGGTATAAAAATCCGAATTTATTTGATACAAGCTGAATTTTTGGTTGAGGATTCAATGCACGTTTTTAGACCTTGGAACCGCCGGACTTCTGGACGGTGTCTCGGCGAGTCTACGCTCTATCGCAGACGAAGTGGGAGATAGCGAGGTGTTGTCTTTTGCTATTTCGTCTGCGAGGCAGCGAGATGTTGTCTTGTTGTTTCGTCCGTGAGACAGCGAGCTGCGATCCGACTACTATTTTTGGACCGCAGTTAAATTTTTTATGGGTGGGATTAGTTGGGCCACGGTCCAACCCTCTTTTGGGCGGCAATCCCACATTTTGGGTTGAAATTTTGAGTATATTTTGGCCCAACGTTGTGGGCTAATTACCCAATTAAAATGGGCTATTTCAAGGAAAGATTTCTTGACCTTTTGACGACTTTGAATGATAAAAATGATTTCCAAAACCATTTAAAAACAACATTAAAGGTATATGGATATTAATGAAATTGAAATAGGTCTAAATTCTACATATTTTAAGATAGTTTTTTTAATAAAATAGGGACCCTGATTTACAGAAAATGGCCGGCCGTCGTGCGAAGGTGGGGGGAGTGAATTTTAAATAACTACGAGTGTGATTAAGACACCCGCCAAACAGAATTGCTGCAAATATGGCTTTATTTTCCAAATACTAGCTACAGATTCCGCCAACTTTACAAGAATAATTGCTAACATGAATTGTTGTTGTACCATCAACTTCTTACTTCAGTCTTCAAAGATCAACATACTTGGAAAAGAAGCAAGACCTGAGCGATTGGAGAAGGATGTCTGAAAGTCGCAACGGGGCGGGAGCTTTCCTTTTGTTCTGGACCTTTCCATTCCCCTTTCCTCTTTTCACTTCCTGATTTGACTGGGACCCCTTGACTCCATTTCCAGCAAAGCCCTAGCAAGCTTCTTTATTATCACATCTTGACTTTACAGCAACCTGCTTTGTCACTCCCACCCCCACCCCTCTTTTTCTCTCTTTTTCACCCCCTTTTTCTTCCCATTTCTTCCTTCTTTCGGCACACTGGTTTTTCTCTTCTCATGGCTGCTCAGAGTTTGGACGACGGAAACTTTTGGCTTCCTCCCAGATTTCTAGCTGATGACGATGTGTTTGTGGGGAAGAAGACTGGGCTGGATTGCTGTAAAGGCGACCCAACCACGGGTTTCTTTCCGTTTGAGTTTTCTTGTGGGTCTGAGACTTTTTTTGGGGTCGCTTCGAATCTCGGCTCTCCGGTTGAGTCTGCTGTGTGTTTGGTCGAATCTGAGAACCAGGAAGAAGACTATATAGCTGGTTTAACGCGCCAGATGGCTCATTCAACGCTCGAGGACGGTTCTGTTTCGGATACCTCAACAGTATGAAATGAAATGTTCTGTTAGATTTGTTCTTGTTTCCTTTTGTTTGTGCTGTATATGGTTCTAATTTATCATGACTGTCCGTCTCCTTCTTCCATGCCAAGATGTTGCTTGGTTCGCCGCAATCACCGCTGTGCGCGGTGGAGAGTGGCTGTGCCTGCAATCAAGGCTCCGCTGGTGGTAGTCCAAATAGTCACTCTCCGGTGTCCTTAACTCCGGCCACGTTGGATCTGCTATTTGCTGCCGCAGAACTTGCTAGAAGAAGAATGGAGGAGGAGGGCTATTTGCTAAATCATAGCAGACGACCTTCAGTTCCGGCTACAAAGCCTTCACTCATCTCTGTTCGTAACAAGGATTCAAATACTGCTGAATATTACCCGGAGTTGCGGGCGGCTCAAGTAAGCCTAATTTCAGACTGCTTAAACATTTATTCGTCGACCCTTTGTGCTACAGCTTTTCATATTCTTCTGCATTTCTATGCAGTTTCAGCATCTGCGACAGCAGCAGATGTTGAAGCAGCAGAGCTCTCCCTTGTGGGGAAATCAAAAGATCACGAACAGACAACACCAGCGCCATCAGCTGTATCAGAGCCAAGGGTGTAATGGCGAAAACGGTGGCAGAAGAAACTGTCATCCTCTGGCTTTGTCGTCATCTGCGTGGCCCCCTCTGCAAGATTCGCAGTATCTGAAACACGGGTCAGGTATGAGAGCTGTTTTCCTCGAGAACCGTGGTGGTAGAAGAGAATGCGCCGGAACCGGTGTATTTTTGCCTCGCCAGATTGGCAACCATTCTGTAACGCGCAAGAAGCCAGGTCTGTCAATCTTCTCCATTAGTCTCCTTCCTAATTAATTCACTGCTCTATTTCGGTCATTTCCCTGTTTCCTATTTCTTGCCTCTATATTGAAACATTCTTCTTCAAATCTCCGCAGCTTGTTCAACAGTGTTAGTTCCAGCAAAAGTGATTCAAGCTCTAAATCTAAACTTAGACGAGATGCACGCCCAGCCCCACCCTCGATTCGTTTCAGATTGTGGTATTAATCGTCTGACTTTCCTTATCAGTGCCTTTAATGTCTAATATTCATTTTCATCAAAGTCATTATTGATTTGCAGATGCGGCTCCAAGGTTTCAGAGTGACTGTGTTCGTTCTCATCAGAAGCGTAATCTGCATGTCCAACCGATGGCTAATCATGAGCTCCGTCTACCAAACGAGTGGACATACTGACCCAGTTCCTGCTCTAATAAATGGATAGTTATTAGGACTTTCAAGTCAGGATTTGCAGATTGTCATACATAGTTAGAGAAGCGAAAAAGGAACACAAGACTTGGAATTTCCATTAAGAAGTAAACGTGTTTCAGAAGCATAGGATCATAGAAGGAAATAAAAGTCTGCTTCTTTCTTCACCGGCTTATTTTACGTTTTATCTCCAACATTTGCAGTAAGATGGGAGAGGACAGATGAAGATTTTAGTGCGATATTTGATATGTCCACCAACCTGGGCTTGTAGCAATAAATATGAATTCAATAAACAGAGTTCACATTCAATGTCTACTCATGCTTTTCGTATGAAATTCAAAGCCTGGCAGTAGATTTGTCTTGCACAATTTCACTATCTAATTCCAGCAACTCATTCACTGTGGTCCTACTTTTTCATATTTCGAGAGGAAATGGTAACGTACATTATGAAAATCTTACCAAATCAATGAAATTTTAGGAAAAGGTGCGTTGATAGAGGGCGTAGACGTGTGAGCCCCACTTTACACGCTATCTTGCAACCATAAACTGCGCTTTAGTTTAATCTTGGCCCCAAGCCGCGTCGGAGATCTGTGTCTGCGTGGCCGCAAGCATTCTCAGTATCAGCACCGCCGGCCTCTGGTTGGAGGATGGCACCCATTGCGGCGACTTTCCAGGACTCCCTTCTTCCCCATTTGCACGCCCAGGGCGCCAACTGCTTTCCACTTCAACAACTACACTCAATGCCCACCCCACTACCCAATCATTTTAAGTAATGGGTTAGTCAAAACGTTCGCTGAACTACCCGCGACTCTCTGCACATATTTCGGGCTTGGGCTATGTCCCATGCAAACGTATCAATTCCAGAAGATAGAATTTATTTTTGCTGTTTTTGACATTTGACTCAAAAATCTTACATTTGTAGAAGTGACCCAAGTCTAGCATTTACGGATCTTCAAATTTAGACATTTAAATAAGGAAGGGAGGTAAATGGTTGCTCTCAATTTTGACGACGATGAACGCGATAAGGCTGGCTCAGACAGTGCATGACTGCTGGTCAGTCATTCTGAAACTTGCCTCCCCAGATATTTGCCTAGTTTTGCCCAAAAACGTTTGTTTAGAATTGTTTCCCGACCATATAGCTGGTTTTTTTTTTTTTCTTTTGGCGTATGTAAGTGTTACCTGAGGTTCGTTCATGGCTTCGATTCGATTATGGTTGTATTAGAGGTGAATGACCTTCCTACTAGTTCATCCAAGAAGGGAGCTAATAATTCTACTTTGTTTCAGAACTGTCATTCTACCATTCTGCCATGGATTTAAATGGAGACGCAGAGCAGGGATTTGCTCCATAGAAGAGCCAAAAGTTATATTTAAATTTGTAGTCATTTTTCTTTGAGATATTCTTCAAGATAAAATGCCCACCCAACATATTTGAATCTATAGAATCACATTATAATTAAGTTTTGCAAACCTGTAATTGAATCCGTAATGGTTTGAATATTAATAGGTCAATAAAATATTTGTGGATATTAATTGTATTAAAGAAATAATATATAAAAAGATAAAAAGTAGAAAATTTGACGATTTGAAAATTAAAAATCCAATTCAGGCCGATCGATTACCAAATTAGAGCCAATCGATTGCCATTTTGGATAATTTTTGAAATTCAACCTGAGAATGTGCCAATCGATCGGCTCTACAGTAGCCGATCAATTGCCATGAAAAAAAAAATTAATATACGATTTTTAATTTAATAATTATGATTAATTAAGATAGATTAACTTAGAAATAATCTAATTGAGTTAATTTAAACTAAGTATAATTAAAAGTTAATTAAATAAGGTATTTTAGCAATAAACCATGAAATGGAGGGTAAAATGATAATTTTATTAGTTAAGTGTGGCAAATCTTTTTGAAAATGATTAAGTGGCTGATCTTCTCCGCCACTTATGTGGAAGAGGAAAGAAGACCATGAGAGCGAAGAAAAAGAGAAAGAGAAAAAAGGAAGAAAATGAAGAGAAAAATTGAGTTTTTGGAGTTGATCATTAAAAGAAAAGTGTTCATCTTGGTGAGGTAATTAGTTTGTCGTAAAAATCGGTTAATTTGATAGAAATCTCGGGGGAAGTGGAAGAACCTACGATAAATAAGTAAATCTATCGTTTAAAATAATTAATTTATGTTTTATTGTACTATTAGGTGGAGATATATTTAATTTTTGTATTAGTTCTTGTTAGGTTTAAAATTTTATTGTGATTGATTAAGATTAAATGGATTGAAATGATAATGGATATCGTTTTTTATGAAAATTAAATAGTGAATTGTGAAAAGAGTATGATTCTGATTTTTATTGAAATGTTAAAAAGTAGTGTTTTGAAAATGATGTTTTGCATCAAATTGGACATGTAGGTTTAAAAATCATTGCATGGCTGAGCTACGTTATTTTAAACGTGCATGACATTGACTTTATAAATGTTTTAAAACATGTATTTTATGAAGGAAGAAATTGACAATCTTAGTAACACATGAATCCAATGGTTAGACTTCTCTTTTCGTGTACGATGATTATGACTATGAAACTGAGTAGGAGATTAACTTAATGTCTTTATTAGGGTGAAAATCCTTAAAACTCGAGAGAGAGCAATACAAGAGGTGTTCTACAGCCCTGCCGGAGAAAGCCCAAAAAACTTGTTTGGGTATGTGATGGTCATATATGATCGGTTTAGAGCATGTTGCATTTTGAACGTAAATAATTGAATGTCAAATTATGCATTGGTGTTTTTTTCGTAAAAATGATAGTTTTAAATCATGCAAACTTGATAAAATTGCATTGGATTTTATTTGTTGAAAACGACTTCAAATGATGAAAAAATGTTTTTAAAAAGTTTAAATTCAATCATACATACATTTTATAGCAATTGCATGGATTTCAAATGAAAACTTGATTTAAATGAATTTCAAAAAATCATAGTTATGGAGGATGTAGGATGGTCCTATATAGTGTGAATAGAATCTGCAACAGTTATTGTAATTATTAGACTTATTTATTAGACTAAAAGATCATTATGAGGATAATGTATATTTTTCAGATAACAAAAACGTTCATCGAGAAAGTAAATCAAAGGCAATATAAAAGTATAAAGAGACGAAGGCGAGCCATCAAGGTAGATTCTAACAGTTTAGGGTTCAATTCAGAGGGCAATTTCAAGTTAGTATTCAATTTCTACAATTTAAACCATAATTAACATTTGAATGGATTCCAAAAATTGATATTCAATTTTTCCTATTTTGGATGGAGATAATCTAACGAAGATTTTTACAAAACGTTAAGAAGTTTATTCCCTCCAATTTCATCATTGAATCTGACCAGATTAGGGGTCAGATTCGTAACGTTCCCCCCATGGAAAGAATTGAAATCCTCCCTCGAAAATCCCAACTAATGAACCTGGACTTTCCAAGGAAGAGTGTTCAAAATCAACCGCGCGATCACTCCTCTAGAAATCAAGTACTGATCAGTTGAGAGCTTGAAAAATATGAATTGAACTCGAATTTCTCGGAAGAGCAGATTACGAGCCTCAACTATAAATAGAGAGGCTCGAGTGATGAAGGAGATCACCCCACCCCATATCTCTCTCTCCCTTCTAAGTTCTTCAAGAAAAAGAGAACTTACCTCGATATTCAGTCACCGAAAAAGGTTGAAAATCTAGCAGCTCCGACTAACACTCGGTCTCGAGGAGAACTCCGACCAAGGAAACAAAAGCTTCACTTGAGAGGTCAAGATCCTTGGTGAACCTTCTCCGGTGCGAAGAACGACCACCATCGGTGTAAGATCTCTCTTTTTCACTCGATCTGTGTCTCTCTCACTCTGTCTCTCTCTCTGATACTCACTCTCTCTCAACAAAACTACGCAACTAACTAGGAAGAAGATTGAGGTTCAGTTTTAAGAAAAGTAAACTAGTTCACTTAAGTCAAATTGACCCGAACCAACCCAGTTGATCCGGACCAGCCCTGTTAACCTGAACCAGCCTAGTTGACTCGAACCAGCCTGATCGACCTAAACCAACCCGATCGACTCAAACTTAGCCCGATTGGTACTAAACTGAGTTAAAATTTTACCGGTAAGGAATTTCTGACTAAATCTTTTTTAATGGATTTGATCAAGTAAAAATTTAATACTAATATTTTATTTAGGCAGAAACATGTCCGGAAAGTCATACAAACTGATCCTACTCGATCCGATTTGACCTAAGAGTACAAGTAGGATAATATTTCAACGTTTTGGTTATGACCCTACATCAGAAGAAATTATATTATTTTCCTATAACTGTTTTATTATACGAGTTGATATTTGAGCACACATGTTTAGGCATTGACATAGATTAGTGCAAAAGATAAAATTTGTAGGACATTTGTATGTGTGTGAAAATGATAGAATTGACAGAAAATACGTGACAGCAAAGGTCTAAATGACACTGAGATAGTGAACTTGAACGTAAAAGTTAAAATAAAAGTAAAAAATAACAAAACCTCAACGACAATCAGATGATCAAGTATTAAAAGAAAGTTGGAAAAGATTTCCAATCAGTATGTAACGGTTGATACAGGACCCGGTAAAAATAATTGTTAATTTTATGCTGACACGTGTTTTCACATGTTGAAATTATTTCTCACATTTTGTGACTTGTGCTGTAGGTGAGTTTTTATTTGACAAAAAAATAGCTACGATCTAGAATCTACCATTGGCAAACGAGCATACAGAATAAAACAGTGATTTTTCCGAGAAATGAATTTAAAGTATTATGTTCAGTTTTTTTAAAAGTATTTTGGTTTTTATTTTAACTGCGAATAAATTATGTTGAATTTTATTTTTAGAGTTTTTATGAATTATTTATGATTATGCATCTATTTCGAATAAGTTTAATTAATGTTTTAATTATAGTTTCCGCGAAATTAATGGTTTTATTCAAGATTTTAAAAATATTTATTTTTTATCAACAAACAAAATAAATAAAGTTAACAAAAACATAGGAGAAAGCATAGCATTATCCGATTCATAAGGATAAAAAATAGTAATTTTAGTATCACTGTGAGAAATAGTAACAAAAGGATGTATCATATTTTTTTCTGGAGTAATTTTAACGCTCGATTTTAAATAAAATTTTGGAAAAAATTTTCTAGAGTTCAAATTAGGATTTGTAAATTGAGAATTTTAAAATTGGGGTGTTACAGTTTGGTATTAGAGCAGCCAGGTTTATAAAATAGTTTTGTAGACTTATCTATATGTTCACGTGCACCTGGAAGATTGTCGATCACAAGTTAGTCTATATTAAAAAATTTATTTTGATAAAAGTATGATAATTTTGTAGTTCATTTTAAGGTAAGTAAATAAAATCGATTTTCTTAAAATAAAGTTCCGATAATATAGACCATGGCCAGTCGTAGAGGAAATGGAAATAAAAATACTAATGGAAGGGATGTTGCACTTGATTGGATAACGGAGATGATTGAACAGTTGCCTCAAGCAGCTAATGCAGCCATTCAAGCAGTTACTGTAGCAACCCAAGCAATCAATGCACAAGCTTAGGTTCCCAATAGGCATCGGCACGCTGACATTGACTTCGATAGATTTCGAAGATTGGATCCCCCAATTTTTAATGGAAATTTAGCGGATATGGTAGCCGTAGATAACTAGATCAGGACTATCAGTGAAATTTTTGAGCATGCCAAGATCTCCGAGGAAGAAAAAGTAATGCATCTTCTATGTTCCGGATGGAGGCACGCTACTAGTGGGATTCCGTAAAGATGATGCATCCAGTCACCACTATGACCTAGGAGAAATTTCAAGAGCTCTTCTATGAGAAATATTATAGAGACTCCATGATTGATGAAAATGTAGAAGAATTTTTGGCATTAAGATAGACCCGAAGTGTAACTGAATATTGGCATTAGTTTGAGAAGCTATCTCGCTATGTCCCTCATATAGCTGGTAATGAAGATATGAAAGTGAAGTGATTCATCAAAGGATTGAGAGCAGAGATATTCAAAGACATCCATCTTATTACTTCCAAGGAGTTTCCGTTTGCATTCGTAGTGGAGAAAGCATTACGGGCAAAATCTAAGTAAGTGAAAATATTTGAAATACCATTTTCAAATATTAGAAAAATCTCGATAGCTATGTCCTAAACGCTCAGAATCCAAGTAAGTGAAAATACTATTTTCAACGTTTTGGTTATGGCCCTATATCACAAGAAATTATACTATTTTTCTATAATTGTTATTACACGAGTTGATATTTGAATACAAATGTTTAGACATTGACATATATTAGTACAAAAGATAAAATTTGTAGGACATTTGTATGTGAGTGAAAATGATGAAATTGATAGAAAATACGTGATAGCAAAAGCCTGAACCACAATGAGATGGTGAGTTTAAACGTAAAAGTAAAATATGGTGAAATCTGAATAACAATAAGATGACCAAGTCTTAAAAGAAGGTTGAAAAAGAATTTCAATCAGTGTATAACGGTTAATACAGGATCCGGTAAAAGTAATCTTTAATTTTACGCTGACACGTGTTTTCACTTGCTGAGATTATTTCTCACATTTTGTAACTTGTGATGTAGGTGAGTTTTTATTTCACAAAGAAATAGCTGCGATCGAGAATCTCTCAGTGGCAAGCGAGCATACTGAAGAAAACAATGATTTTCCCAATAAAGGAATTTAAAATATTATGTTTTAGTTTTTTTTAAAGTATTTCGGTTTTTATTTTAACTCCAAATAAATTATGTTGAATTTTATTTTTAAAATTTTTATAAATTATTTATAATTCTACATCTATTTCCGAATAAGTTTAATTAATGTTTTAACTATAACTTCCATACAATTAATGGTTTTTATTTAAGATTTTAAAATTATTTTTTTTTTAAATTTTAACACTCGATTTTAAATCAAATTTTGGAAAAAAATTTCTAAGGTTTCAAATTAGGGTTTGTGAATTGGGGATTTTAAAATCGGAGTGTTATATAGATGGTTCTCTTTTTATTGGGACGGATATTTAGGTTTTCTGTTATATATAAATATTTTTGAATTGATCACGTGTGGTGACCTGTTACTTTTGTAATCGCTTCCGAACACACTGATTCTCATGTATATGTAACATATTTCAATGTATGAAATAGATCTTGTTTTCTATAAATGCTTCTATTAAATAATAAGAAGATTTAAATATTTTGGAGAAATCTTAATTTAACTTATCACATTGAAGCATTAAATTTCATAAATTAAAATCGATTCATGGATGTGCGTTCGAATTCCTTCCGACTTCAGGAATCCTCCAGAGCCCGTCGGGGCCTGGTTGTGGCAGAATTGGGTCCTGACAGAATCCATTGATGAAAATATAAATTGATTGTATTAAACCTTTGGTTTATGTATGTTTAGATTCATGCCTCTTTTCACGTTTGTCTTTTGTTTAATATCTTTTTAATTTGTCTTTTGGTTGTGCCCATGCAAAGATGAAAATAGTTGTGATTCTTGTATGTTTTAGTACATATATTTGACCAATTTATATATTTTGGTGGTTCATGTATTATACTGCACATATACCTATAGCCTTATAAATACTATCTAAGTTTTGCCAATTTGAAACAAGTGAGAACCAAGTGAACTAAAGAGAGAACGATTTCAAGCTGTTTCCCTCTTCACTTTTTTTTTTCTTCTATAAAATTCCTCTTCTTTATTCAAACGTCTGATATTAGAGCCTAGTTTCTTGATCCTGTAAGAATTTCAAATACTTAATTTTCATTTTATTTCACTGAACTCATCAAAAATAATGAAGAGAATTAGAACACTTGAACGAAGACTTTGGTCGGCTCATAAGAAGTGTGAGAGATTGTAGAGAGAGAAATAAAGAGTTTGATGATTCTATAGTCTCTTAGTCAAAGGAAGATTCCAAGAAACATGTAATATTACTTTTATTCATCAATATTCAGATAAAATTATTCTTGAGAGACTATTAAATGTAATAAATGTCAAGCAAAGCTATGCACATATAAGGATAATCATACGTGGAGATTTAGAAATGATATCGTTTTGTTATCTCCAACTTGAATTTAGATTTTTAACACAGAGATTCAATTTAAACTGGAGTTTCAAAAGACTACAAAGTAAGTTGACCTTAAATTTATCTTATGATATTTCTCGTAAAAATTCAGAATTTTATTAGGGAACTAGATACGTAGCTATAGACAAAATTTTCCAATCATATTCTATTGTTGGATGTCTCATAGCAAGATACGAATTCAATTTTTCTTGATACTGGATAAATGTGTCTCCGTATTAATTTCAAACTATTTTAGCATCTCACAAAATTGAAATTCGAATACTCAATAACCTCTCTGTGTGTATGAAATTCAAATATGTTAAAGATTAAAATATAAAACAAGTGCTATGTGGTCACGATCAATGAGCTTTATACACTTTCGGGCAATGGGCCATGACCCCTGTTGTCATCGTCTTTAGTTGGCTTTATTTCTTCGTTAATTGAGAACTAGAACTGAAAGCTGATAGAATCATCTTCTTCCATTCAAATTCTAACTTATGTTTTTGGAGTTTTTTTAATCGGAACTCCAACTTCGTTCAAACTTTAAACCCTAATCGACTTCTAATCCAATGCAGACATGACTGACCCACTATTGGCTTAAAATTTCTGTTCTCATATCAAAAACTCAAAAACTTTTCTGACGAATTCCAAAACCTGAACAAAACTATGGAAATTTGTGATAGAGATGACTTAGCTGGGTAACAGCTTTGACAATAGTTGAAGATCGACTCCTCTTGAATCCAAATATGAATTATCCAAATTAAATATCCTAATTCTCTTAAAAACGACGGTACAAATAGAGAGAATTGACCTAACTTTTCATGATTTTTAGTTAGAACTCCAAAACCATGACATTTCTATCCCGATAGGGTAATCTGGTCAAGGGTTTAGAATGCCTTGTATGAAGGATTCGGTGCACATGTCAAAACCAGATTAAATTTAAATTAATAGGAGAAAAATTTGCTGAAAACACTGATAAATGTCCGAGTTTAGAAAATCTGCTTGCTTGGTTATGAAGACACTGCCTTCAATTTCAGTTCTTATTTTTTTCAGTTTGGACGGACATCTCGATCTTTATATTTTAAGAACATACGGTGTTTTCTATGGGCTTTTTGTTTACTTTGAAAATCTTTGTGATTGTCATGTGGTAGGCCCCCTCTTAATCTCAACGAAGTAATAACCATTTAGGGTTAATGATAACCCTTGATTTTTCTCCTTTATAGATTACTGTCCTACATGTTAGTCCGTATGAACATTGATATTGTCGAAGCAGTTGTTAACCTGATTAGGCAAAAGCTTGAAGAAGTGGTTCTTTTTAAGTGAATTGAGTCGTCGTGATGTCTTTGATCTGTCCTGAAAATGGTGGCTCCACCGTCCCTTTCACCTTGCGTTGGATAGAGCGATGGTCCTTCATTTATCCTTCCCTTAATTCTCAGATAAAAACAAGGAAAAGACTACCCCGTGACGCAGACTGACGAGCATATCGAGCTCTGTGGTTTGTTAGAAAATGACGAATGCGTGTGGATCGTTGGATATGATTACTCCAATGTTGATGCTTCTTTTCTAGAAGCCGTTGAAGAAAGTGAAACTGTAGAACATTTGAACCTTATCTATCCATGGCACTTTCAAGAAGTTTTAATCATCAAAGGTAAAACGGAATTACATAAAAAGTATTAAAATCAGAAATTCACACTGGAAAGGAACAATCTGATACAAAAACATCAAACTTAAGAGTGATCGGTCTGACCCTTAAGAAGTAGAGCGCGAGTTCTAACCAGACAGAATCCAAAAGCATGGCCGGCGACGGCAGCAATGAAGATTCCGGCGTTGAAAGACATAACAGAGAGCATCACTAAGTAAGCCAAACCCATGCGTAAAGCGTTAACGATGGACTGAGCAAACACGTAGACCATCGAAGGTTTGGTCTGAGAAGTGGTGGGGTAGTTCGCCAAGACCTCGACAGCAAAAGCCAGAAAAAACACGAATAAGAAAGCCAAAGCGTACATGCCAACGCTCTCTTGCGGCCATCCGGGGAAGAGGACGATGGCATTTGTTCCCCAGTAGAAGCTCATCTGCATCATCCTGTCCATGGGAGTGGCGGTGGTATTCATGGGCATGTCCATTCTCGATCGAAAGAGAGAGAGAGAGGAGAGAGAGAATGAAGTGCCAATGGGTACCCGAGTTGAGATAAAGACTGAAAACGAAATGAAAGTTTAGCAGAGAAGAATTTCTCTCTGCTTGGTTTGTTCTGGACTTGTAGAGTCCGTTGGGCTTTTCAATTTCAAAGACTGTTCTTATTGCATGTCTGTCCATGATCCAACTGTCATTTTTGATAGTCACCTATCCTCCAATATATTTTCTACACTTGCATTCATTCAACTACAGTAACTTAAAATCTTAAGATTTAATCCCTACCTATTTGGTCAATCCAAGAACTTTGTTCCATGTCAATTACCCAAATAGGATAGAGAAATATATCGATAAATGTTCAGTTTTAACGATTCTTTCACTTACTTTAGACGATGGAATTTCAAAATAAGATTCAAACAGTGACTAATTAAAAAAAGACAGGACCCTTTAATTTTTAATTTTTGTAATGTCCATTTCGTCCATCATGAAGAGGCATAATGATCAATTTTCCATGGCAACATATCCGAAGTTCTACTCGTTTTATTTTTTAATTGGCTCAATTACTTGAGTTGTGTCATTGCTTCTAAGACCATCCATTCTAAGTGAAATTGTCTTATATTCTCATTATTCTTTAGTGGAATATCAATCAAGACTTCTTTATTTATTCGAATTGAGAACTTTCATGGAATAATACCATATTGGATTTATGATCACAATATAAATTCTAACATTCAATGCATATATGGAGTTGGTTGGATTCTCTCTCTAGAAATATTCTGTGTCCTTTTTCTTCTCCTTCTTGCTGTCAGCTAGGCAAATTGTTTGGGCCACCAACGTTTTAGCTAGGCCCATTAACACAGATTTCCTGAGATGATCTTGATGACTAACTAGAACTTTCTCCCCTCTCCGTTTGGCGAAGAACCTAGTAGAACTCGGTGGAAACTTGCAGAAGCCTTCACGACCTAACCATCTCTCTATATATCGCAACACTCTTCTAACAATTTTTTCACCCATCAATTGCCTAAAATTACACACGCAAATCACAGCTAAAATGGC
Source organism: Begonia peltatifolia (assembly GCA_022433055.1). Lineage (NCBI taxonomy): Eukaryota > Viridiplantae > Streptophyta > Magnoliopsida > Cucurbitales > Begoniaceae > Begonia > Begonia peltatifolia. The sequence goes on from CM039518.1 coordinate 6,762,373, forward strand.
TCTCATTCCATCTCTGTTTGGCAGCAGGAGCATCTTCGACCCCTTCTCTTCCGATATCTGGGAGCCCATCGGCTCAAACGAGGTCTCTTCCTTCTCTAACGCACGGGTAGATTGGAAAGAAACGGAAGCAGCTCACGTGTTCGCTGTCGATCTTCCCGGTTTGAAGAAGGAGGAAGTGAAGATCGAGGTTGGAGAAGAAGAGCGTACGCTGCAGATCAGCGGCGAGAAGAGTGTCGAAAAGGAGGAGAAGACTGACAAGTGGCACCGTGTTGAGAGAGGCAGCGGAAAGTTCATCCGGCGGTTTAGGTTGCCTCAGAATGTTAAGATTGATGAAGTTAAAGCATCCATGGAAAATGGGGTATTGACTGTTACAGTTCCTAAGGTGGCAGAGAAGAAGCCTGAACGTAAACCCATTGAAATCTCAGGCTAGAGATGGTCGCATTCAGTTTTCATTCGGTGTTTGGAGGAGTGAAGTAATAGAACTGCGATGTCAACGTAATATATGAACTGCTATGTGATGAAAACTACTGCTTCTGATTTACATTTCGGGTCTTCTGGATTTTGTAAAAGAAAATAATTTGGGTGTGTAATAAAATGTGATAGTTATAATAACATTGGTCCAGTGAATATAACCTTATTTGGTATCTGGACCTTCACCTCTATTTGAATAGGGGTCAACTGCCTCTATTGACACTTACAGAAAGGGGTCGACGTTGCTCCATGTCTCATGACCCTAGTGGTCGATACTTGTTTTTCTCGGGCTTTGGCAGCAGTAAACATCTTTACCAAAGTGTCGACTAATCTCTCCAAGATGTGGACACTTATTTTCTTCTATTTCCAGCGACGGGGCTTGAAATGTGAACCGACCATCCACAACGACCACACTTTCTCAAAATCAAGATCGTAGAGAATTCCATTTTGTAGTATTCAAAATAACGAACAAATGAGGCATTCAATGGGAGAGATGGCGAAGGTGTTAGGGTTTAACCTGGAGAGATGAAATTAGGCGAAAGGGAGATTTTGACCACATTATTTATATATTGTCCGTGGAGGAGAGTCTTCTCTTCGATAGCGAGCTCTCGATTCAAATACTATGTATATATTGATTTTGAAGTGGGAGCCTATTGTCAAAATCGAGATCTCACTTCAAAAGGGAAAAAAAAAAAAAAAAAGAGCAGATCACTTTGTTCAAGAGTGTCTTTCTACTCCAACACAACAATTCATGGAAAAGGATCCCGGTCTCTAAGACTAATCTTTTGTACAAATAAATTTTAATAGAGATATGAACAACAAATATTATTTTATTAATGGATCATAATTTAATAGCGAATTTATTAATAAATTTAGTTTAAAGGAGAGTTGGTTAATAAGTGACGATGGGCAGAACTAGCCTTAAACTAGGAACCAAACAAGACTGTTTTGTTCAATATAGTTATGGGTCGGTTCTGTGAATTTTCAGAACCAACAACAATTTTGGGACTCCTAGATCAGCGATTTAGGGGCCAAAACTTGCCAAACTGTAAGAGAGCCGATTTGTGAGTCAACTAGATGAAAGTGGGTTTATTTGACTCAAAATTATGGCCCAAAACTAAGTTCATCACTGCCAATCCACCAACCCAACACCTTGGCCCGGCCGGGCCTGCAAGTCAACTTTACTCTACGCAAGTGGTGACTTCACTAATTAATTGAAAAAACTCCATGTGGCCTGATATTGACAAATCACAACAATCTGAGTCAACGCAAAATATTTTGACCATCACTAACGCAAACATTCTACTTGAAAAATAGCTAATATAAAAATGGTCAATTTTACACCTTCATTTAGATACATTCTCTCCTTGTTGTATCTATCAGGGGCATTGAACCAGTCAACAAGATGGATTAGCGGCTATAGATATAGATGGAGATGAGCTTGGTTAGAATCGTTGCAAAAAGATTAGTTAATAACGTTCCATATTCCGTGACAAATTAATAACTAAAACTCCTGAGAATGTAATTTTATCACAAAATGCACAATTTTGGTGCTATAACCCTCTATCGGGGCGCTATAGCATGCCAACAGTGCTCTACAATCATTATTTGAGCTGGAGGGCTCCCGATCATTGTGAATCATCACCAACCATTTCCATAGCAACTAATTTCTCTCTTCTAATTATTAATAGATAAACTTCACTTTGCCTCATCCTAGGTTCAACGATTGATAATTTTGGGCTTCCACCTCTTAACTCAATTTAATATTCTAAGAGTCCACACCTAAACAAACTTTTTTTTTTCTTTACTAGTATCGCTCAAGTCTTAGCAATTTATCAACTCCCTATTTTTTTAACTTACAAAACTATATTTTACTAATTTATTAACATTTACTATTTGTTATTGTTAGTAGCTTAAACACAAATGAGTGCATACATCTAATATTTTTGAGTATTACACTAGGGAATCATTCATGAAGCCCCATATAGTAACTTTCGTGAATGAAGTTCGAGAAATTATATTCCTATCTGTTTTAAGCTTGGAAGTTTAAGATTTGATGGATTCGGATTCAAGTTTGGAAACTCAAATCCGAGAGTTATGTTTGGTTCATTTAAGTAGATTTGAAGTCTATGTAAGTTATTTGGTCGTTTGGAGGTGTGAAACGACGAGGGAGGTTTCACGACTTTCTATCGCTGGATATTGCTTAAGTGTCGATCATTATGGATGGTCAGTTGACACTTCAAAGCTTACCTGGAAACAGTGGGTGGAAGGAGTTGACCGCTCAAGGAAAGTGTCGACCATTATGGATAATCAGTTGACACTTCAAACCGTGGCTGGAAACAATGGGTATAAGGTGTCGACTTCTCAAGGGAAGTGTCGCCACTTCAGCTTATTTTGTGAAAGGTGTTGACACTTTATTTTATTTTGTAAAAGGTGTCGACACTTCAAAAAAAGGTGTCGACACTTCAAAAAAAAGTGTCGACTGCCAGTGCATTTTTTTTTAAACTCAAGAGGTATAAAGTATCGACCACTCGACATGATTGAGAGTCACAAGTGTCGACCTATGGCTTAAAGTGTCGACTGCACAATTTTATTTTTGGAAAAACAAAATCTAAGAAAATTTGTAGCTGTCTATAGTGTTATGAATTGAGTGCCTAGTCCGAATTTAGGATAATCCTAATGTCTCCCTTTAATGTTGAGTTGGATAGTCTTAACGTTGGTTTTGTTTTAAGCTCACACGGCTTCGAGAACTTTGACCTAGTTGTTGAGGTTGCGCCTCTTATTGGAAGAAGGAGCACTCAACGTAAAGTAGAGATTTTATATTGATTGTTTTGCATTGCATCATTATTTTTTAATAACCTTATTTTGGTGAGCTATCGCCTATGAAAACTTGACAGGTCTGGTCGCCTGCACATTAGTATTTATGCGTGTATATATGTATTTATAATTTACATATTTGTCATCGATGCATGGTTTCTTTTATTATTGTTGTGGTAGAATATTGATCATCACGATACCTTGGACAGTTTCGGTGTCAGAGTATCAGGAAGACATTCATAGTACACCTTCTGCTGCGTGAAGGTTGTCTTATATGCACGTCACGAAATGAGTAATGTTTTTTGGGTTTCGAATCCCTAAACGTGATCAGAGTTTTATTTTTGTTTATTATTGTTCATACGGATTGCTTCGTAGATACCTATTGTTCATTGACAACTTGGGTAATAGACTACATCTTCGGATTGCACGTTACTTGATTTTTCTTTCTGACTCGTGAGACATTGTTGAACTTTCGTAGCTATTTTATGTGCTAGAGGGGTACTTGAGTGACCTTTTTTTTTCCTGATATGATTTTTAAGTTAAATGTAAGATGATAACCTATTTTTGTATAGTCGTCTATGTATATGACAAATGTTTTACCTAATGCTTCATCGTTGACCCGTGGAGCTTATTTTTCTTAAATTGTGAAAATGAGTTTTTAACCGAACGAAATTTTTAAAATCATTTTATTATCTCATCATGTTTTGAAAAAATAAATAAATAAAGTTTTACATCTATTTTATATAGCATTGCTACTTTGTTAGATAATCACCTTAATGACCTCTCACTTTTTTAGAAAAGAACAAAAATAGTGAGTAGATAAAACTTGAAAGTTGTTAACTTTACTTATTTCTTTCTGCAATTGATTGTTTAGTTTAATTTCTTTATACACGTTCGAATTTTAACGGATTGACGAGTAGTCTCCCATTACTTCTTAAGAAAAATAAGTTATAAATAAGATACCTCACTCTAATACTCTTGGAAATTTGATCTACTCTATTGTCTGTATAAGACCTGACTAAGCTCATTTAATGAGCATAGTAAATAGATTTATGGCAAACGCAAGTAAGACTCACTAGAATGTAGTAAAATGGATGTTAATATATATATTAGTCAACCATTAGACATAGGATTAGAATTTGGTAAATGAGCTGAAACCCCTGAGGTTTTGCATCTGGAATGGCTGTACGTTGAGATAATGTCTCCAACAAGTAGTAGTTTGTCTATTACTGAATGACATTAATGGAAGCAGTTAAAGAGTCCTGTGAATTCATAGATCATAAAAAATTTAAGTTGGAAAGAAATTGTGACAAGATAGGAGCGAAGACTTAGTTAAGCATCACGTCTTTCATGAAAGGTTGAGACCCAGTGGATTTCAATTTATGCATGTGACATACTTATGTCATGTACGTATGTGACATACTCAATTTACGCATTGAGTTCTTCACCATAGATTTTCATGAATTACAACCAAATCTCGGTTTTGTTGTTTCTAAAACAACTAATATAAATCAATATATTTCAAGATTTATACTTTATTCAATCAATTTAGACATTTTCTAAACTTAAAAAAAAAAAAAAAAAAAAAAAAAACTTACTAGTCTTGAACCTGTTGTTGTCCGAGCAGCTGAGCTAGAAACATGAAAAACTGCTTATAATTTTTCTTCTCTGCACAAAATTTGCAAATGTCAATAATAATCAAGTAAAGTTCTACTCACTTATAGTGCATGATAGTCTAATATACATTCGTACTCACACGCATACTTCCATAAACACAGACAACACACATAATTAACTCATGTGATCCAGCTCATTAAGACAGCTTAACAGCAACAGACCTAATTAACTCACTCACTACCTTTGATAAACTCAGCTATTTAAAGAGCCACATACATATACCAAGAAATTACTCAATGCCCAATAAAAACGAGTCTACCAATCCAAACAACCCCACCAAAAGTAAAACAGGTTCTCTGTCTATCTAAGATTTCAGGCATTACATATAGAAAAGTTATGTTCTGTACAATACGTGGAAAGAAGAAAGAGACTACAACTTTACAGCTATGGAGGACCATAGCCAGATCAAGATGTCTGCAAAAGCCATATATTCTATTTCTCACCACCGAATTCAGTGGTCAGATTATGATATGGGAAAATGGAGCCACACCAAGATGCAGCTTGATTATCCTTCAAACCAGTCTGCACAAGCACTGAACCACGGGGCAGTGCGAATTTCTTGAGAAGTTATAAGAAGTTGGTGATCCAACCAAGTTCTCTCCATCACCAAGTCTTTTGACATAGTTCAAACTCGTCAGACATTATACAGAGTTTGAATCGAGTATCATATCTGCTGATAAATTTTCTGCAGTGTGCTTATTCATTTATTTACAAACTCAAGAATCAGAACATATGCACATATCTTTCTCAACTTTCATTTTTGTCACAAATCTACATGAGTAGCATGATGAATGCAAATAAACCATTGACCATCAATCCTCTCAAACACATTTGTCACAAATTGTCCACCCCAACTACTACCCTTTGTCTTCACCAATTCCAAGCATGTAATATAACCAACATCTCCTCTGACATGAACTCTCACATCTTTGGTTTGAATTTCTAGTGGAAATTCATAGTTTGCCCAAACGTACTCCCAGCTCATCATCACATCATCATATCCGGATATCCCCCGCACACCTGGGTGGACACAACACACGTTCTCTCCTCTCGCCCAGAGAACTTGCATTGCAGCTAGATCCCCTGTTCGAAATGCATCGTAAAATTGAGAATTAGCCATTAACATTAGAGTTTTGCTATCTTCTTGGAGTGCTTTCAGGTTATCTCGAATTTCTGCTGCTTTTGTGTAGTTCTCCTCAGCAATAGCTATTTGCAGATCCCGTTCCAATGTTTGCTCGTCCATTGTCATCCTTTCGCCACTACTGCTGCCCTCTGAACTGATACTACTTCTTATCCAACTTGTTCTTCGTGAGAGTAAAGAAGCTCGTTTATATAGTGCTGCACTGGGAAAATATGCACTCAGATGTATATTAATCAATGTTGCAAGGAAAAAAGGAATCTTCGTGCCCTAAATTTCCAATCTCAAATACCAATTTTGTTTCAAGAAATTTAAACACGTTTCAATTTCTCACCACAGAAAAATAAATCCAGGGGAAAGAAATGGCAAAGGGAAGAAGCTTACTGAATCTTCCTTTTGGCATACTTGAGAAAAGACCACTACAGGAAGGATCGTTGACATTTCCTTTATAGTAATCTTTAACTGCGCCTACGTTGTTTTTCTCTAGCAGAGATGAGTAAGAGTGATGAAGTATCCCATAATTTTTTACATATGAACACGAAATGCTGTAAGGCTTTCTGACGCCGGCCACAGATCCCTATAAAAACAGAATTTTCAAAACCAAGAGCAAAATATGCAATTGCGTTCTTTAATGTAGTTACATCAGAATTAATTTATCAAAAACTTGGAAAATCCAATTTTCTAACAAATTTATTCTGTTTAGAATAATATACTGTTTTCAATCACATTTTCATTAAAAAAATCCAGAGTGATCGCGTCGGTGAGAATTCATAGTTTAATTCCGATAGCTGAAGAACATATCAGCGTATTTCATTCTATTGAAGCAAAGAGAAAATCATCCACAGTGGGAACAAAGAAACTCAAAATCGAAATTTACAAATCAGCTGAACGAGTCGAAATCTTAAAGAACTCACATTGTAGAAAAAAGTAGATGCGCAAAGCACGACGTTAGATGAATCCATTACAAGTACAACAATGAAAACGCTGAACTAGGGTTAGGGTTTACGCATTCAGCGGCATATTTGTCATTTGAGGCTGAACGCAGGGACTTATCTTCAGAGGGTACAAATTCAAAACAGCTTGCGAGGAAGCGATGGAGGGCATTTAAGGAATTACCAGTTTAAAAACGGGTTCAACAATGGTCCCGAGTATTGGGCCTTGACCAGGGAGAGAAAAAAGCCAACTTTCTTCTAGAAACGTAAAAAACAAAATTAGAACCAAATTGGTATTTGCAATTTATATTCTAAATTTTAAATTTCGTCAATTGATACATTGTAATTTGCCCTATTATCAATCGACACCCTCCCGTTAAAATGTCAGTTAAAAAATAGTCATATACACTGCACATGGTATGAAGAAAACGTTGAGGCCTTCTTTTTCTTCACTGACTTCTTCGCTGAAGTGCCAATAACATCATGTGCCATAGTCCAGGAAAAATCGATTGTTCCATCGCTTGGATTCTCCACTGAACTCACTTTAAGGTAGCTTCGGTTTGTTTTTTACTTCAATTTTTTCTTTTTTTACTCTGTTTAATTGTTGTTTGTGGATTTTTGCAGTTAAATTGAGACACTAAAACTTTGCTTAAGTTTAAAAAAATTTTGTACTTTTGTGACAGATTCGTGGAAAAAATATTTATGATTTCGTTGATTTCTCTTTGCAATAATTATAGGTCAATAACTTTCATTGACCCATTGTGTGAACTATTTTTTTTTTTTTTTTTATGTTTTAAAATTTTTAGTTTATTTTAATTTGTAAATAGTGCTAAAGTGGTTTTCAAATATGACATGTTATTGCAACGTAAGAGTTGTTATACAAGCAAATCTTGAGAGATTTTTTTGTTGTCGTTATTATGAAGTATAATTTATAATTGATAAAAATGTTTATTGAACATAACAAGTGTATACTTCACTAAACTACTTTTACTGAGAATGTTTTAACAGAAAGTTGGCATATACGACTTTTTTACATGGTATGACGTAACAATGGGTATGCGAGAGAAGAATATTGTTAATCGTTTACAATCTAGAGTCGTACATTTAGAAGTTGCTAATGAGAAACAACCGAGCAAGTATCGCACCTATTTATGTTTATTACATCATTTAGTTACTAGGCATTTATGCAATGTGTGGGTTTTTTACTATGTGAATATTGTTTTGTTTTTTTACAACCTTGGTCAATTGTACTACAATGACATTTTATAAAACAGATGCTTCTCTAGCTATTCAGTAACTCACGGCGCGGAAGAGCATTTGTACTTCTCACTAACTTATTGTCTGGTGAATTATTATACATGATTGATTGTTAGTACACATGAGATGAGAGAATCTTCTTAAAAAAAGACACAGTAACCTTTATTTTCACTCTCCATTAGCCATGAAAAAAAGACAATTATTGCACAAAACTACCAATGTCAATCATTCAAACATTATACATTAGTCATAATCATAATAAAAAAACTAGAAAAGTGTCTTCTTGAATTAATGACAGAACACTCGATCCATCGAAAAGAAAAAATAATACAAAATGAAACTAAATATCTATCTAGGCGTCTACACCAACTAAGTCATTTCACGTCCAAAAGACATTTTCACACTCCAACATCAACACCTCACACCTTCAAAAGATGAACCCTGCGAACACAACAATTATGAATACGTATTCATTGCACAAGTAAACTAAAAGAATTGTAAAATATAGACCTACATTTGTTTCGACATCAGGTACAGAATTAAATTTGATAAAAGTGTCAATGATGCTCCGTCTACCTCGCCCTCGTCCTCTTCCCCTGCCTGTGCTACCACTCTGACTTTGGGTGGCTCATAAACTTGAAGCTGAGCTTGCAACTACTATCTTCCTGGAAGTACTTTCGGTATTTTGACCAGTTTTGTGACATTTATTACATGTCATGTGTTTATTTTTTCTGCTCACGACATTTTGACTTTGGTCTACTTGGACGGTTTTTAAATGCTAGCAGCATAACTTTATCCGTATATGTTGGATGCCACCTCTTGAGGCCATTGATTAAATGAATGAAATGAAAATACATGTTCAGGTAAGTTCGATAGTAGTAATATAGATGCACAAATTCTTCCACGTTCTTTCTTATAAACAATAAACATTGCACAACATGCACATACGGTATCCCTATAAGTGCCCACGAAGAACAACTCCTTGTTTAGTTGTTCAAGTCAACAATATATCGTTTGTTGAGATCACTTACCTCAAAACGATCTTCTGTTGCAGGTATTGGAGATCAATTTTACGCACCAGTTAGCAACTTACCAAGTTTTTTCTTTATCCTGAAACATAGTAATCCGTGCACTATTGCATTCTCTTATGTCTAATTATAATGTTTTTCATTATGAGATTTCTAATCATTTTCAACATAGTCATGATTGCTTTATCTTGAGCAAGTAAAATTAACGCGTCGAATAACTCACTTAGATTATTCAGTGATATGTCACTCTATGGCATATGACTGATGCATGTCTTTCCCAGAACTTTGGGGTTGTTCTCTTAAGCTGCATATATGCTACTTTGTTGACGAATGACATCTTATTTTAACTCTCTCTCGAAAGCAGATGTTGTTGTTGCTCTTGAAGTATTCATCATTGTATCCTTGTATATCTTTCTACAAAACTTGTTCTTGAAGTTAACGTACATATGACGGATCTAATATTGGAGCTCGGCATCCAACACAAGCCACTAGAGTGTATCAATCAGCCCCTACATGCAAACAAAGTATGTCATAAACAAATTACAAAATCGCATGCAACATATTAAAATAGGTTAATGGAACTTGCATGTAGGGGTGTGCAAAACTGAACCGGAACCGAGAACCGGTGAAATCAATCCGATTCTGATCGGTTTTGAGCGGTTCTATTTTGTAAGAATCGAATATATTTGGTTCGGTTTTCAATTTGGATAATTCATAACCAGAATTAATCGAACCGCATTTCTTTCAATTTTTAATAAAACCCTAATTTTTTCTTCTCCAGTCTTGACAGTAGACGATATGCTCAACCTCGACTCTCAATCTCTTTAGCCGACATTGGACAAGCGACAACTGCTTTCGTTCGCTTCCCTTAACAACTTCTTAAATCTCGACTCGTTGTAAGCGTTCTATTCTCTGTTTATTTTGCTTTTCTTTGGTTGTAAGCATTTTGTTTTAGGGGACTCTTCGAGCGTGACCGAGAACAATTTGTTTGTAATTTATTCTTATCATTTTTACAACATTCTGTGTTGTTTTATTGTGTTGTTTTCTTGTTGTCAATTTCGTGGTGTTCGTCCCCCTATTTTTTTACCGAACAATCATTTATATAAAAACACTCATTCTTTTGGTTGAATACCTTAAAAGTGATTGTGAATTTAATGGTCAAACTAAAATTTAAGAGTTTCTGTTTTCCTAAATTTAAATTCTCTGCTCGTTGATGATATCATAGTTTGTGTTTTGAGTTTGAATGTTACGATGTGTGCTTGTTGTTATTTCTATTCCTTTACTGTAAGTCTATAACTATATTTACAGATTATCGCATACTATGATTTTATGGTTTGCATGAAATCGATAATTCTTATCAATGCCGAATATAGTTAATTGATTTACATTAACTTCATTGTGAATTTTTTTCTTAATTTTGACATTCATGAAGCATAGAGATATAAATTAGGACAAATAATACTTATAATTTCTATGCATTTGAATTTGCCTGGTTAGTTTTTTTCTTAAACGTCTGCGTTGTCTTGAAGATAGTATAAAAGGAGAGAAAATGAAGATTAGAATTATCATGGTCTATGTGAAGATTAGATAATATTTAATTTTGCTTCGATTGATGTGAAGTATGAACTTTGTAGTTTAATAACTTTAATTGTATCTTTGATTAATTAACTATTGTTTTAGGATATAAAACATTACTGAAAGCGTAGAGGGTGTAGCACCCCGAGAACCCACATGTCCCCGGTGCGCTACAGTGCATCTACCCACTACACACACACACAAACACTTAACATAATTCACTCAATTTAATACCTTTTTGTTTCCAATTTACTCCCCTCTTTTTTTTTTTTTTTGACTCGATTCGAAAACAACTCGCGTCTCCCCTTCGACACCTCACGCACACTCTCACGGTGCCGCACATACCACTCAACGTTACTGTGTTTCGCGCACGCTCACAGCGCCGCGTGCCCCACGCACCCTGCCGCTGCACAGCACGTCCGAGCGCACACCCTCACCCGGTGTCGCACGACCCGTGGGTACCCAACAGGGCCGCATGCCCCGCGCACCTGCAATCACGCCGCACATCCACACTCATATGAACTCCTCTAGCATTCATCATACACACACCTTGACCTATTTCGTATCCTCTCGAACCTCAACCCCTCTCCCGAAATTTCGGCAGAGTACCGCCTAAAAACTGGCTACCCCAAAATTTAACCCTGCACACAATTCACCAAAATCCAACAATATTTACCTATCCATCATCAAGAGAAATCATCCCAACCCAAATCAGAGTAAGAAGGCGACGAAAATCCGTCAAATACAAATGAAGAAAGTCTCCAGTATAGAGAAATAACATACTCTAACATGGAAAATATCCGCGTACGTTACCAAAATCACACGCACTCCATATACACCTATACACTGACGCATATACAACAATCAATCCCATCCTCCGTACATAACCACCGCAAAAGAAAGAAAACCCACAAACCGACCAGGCCACAACCTACCATATCCACGGGTCGGGTCGCCCTAACAAAAGTCCGCCATTCGGTGCCGCAGTCGCACGCCGCTAACCATCCTACGCCTCAAGACTAGGCACTCGAGGCTCACCAGCGGTATCGTCAGCACCTACACCACAGAACACACAACATAAGTCTAACGCTCAGTAAGTAATGCGATATGAAAGTAAAAGCCGACAATGCAATCCTATCACATGCAGTCTCTACACTCACACTCATGTTGTCACATCTGTGACGCGTAGTGCAGCCGCACCAGGGTAAGGAGGAACCTCACGCCACCCTACACCCTAACACGTCGCCACCGTCCCGGACTCCCCAGCAACGAGGCCCACAAGCTACACCCACGCATCACCACACGGCAACCACATCAGGGTAAGGGTGTACCTCGCGCCACTCTACACCTTGACACGTCGCCCCCGTCCCAGCCTCCCCAGCATGGGGCCACAGTTGCTACACGCACACGTTTCGCGACAGCCCAGCCGGCCCACCCCTCGAGTAGGATCCGCGACTGGTGTTGCACCGGCCCACACACTAGTAGGATCCGCGGTACCACTGCCCATATCCTCACCGTCAACACATTCACGCCGCGTAACGGCCCAGCCGGCCCACCCCTCGAGTAGGATCCGCGACTGGTGAAGCACCGGCCCACCCACTAGCGGGATCCGCGGTACCACCGCCACACGTCTCACCTCATACATCAAAGCATGCTAAAAATCATTTTCGTTCCCGTTTTTTAAAAAAATATGATGCATGTCATACAATACGCACACACACCGCAATCAATCACATAAACACTAAAGTTCTACAGTGTAGGCCCACTTGGGCAAAACACATGCATGCACTACTTACCTGGCGTCCTAAGCTCGCTCGATACACAGCTTCGCCAACAGAAAGCCTCAACCTAAAACACAACCAATTTCTCATCAGTATTTCTCCCAACATTTACCAATTAGCTAAAAATAACCTTATCTAACTACACTCATTAAATTCCAACTAAAACGGTCCATTGGTTTGGTTTGGCCGAATACCAGCTCAACGTTCGGATGCGCATAACTTTTGCGTCCGTCAACGGAATCAAACGATTCAAGTGGCTAAACGTTCCCTTAGGAACCTAGTTTAACATCCTAAAATGGATTTTAAATCGGTAGGCCGCAGATAGGCGAAAAACGCCAATAACCGAATCTGCCATTTTATTAAAATTTCACTTCCCTTCGACCAAAACTCACTCCCAACTAGTTATATGCATCAAAATGGCTATGCTACTCTCACACGTCGAATTTTCCACAAAAGACGGTCACTAATTTGACTTAAACCAAAATCTCGCATAAACTTCCGACGCGCATAACTTTTGCGTCGGATATCGGAATCGAACGATTCCAGCGACCACACGTTCCTCTAACAACCTATTTTTAACCCGCAAAACAGAATTTAAAACGATTAACCAAAACTAGGCCAAAATGGCCAAAAACAGAATCTGCTTCTAACCTAAAAATAGCCGAAAATTTAAATTCGATCCAATTTCGTAAATTCTTTCACCGAGCAGCCGCATTCCAGTCCATTATGCATAACTCATAACAATTTCGAAGCTTCTCGATCAGAAAGCTCGAATGGCAGCAAAACTTCCTTGGTTTTCCTCTCGAAACCAGGGCACTACCAGCTCTCCCCTCCCCCACCCTTTATTCTTGCTGCAATTCCTCCATACCATGGCACAACAAGCCGAGGTAGGAACACAGGTAGCCTACATCTTCGGCCATCACGATTAGTGGAGGGACAGGGGACATTCCCACCTCTCCTCGGCCGGGTTTGGGGCGGAAATGCCAAGCCTCTAGCGCGCCCATCCCAGTCCTCCTCACACCAGGAACCGAGCTCAAACCAGGCGAGAGTTCGGAAGTAACTGAACTCCCCACTTGCTGGCGGAAAAACGAAAAAGGCAGGGCAGTTTACCTTGGGTCTTCGGCACGGGAATGGCTGGATTACAAGTCGTTCCCGGTTTGTCGGAGCCCTTTATCCACGTCGACTGCCGAAATCCTTCTCCTCCGGTCGTCGGCCGTCGTCGGAGCTCGAATCTCTCCCGCGTCTCCTTCCCTCTCGGCTCTCTCGGGTGCACAGAGGAAACAACTGAATGGCTTCATCGCGAAGCCATTCGGGTGTTTACAATTTTATTTTATTTTTATTTTTATTTTTTTTATATTACAAAAATAAATACAAATTACCAAATTGCCCTCACGTACTTCAATCGTCCGAAATTTCGTAACTTCCTGACCTCCCGGCTTTAAATTCCGAAAACCAATCGCAAAAGTAGGCCTCGAGCCTTATAATTTAAATATTTTCCGTTGAAATATTTCTCAAAAATCCGACCGGGATCAAACTAAAAATTCCAAAAATTAAAGATAAAATTCGAAATTCCCGGGTTATTACAGAGGGTCCTACTATTAGTCAAACGAAAAGAAAAAAAATTAAAAGTTTGGAATCATTTTACTAAGATTAAAAGTTCTGATAATAATAACTTTAGAGTAAAATGTAATTATTGTTCACAGTCATACGTATGTCGTACATCGAAGAATGAGACATCAAACTTAAAAAGACACATTCTTACTTGCAACAAATTGTTGGCTGTAATGATGGGAAGCAAAAAACATTAAGCTATTAGAATATGCGGAAGGGAATGAATGTAACTTGTTTTAGTCTTACAACTTGTCGAGAACTGCTTGCAAATATGATTATTGTTGATGAATTGCCTTTGAAATTTGTTGAATGAAAGAGTTTTAGAACATATTCGCAATATGTTCAACCAAAATTTTCTATACTTTATGAACTACCATTGCAGTAGATATTTTGAATATTTATGAAAAATAAAAAATAAAATTGAAAGATTATTTTAGAAAAATATCTCAGCGACTATGCTTGACTATAGATACATGGACTTCTATTCAAAATTTGAGTTACGTGGTATTAACTGCTCATTATATTAATAATGATTGGATCTTGTGTAAGAGAATTATCAATTTTTGCTTGATTTCGAATTATAAAGCGAAACGATTGATAGAGAAGTAAAAAGATACTTGTTTGAATGAGAAATTGAAAATGTTTTGATGATTACAGTTGACAATGCTTCTTCAAATGATGTTGCAATTTCTTATTTGATCAAAACTATTAAAAATTGAAATGATTTAGTTTTTAATGGGGAACATATGCATGTGCGATATTTTGCACATATTTTGAATTTGATTGTATGTGATGGTTTAAAAGATCATAAAGAGTCTATCGAAAGAGTTCGTAGAGTTGTGAAATATATTCAATTTTTTCCTGCAAGGCTACAACAATTTAGAAATTATGTTGAAAGTATAAAGATCATTTGCAAAAGTAATGTCATGAGGAATATCTGCAAAAATGATCGAGTTTATCCAAAAACCAAGAGCAGCGACGTTTAGGGTAAAATCGGGAGTACTAACAAAAACACTTGCACAAAGTGACCCAAATGAGACGGAAATGACAACAAAAGTTATTAAAAATATGTCATTATATGTCAATAGTAGAAATATGGTCTATGGTCCGAAAATAAGAAATGAAAGATGGGAAGAAAATATGAAACTTGGAGTTGGCCGAGGAAGCTATTGAGTGAGCTATAGGTAAGCACCTCTTCAAGAAGAGATAACAACCTTTGGGCACATGTTTAGGGATCACACTCTTCTATTTTCCAACCTCAATAGGTTTTGAGGAGTGATGACTATATTAATCTCTCAAGCAACCATCAAGAGAGAAATGGATTCTTCAATCAGTTTGGATAAACCGATGCTTACCTTGGGCACCAAGCCTTGGTAGTTTCCAATGACATCAACCCTTGGAAGAAAAATCACCTAAACCAACTTGGTTTTTAAGAGAATATGCTGAGGTATATTGATGTGTAAAAAACCCTTACAACCGTTAAAAGTAATGTTTAAATAGACAATCCTAGAATGACTAGGGTTTTACAATGACCGTTGATCAAATGAAGATGGGCGGCCGAGATCATTTATGTTGGTGCTTCATCCAATGGTGAAGCTTTCTCCCTTGCAAATATCATCAAGTGCCCTCCTTGTGCCACGTCATCAATCTTTGTGAGCACTAACTCTTGTCATTGCTGTCAAGTCATAAATCCATGTCTCCTTTAAACTAAATCCTCATTGGTGTAATTAATGGATCGTTGCATGCAATCTTCCTTCATGGCCGAGGATCATCCCATGAACTTAACTCAAATTAGCCACTATCATACATTTAATTTTAATCATTCAATTTAATCATAACTACACAATCTAAATACATAAATGTGACTCAAATGGTTAATTGTTTTGCCAAAACATAAAAGGCTAACGTATGCCAAAACAGTTCAAAAAAAATGGTTACACGCGCTTGATGTAGGAAAGATAAATTTCCTCTTTAGTCACTTTGCTCCGTGCATCCCAAGTGATGACGTGTAGAGGTTGATCCATGTCCTCCATGCTAGGGTCCTATCTCAAACCTTTCAAGTTATAGTTATTTGCAAAAAAAATAAATTCGTTAGATAACAAGTTAAATGTGCTATGGGTCTTGGGAATGTTGTGGGCTCTTGTCATGGACCGAATAATAGGGTTTGGAGGCACATCATAATGTTTGTCTTGATATACTTACTAGATGAAATTCTACATATTTGATACTAGAAAGCGTCGAAAAGTATGAAAGTGCTTTTGCAAAGTTAATTGAAATTGATAGTCATTATTTTTTTTTATTTGTGCGGAAAAAGTGAAAGACCATCCACAATAAAAGGTTGAGCTAATATTAAAAAGTTTATCAAGTTTTTGAAGCTCTTTTATAATACAACTGTTGTCGTTTCAGGCTCTTCACATGTTACCTCAAATATTTATATTAGTGAAGTGTGTAACTTGAAAATAATTATCCATGAGTACTTTAAGTGTGATAATGCATTGATGAGGAGAATGACTATTGACATGCAAAGAAAGTTTGACAAATATTGGAATAGTTGTGATAAAATCAATTTGTTGATGTGGCAATTGTACTAGATTCTAAATGTAAAATGGAGTTTTTGAAACATTATCTCACCATGTTGTTCGATAATGAGAAAGCAAATTTGGTGAGACAAATAGAAATTGTGATTGAAAGATTATATCTCGAGTATAAATTTGATTTGAGTTTTAAAATTTCAGAAGATAATTCTAGTATAATGGTTGGAGCGACTTCTACCGTGATGAGACAAAGTAGTAGTTTGGCTCACAATAAGGTGTATGGGATGTTTTATAATCGTCATAATGAGCATGACGTTTCAAATAATAAGACTAAAGTTCATCAATATTTATCTGAATGAGTAGAAAGGTTTTCAGCTAAAAGTGATATTCTGGCATGGTGGAAAGCGAATTCCTTGAAATTTCCACTATTGAGTAAAATGGCAAGGGATGTAATAGTTATCCCTATTTCAATAGTTGCTTTGGAGTCAGCTTTTAGTAGTGGATACCATGCACTTGATTCATTTCGTAGTTCTTTGTCCGCAAAGACTGTCGAGACACTTATTTGCACTCAAAGTTGGATTCGAACATCAAAACATCAATCTATCAACATTAATTATTCAGTGGATGATATTGACAAGGTTAAAATATATGTATTTTACATCTTTGTTTTCTTTTTATTTTATATTTCTAATTCATTTTGCCTAATTGGTTTGTCAACTATATTTTGCAAATTTTACATCACTAATAGAGATGGAGATAGTGTTCTAATTTTGGTAGAATAGTTGAAGGCTTGAAGTGGATATTATTCAGTATTTTCAACACTTCTTGGTTTTTGATAACGACTAATATTACTTTACACTATGTTTTTCAACATTTTTTTAGCATATTTTGTTAAAATTTTAGTTGGCACGTTGCATAATTCTATTTATTTTTGGGTTATGTAATATATTTTAAATTGTTTAATTTTTTTTTATAATCGGTCAAACCAGAACCAACTCGGAACCGAATCGATAGTTTCGGTTTAGTTATTGGGTTGGTTCTAGTTGGCTTGCCGACCGATTCGGTTAAATCTCAAAAACAGAATGCTTGTCGGTTCGGTTCAATTTTATTTCAAAATCGAACCGAATGCTTAATCAAACTGAACTGACAAACGCACTTCTTGGTTTTGTTGATCGAAGATGAAAGTCCATCTAGCACCGTCATTAATATGTAAATCCATCAATAATACCTCCAAAAATCAATTCCAAGAATCTATGCATTCACTTTCCACAACTCCTGTAGCAATCAAATAGATTATATCATTTTCATCAATCACCACTCCTATAAGTAGATGGTCTGAACACTGAACCCTTTAGATGACACTCATATAAAAAAATTACCGATCAATCCCTAGTTAGCAGTTTTTGCTTGTATGCATTAAAACACATATATGCTCTTTGAAAAGTAGGAAGTGATGACTCAGTCTGCCTATCAACACTAACAACAAATATGCTAGCAAGATTGGTCCTTTGAATATCCTTTGCGCAAGATCAAAGTTGTTTATATTGTTCTTTACCATAACAATCATTTAATTTTCGAGCCTCACTTCTGGCCCTATATGTCAGTGTCAGGATAATATTGACATTGTAGTCTCAACTCACAGTTTTAATAATGGATGGAATTTTCCAATCAAGCTAGCTTTTAAATCTTTTCAAGTACTTTGTCGCAACTCAACTTGCTGAAGCAAGTCTACTTTCTATGTTTCGTGCACATCTGTGAACATTATTCAACGCCTTTATCTAATATGTACCTTCATTATGCATCTTAGAGGCATGCAATCTCCATTTACAGTCATCTTCACATATCGTTGTTAATCGTCTAAATCAATTTTAACAAATTTTATATTGTGCGCATTCTTCATAGCATTATCCACTATCTTTATTGCTGCCAATGAACCAAACGTCATTCCTAACTCGATATCTGTAGATATACATGTGAATTCTGTCCATTCTTCTCTACAATCTTCATCTGATCCATTGAGTAAAGTGTTCATCATGACTTGTAGAAACTAATTTAACCTCTATTTGTAAATTTTCATGTTCATTAGCGGAACGTTCCCCTTCAATCTCATCTCTTCCGCTATTACTATCAGGCTCCACCCCGTCCACATAAACAACACACTCAACGTAAATCATTACATACATTTTTTTATTTAGACTACTAGCCATGGATAAGCCAATTTGAGGATTGTCCCTTGCCTAACCCAAATAAAATGCCTTGGGGATCATTCTAGTCTTTCAAAATATTGATCGGTAAAAGAAATAGTTTTCTTTTGCCTTATTTTATGCAAGATGAATTCATATAATTTATTCAACGGATCAAAAGATATATGTTCTTCAACTATTGCACGATGTGTATAAAAAACAGAGCAAATAAATCATGACAGCTCAAGGAAAGAAAAGTGTAAAGCAAAAAACTACCAATAAATAAAGTAAGCAAAGAAAAAATCAAACCACAAACAACAAATAAACAAAATAAGGAAAGAAAAAATTGAAGCTGCCTCAAAGTGACTTCAACAAAGAATCCAAGCAATGAAACAGTTAATTTGCCCTCAGCTAGGGCACAGGAGATACACATGACATTTTTCAAAGAATATCCTAACGAGAGGGTGTCAGTTGATAACGAAATAAAGTACAAAATTAATTGACAAAATTCAAAGTTTGAGATAGCAGTTGCAGACACCTTCATACTTCAATTATATCGAACTAATATATTGATCATTCTTTTAAAAGAAATCTCTTATACTACTTTCAACATCTATTATTTAATAATGATTGATATTTTTTTTTTAATTTTTTAGTGAGCAATTTAATATTTACCCAATTAGAAAAACCCCATTTTATTTTTTAATTAATTATGACAACAATAAGTCCTCCTTAATAGCATACAATTTATTACTAAGTAATATTCTAATAATTTTTAATTCTAAAAAATGTGATTATATTTTTTCCTCTAGAAATTGTAATATATTCATTGTATAATCTATTATCAATCCTTATTAAATAGTAAAGGTAGAAAGTGGTATAAGAGATTTTTTTAAAGGAATTATAAATATCTTAGTTTTTTCAATTATATTGAACTAATTAGTCTTTTTTGGAGTATTATTAGGTTTCTGCCATAATTTTTATCTATCGTGATATTTATGTTAGTTTAATAGAAATTAATCTATCGTGACATTTATGTAAGTTTAATAGAAATTAAGTTTAATTATTTTGATTATAAGCATTATTAATTGAATAATTAATTCTAAGTTGACTATAATTTGATGGTGTAGTTGCGTATTTAGATATATCTAAATCGAGTATGAATTGTACTGATATTGAACATACTTGTTTGGTTATGTGTAAGTTGATAATAAATATTTTGTTTGAATAAACTGACTATAAATCATGTATATTTGTTCTCATTGGAAATAATTTTAAAAATGATTATTTGGAAGTTCTAACGTTTTTGTTAGCACTTAATGTTAAAATTCACAAGTTCTGCACAATTTAAATGAAGGAAGAGATACATGAGCAGCAGCCCTGCCATAACTAAGAGGTTGTCTACAAAAACTTTGGAGAGCTAAAATATGTTGAAAAGATTTAACTCAGCTATGCATAGATCAATCGATGCAATTGATCTATCTAAATTAATGGGTCATTTTGAAAAGCTCTCAAAAGCTACAAACTTTTGAAGCTCTGCTAAAGAGATCGACCTAATCTACGTAAGCCGGTGGTGTGGTTGACCACTGCTTAGAATTGAGAGGTCATCCTAAAGATTTCTCAAGAGCATCCATTTTATGAAAAATGCAGAAGAGGTAGAACAGTGAGTATGAGTGGTCGATCGGGACAGTAAACCTAAAGTTACTGGTGGTCGACTTGACATGTTCAAAAATCACACAATGACCATGTAAAAGTCAATTGATTTGTATAGGTGGTCAACTGGACTCCAAAATTTTGAAGCCATTTATAAATAGAAATAACTTCTATTGTGCAACTCACCGAGTGCAACACCTACGAAGAAATACTGCCGATTTCATTTGAGATATTTGAGCCCTCAAACTTGAGCCAAAAACCTAACTTTACTGATTTCCAAACTTAAGATTTGCATTTTTGAAAATTAAGCTGTTGTTATTTAACTTTAAACTTTTATATACATTGTTGGTGGAACGATTAAAGGATGATACACATAAGAATCATTGTAAGGTTTCATATTCATCATGAAAATCAATCAGTTATAATTGGAAAGGTTAGGGTGAAAGTAATATTGAAGCAGGAGATTTGAAGCACAGACGTACGCAAGATTGATCGACCCACGTTAACAAATCATTTGTACATTTTTTTCTTTCTCACTTTTACATTATTGACTTGTTAGTATATTAGTTTTAACTCTTCAAATTTAGAAGCAAATGAAAGAAATAATTTATTCATAGGAAAAGACTTAAATAAGCTAATTAAGGTCTCTCCCCCTACTTCTATTCTTCGTTAGGTTATTATTAGTTCTACAATTTATATGTCATTCATTGATAAAAATAAATAAATTATATATAATTAAAATAAAATATTAATTTTTTCAATTAATGAACGTAGGTCATA
Organism: Begonia peltatifolia; assembly: GCA_022433055.1. Classification (NCBI taxonomy): domain Eukaryota; kingdom Viridiplantae; phylum Streptophyta; class Magnoliopsida; order Cucurbitales; family Begoniaceae; genus Begonia; species Begonia peltatifolia. The sequence goes on from CM039518.1 coordinate 6,783,810, forward strand.
AAATTAAAAAAATAAATAATAATCTATGGAAATAGCTTATAACAGTTTATAGCCTTAAAATAAAATAAATAAACAAAATTTTGCCCCATGCATGATCATGTCGCATAAAAATTTACCTAACAATTTGTTCACGCGTCACATGCAACTATTTACGATTCACATATTCACTAAGTCGATGACCATTTCACTATTTGATCACGTGTCGCATAGCAAACATTACATAATGACAAGTCAAACATTAATTGGACGATTAAATTAATGAATATGTTGTAGTATGCATTGTAATAAAATTAGAAATTAGCTCAAAAAGAAAAAGAAAATAAAAATAAAAATGAAATAAGACATGATGAAACCAACTTCTAGATGAACGAGGACTAATCTGGTGTTAGTGTTAATTTCTCAAACTTAAGATTCACCCGCAGTCAATGGGTGTCAATTTGGTAAATTTACTTAAGAAACAAACATTTTTAGTCAACTCTGTCCAAGATTGAACCTCCCATTTCTAGATAATCTAATGCCCACTTTTCTTTGGGGAAAGTCTTTTCACCAAAGACTACTTCAAAGTTCAAACTTTGACCATTGACCACATTAGTACCGTGACATATAACAAATAAAAATGCTGTATGCTTACTCTATTTAATTTCAATATTAAATCCCAGGCATCACATGCTTCTCTTTGTTTTGTTCGCTTTCACCGTAATCTTCTTCGTAAAGATTGTGAGTCGGCAGATTCCACGTACGTGTTGCCAACGTCTTTTTTACTATAAATATCGTCACGCAAACTATGAAATGTGACTGCCTTGTATGCTATTTTTGGCAGGCCGTTTTTAATCGACATCCTAAGAGAATTAAAATAAGAAATTCGGAAGTAAAATGAATTCAAATTCAAAATCTAACACGAGGGAGAATCGGTGGGGTGGGGCCATAGCCACGTTCAAAGAGGATGATAACTTACCTGGCTATGAGGCTACGCTACTCAACGAACTGAGGATATAATTGTAATTTTGTTTCTAATTTTGTGTAATACTCATATATATATATATATATATATTGACTTTTGAGGATTGATTTTAAGGAATTATAGTTGGAATTATTTTTTATTTCTATTTATAATTTAAATATCGGATTGTTTTTTCAATTTCGTCAACTGTCTCTCCCGTGTTGAACTCGCGTTCTCACCACCTTCGCAAAAAGCCAGAGAGTCGAAGAGGGACGGAGAGAGAGAGAGAGAGAGAGAGAGAGAGAATCAGGAGGCCGCTCTCTCTTCTTTGATTTTTCAAACAACCCTTGATTCCACCGGTTCTGAATTCTCCCCCTCCTCTGGCTTTTCCCTCCTCGATATAATCTCTTATTTTTTTTCTTCGCTTGCTTTCCCGGATCACATTTTGTAACATCTGGGCGTTACGCTATTTCTGAGCATTCAAATCCCCATGTTTCGCCTCTGATTCATCTGGGTCTTCTCAGATTCTAATTCGTTTCTTTTTCCTGGAGGGTAGGTGGTTTTTTTTCCATTTATTTTGGGGAATTCTCTACGAAGATTTTGGTTGGGATTTTCCGTGATGAACGATGTCGACCGAAAGAGTTTCATTGCTGTAGTATTTTGGAATTTGTTGCTATTCCCTGAGAACATGAAGCTTAACATTGGTCGCGAATCGTCCAAGGTTGGTTTTCTATGTCGATTCATTATCACCTACATATTTCTGTTGGCTTATTCTGAATTTCTATTGGGTTTTCTTCTCTTGGTGAGAAGCTATGGAAGAGAATTTGTGCAGAAACAACCACGGAGATTAACCTTCTCGCGGAGAATTGGAAATACATTCTTGGGGGAGTTATTTGTCAGGTTTGCTACCATACTTAGTCTACCTTTTTGTACTTAAACATCTGTATTCTATTCCGTGTGTCAATTCTGTCAAACACCGCATCTATGGATATGTCTTTAGAGACGAGACTCAACCTTGCTATAACGAGAGCGAGTGGAAAAGATGCTTGGTTTAATCACAAAAACTGGTGGTCGGTTGAATGTTGTAATCATGTCTGATTATGGTAGTTCGCTTTAAGCAAAAATCTACAGTCACCGTGACGTGACTGAAAATTTATGGCGCACCAGAGATGGTTCTAAATTGACGTTTTAAAATATATATTCGAAAGCAGTGTGTAGTCAATCAATAAAGGATGTTGAGGCTAATGCAAAGTTCATATTTTTTCTGTTTGTTTTGCAATTTTGAAGAAATTTTTTTTCTTTAATGAATAGTTTTATAAAATACTTATCAGCGTTGAATTTCTGTTGATTAACATTGAGGTTGTCGCTCTTGTTATGTGATGTCTGTGTTTATCTCTTTTTCAGTACATACATGGCCTAGCTGCTCGAGGTGTTCATTATCTTCATCGGCCTGGGCCAATACTTCAAGACATCGGTTTTTATCTTCTTCCGGTTTGTGTCAATATTTTCGTATTCTTCTTATCCTTTTTTTTATAATAAGTACTGTTCATTAAGCTCCCACATGTAACAAATGTAGGAGCTCGGTCCGGAGAAAGCTTATCTCAGCGAGTCCCTCTTTACCTTCATCTTTTTATCCTTTGTCTTAGTAAGACTTCACTTGCATTATTTGTATTTCTTTAAGTAAATTACAGATAATATCAAATTTGTTTCTTTCGAAAGTCTTAGATTATGAGGTAAATCTTTTTGCAGTGGACTTTCCATCCTTTCATTCTCAAGAGTAAGAAGATCTACACAGTTCACATATGGTGCAGAGTTCTAGCCTTTTTAGTGGTAAGTGTTAATTGTGATATTTTGTTGCTCTTCTTTTTTCAAAGTATCTATCCTCTTGGAGCAAAATAGGGATCTGGCTATTATGTTTCCATTGGATCGTTTTTGCTTTAATCATACTTTTAGTTAATCTGAATTCTTTTCTCAGGCCTCCCAATTTCTCCGCATCATTACGTTCTATTCTACCCAGCTTCCTGGTCCTAACTATCACTGCCGCGAGGTATTGATACGAATAGAAGCTGCAATTGTGGTTTTCTTTTTTACTTTTCCTTTTTATGTTTTCCAGTAGAACTTGTAAACTGCATCATAATTTATATGTAAACATGTCTTTTTGTTATGCAGGGTTCAAAACTTGCCACCCTGCCACCACCAGGAAGCGCATTCGAAGTGCTCTTGATTAACTGTAAGGGTCGTTAGGTTTGAAGTCATTTCACACATTGAATGTAACTATCTTATTTTGTGTTGGCTTATTTAATTTGTTAACTGTGCAGTTCCTAGAGGTGTATTATTTGGTTGTGGTGATTTGATTTTTTCATCACATATGATCTTCAGCCTCGTCTTTATTCGAACTTATCAAAAATATGGGGCTCAAAGGTATAGATTGAACTCAAAATTAGTCAATCTTTTTGGATGGAGTTTTCCAGTAATGCTATTTAAAATTATATTTTAGTGGCTGCCATTGATTTGGAGTTGCTCTTGTTATTCATTTCCCAGTTTTATAAAGCAGTTGGCTTGGTTGCTAGCTGTTATCCAGAGCTTACTGATAGTAGCTTCTCGCAAACATTACTCGGTTGATGTCGTTGTTGCATGGTACTCAAGATGCCTTTTTTTTCTTAGTTTTGTATTTTCATTAATTGGTTTTCATATTTTTATGATGAGAATAATCTTTCTGCAGGTATACAGTCAATTTGGTCGTATTTTTTGTCGATAACAAACTTCCAGGTTTGTCTCTTCTTTTCACATTGTGTAACTAAATTCTGCCCTGTAGTATCGTCATATTGATTCTTTCTAGTGCCGAACTTATATAGAATTGCCTGATCGGACCAATGGAGTTGGATTAATGCTGCTTCCATTGAGCACAAAAGACAAAGATTCCAAGACAAAGGACGAGAATCTCAAGCTATTGAATGGAAACTCCGGAGACCCTGCAGAACGGGTACTTGGAATCAATTGTTTCAGTTAGTTTTGCGTATAATTCAAACAAATGTACTTTCCGAAACATCGATTGTGACAAAACGTGTTTTACGTATTTTTGTAGAGGCAGAGAGCTCAAGTTAACGGCAAGCTCTTGGAGGACGGAAATGCAGTTCATGCCAATACCACGAAAAATGGAGCATAATAGGCTAAGCAAAGGCCGATAATGCATGTAAGACGCGTTTAAATCTAAAAGATTTTGGTCGAAAGGTCGAGTTTGTCTGAAAGTTGGCACGTTTTCTCGAATATTGCTAACCCAATTTGTAACTTAGTCACAAAAAGTGAAACTCAGGGTTATTCTCTTGTGCATATTGAAAGCTCTGCAACAGTATGCACTGGTGCGAAGATCAAATATTCCAATTGCTTTGTTCTTTTGCTATAAAGATTGCCTCTTCCACTGTCTGAGTACAGAAACTATAGTCATTTTAGCAGCGATTTTAGAGATCCAATTTCGATCTGGTCATTGGGTGATTGAATCATTGATGGGGTTTTCAAAGTTGGATGGATGGGAGGGGGGCCTGGGCCTACAAAGGACCAAGCATAAAGAATTTTTTAGTTTTTTTTAATGGAGTTTGATGGGTATAACATGCATAGGCACGTGATGTTTTTGTTATCATCTTGTCCCTGCGTTGGACAGAGCATCAGAGGGCTTGGTTTGTTTTATTTGAGATTCTCTTGGCTCTTGCCTTTGCAATTTCTCTGTTTCACGTGGAGACCGTCCTTGCTTTTCTCTAATTCATCTTTTGTTAGAGTTACCAAGTTCCGAGTTGAATGGGTAAGCTTGGTGGAGTGATTGGATTTTATTCGATTAAGCCTTTGTTCATCTACCCTAGAGTAGATTTAAGTGGTTCAAAGTAAAAAAAGAAGAAAACAGAGCAAGAGAGAGAGATGGGCTGTGTTAAAGCAAGGTAGCCATGGATGTGGGCTTTGTTCGCAGATAGCGTGACAGCAAGGAGCAGGACCCACTACCCCAATCAAACTGGTCCCTCAGATGAGGCTGGAGATTAATGTGTCCGATAGCCCCAGGCCCCACCAATTGCCTGCGCGATTTAAGCTGTAAAAAGAACCCTTTAGAGAGAGAGTGATAATGGAGGCAAATGTGAAGAAGACGATGATGATGAACGAGGCATGTTTGAGGAGAGAACTCACTTTTAATTTCACTGTAAAAGAGAAAGAGGGAGTGGGTCCCACCTGTCCGACACACCCTTTGCTTTCTTGTACCTCTCTCTCTCTCTCTCTCTCTCTCTCTCTCTCTCTCCTCTGGGTTTTCAATTTCATCAACCATGGTTGAGTTATACCCCTCCATTGCTTTGTTTCATCATTAATGCTTACATCTTCGAAAAAAAAAAAAAAGATATTGAACTGCCAAAAAGGAATGTAGACTTTATTATGATACAATGTTTAAGGTTGTATTGATTTCCTCGTCGATCTGTAAGGCAACGGCTAAACATTTCAAGATTTACGCTCTAAACCACTAATCAAAGTACAAACTTTTATATTTAAAGATAAACAATTTCCCTTTGAGGACCCTGCTGTCTTTGAGTTTCAGTAGCATAAGATGTCCTTTTAATGTTTCTACTAATTTCAAGCTACGAGAACTGGCTATGATCTGAAGGAATTCCTGTTATCAACATTGGAATTGACATAAACAAGCCTCTTCCAGTTCCTTATAGCCTCATCTCCCAACCCAAGAAGGGGAATTGGGGAAGGGCTAAAAAGCTACTCCATGGCAAAAATGGCTTCTGTGAGAGCATCATTTTAAGGTTACTAAAGTAGCAACCAGATAAAATGTCAATTTCAAATCCACTCACCCTTTCCATCTTATCAATGTTTTTTTCTTTCAAATCTACTTCGGCAAATTCTGAAAATGTTGGAAAAAAACCAAAAATCGCCTTCTCATGAGTGAGTTGTGGCGCCACATGATGTGTTTCTCTCTCGCTCAGACACGGGAATATATTATGTGAGCTAGGACAGACTTTCACATGGATTCCATAACTGATCCCTCATGCCTCCCCATGTTTTGAGTTTTGATTCGTGTTCTCATGGAGAAATTACTGCAAAAAGTAGACAATTTATTGCGTAACTAGTTACAAAATCACCATCGCAATGTCTGTGCATCGAGTAATTGCAACAATGGCGGATTCAGAACTTGTCGAATGCTCTTTGACAGCGCTCTCCTGAATTGAAAGAAAGGAACCAAGCTTTTGAAATCGATCATAATTTAATAGACTTGGTCAATTTTCAAAATCGTGATCTATTACCCAAAAAGTTTATGGCTTTTAAGCTTATAATCATTAATTTGTTGAATACCGGACCAACCCACTAACAGAAAATGATTATTTAAGGTGGGAAGAGAGAATCTAGATTGCAACGTAAATCCGAAATACCGAATCAACCAAGGATGGGCACGAAAAAGAAATCTACGTCTTTGATTTGTTTGACCGAATGAAGAAATTCGAGCTTTTGATTCAGACATTAGTCTTCAAATTTCGCCGCCTGAATACACAAATGCAGGGGATTCGTCTGAAATGAAAGTACAAACATAAGAAAGGGGAGATATTTTTTATATTTTTATATTTTTGGTGTTGGGATGGAAAGAAACTGAGAGAAAAGAAGAGAGACGGGAAAGGGGCGAGGTAAATACGAGAGCAAGACGAAGAGGGGAATAATGGGGAGTTGCAGAAAAGAAAAAAACAAAGAAGAAAGCTGAAATCAGAAAGTAAAGGCTCTTTTTTTTTGTGTTGCTAAACAAACACACGCATGAAATGTGAAAGAGACTGACAGAGGAAAAGGGGAAAAAAATTACAAATTTTTATTTGCAGTGTAGATTTGGAAGACAAGCACGTAGAGAGAGAAAGAAGAGAGAGAATAGAGGCAACCCAAGAAGCGTTTTGGATCCAATAAGACAGAGACACTTTCTTCGTTTTCTGAGGAAGGTGGAGTTCGAGATATTCAGACCCAATGCTCACTCTCTGATCGTCATAGAATTCCATTTCCACCCAAATTCATATCAATGGGTGCCCGTTGCTCTAAATTCTCTTTTTGCTGGTTTCATACCCACCTCAAACCTTCCGTCCTCGAATCCTCCGATCTCGGTACCTTAACTTTCTACTTGTTCTGTTAAGCTATGTCTTCCTTGTTAAGTTTCTCTGGTCGTGTTTGCGCTTGGAGTAAGTAAATGGACTTATTTCCCTCATTGATGCAGAAAACGAAGGTAAAAATGACCAGAACAAATGGCCGAGTTTCTGCGAATTCAACTTCGAGCAGCTAAAAGTTGCAACGTCGGGGTTTTCGTCGGAAAACATAGTCTCAGAGCACGGAGAAAAAGCTCCGAACGTTGTTTACAAAGGGAAGCTCGACAATGGCCGTATGATCGCCGTCAAGCGATTTAACAAGCTAGCCTGGCCCGATTCTCGCCAATTCCTCGTCCGTTTAATCGATCTGATCATTTACTCGCTTTCAAAATGCTTAATTTTTTTCGATAAACTGTTATTAAAGTGGCTGTAAATGTGATTTAGGAGGAAGCGAGGTGCGTGGGAAATCTGAGAAGCGAGCGACTGGCGAATCTGATTGGATGTTGTTGCGAAGGAGAAGAGAGGCTGCTCGTGGCGGAATTTATGCCTAATGAGACTCTTGCTAAACATCTCTTTCACTGTAAGTCTCATTCATCACGTATTCAGTGGCATTCTTGTGAATAGCAGGTGTTTTTAGCCAAGTTGATTCTAGTTGATCAAATTTAATCTTTTAACACTTGTATTAGTATTTTGTTTAAATGAAGCTTAATGGTAACATGGTCTACTAACATAGCAACAATTCGCTCGAAAATTTGGTCATCTTGATCTAGTTTGTTGGTATATGGTTGTAGTTCAGTTGATAAAAGGAAATGGGTTAGAAAATTAATTGAAAAAAATGGTTTGCTTGGTATGATTTGCGTGAAAAACGTTGTTTTTAACAAGATGGGTCTTTCAATGTTCTGAGGTTTGATGTTTAAGTTATGCTTAAATTGGCACAGGGGAGTCTCAGCCAATGAAATGGGCCATGAGGTTAAGGGTGGCATTTTACTTAGCTCAAGCTTTGGAATATTGCAGCAGTAAGGGGCGGGCATTGTACCATGATCTCAATGCTTATAGGATCTTATTTGACCATGTAAGCAGCTTGTTGAGTATCTCTTTGCCTGTTATCTCGCCCACTTAACGTTCTTGTATCGTAATTTTTGGCTGTGTGCGATTAGGATGGCAACCCGAGGTTATCGTGTTTTGGGATGATGAAGAATAGCAGGGATGGGAAGAGTTACAGCACAAACTTGGCTTTCACCCCTCCCGAGTACCTGAGAACGGGTACATCTCTTATTGCAGTGAATGATTGAATAGTATGAATTCATGTTGCAGTTTCTTTTTTAGTCAATTTATCTCTATATAAGTTAATTCTGCGGAATGTCTTTGCGGTGGTGGAAGGTTGATGAGAACTACAGGTAAGACATTACCTTCCTTTAATGAATCTTTACCCGTTCTCGAAAAATCTTTTATTGAAACTTTAATTTTTGATCATCTTTGGATCGTATGAGAGTTTGGTGGGCATTGAATAATTCGATAAAATATCTCTTGTTTAGAATGATATAATATAATTCATTTGAACTTGAAAGTAGGTTTAACCTAATAAAAACCAGAGCATAAAACCATAACTGGCAGAGATATATGTCTTCTGCTTCTTCCTAGCTCCAATCCTCATCCCTAAATTTAGGTAATGAGAACATTGACAATAACCTAGATAACCCAATTCCTCTTCCAAAAGGAGGGTCTGCAAAGCATCCTATTTCAAACTTCTACTCATAGCATCCTCTAAATACTATAAGAAAACTATGGTATGGTCTATGTTAATCACGGTATGTCATTAACATCATGTCAAACCATTAAACCATTAGAGTGCCGAAGCAATACGTTCCCAACAGTTTTCTTGCAGTGGTTAGTATCTTGACTAATTTGCCTGCTTGAGATTTCCTTATCCCTCTTCAAATGAATCTGCCTCCACTAACAGGTTGAAGACTTGCAGTAGTGGAGACTACTCGAGCAACTACTTTGATTTCATAGTGCAAAAGCCAATAGAAGATCTTCTGAGTGGGAGACGAGACATTTTTTCACAGAAAATTTGTAGTCAATAACCAACAAAGATCTCTATTTATTGACTCCCTGATTCTTAGGATAGAGATAAGTGTTAATCTCTTTGAAATTCATAAACAATTATAAAAAAGAATCTAACCTTGTTCAATTATATCATCCCAAACATGGTTTGAATATTGTATTCATGGTTCGACCCACTTCTAAATAGATATCAGGTCTTTTTGAGTCTAGCCTTCTGACAAAAACTGATCTTCATGCTTTTGCTACTCTGTTGTCTTTTCACTCTATTCCAAACAATGTCTAGAAACACTGGATAAAACAAGGGATAAAATTACCATATTAGAGGAGATAGCTACAGATGAAACATGGGAAGTGGTTGAGCTACCTATGGGAAGAAAACAACGGGCTGTCCCGTCAAAATGAAGAGGAAGGTGAAATAGAATGATTTAAGGCAAAACTCGTAGAAATGGGATATAATCAAACACTTCGAATTGACCACCATCAAACTTTTGCTTTTATTGCCCAACATAAAATGGACTCTATTAGAATACTCTTTTCTATTGTATAGTTAATTGTGATGAGTTCATATTCCAATTCGACGTGAAGAATCGATTCTTAAATGGGAAACTGAAAGAGGAGCTTGTGAGGGAATTAAACTAAAGCTTGCCTGTATCAAACTGTACTTAAGAGCTTGATTTGAGGGATTTGTTAAGTTCCCACATGGAAATGATTGTAAACAAAAGGGAAATTATACGTTACTCTTCAAACATTCCTCAAGAGAGAAGATTATCATATTCATTAAAAAGAAAACGACTACTAAATTTGAGGTTAAGAGTCTTTGAAGTCTTAATTATCTTTTAAGGCTTGAAGTAGTTAGTTCAAAAGACAACTAAATTTATAGAAACGAAATATTTCCTTGGACTTGGTTAGAGAAACTGAGTTTAGGATGCATTGCATTGATATACTTTTTGGACTTACCTTAAATTTGAAAGCATTACCAAAAACATACTGGTGGACATGGGAAGATAAATATCAATGACTAGTGTAAAAATAAATTTTCGAATCTCATTGAGGCCTGACATAGCCTACGAAAGTAAGAATAGTGGGTCACTTTATGCATGATTGACTATATTGGTTTCGTGCAAGCAGTGCAAAAGTAACGAAGATCAAGGAAGCAAGGACTATACAATTTAAAGAGCTCCAATGACTATTCATAAAGAACTTGCTAGGGTTAAAAGGATGCTAGAGACAAGATTCTTGGAACAAAACTCGTGTTGATCAGAGCTTTAAAGAAAAGAAGAATTTGGTGAACATTATCCACGCCCAAGATTAAAGAAGAATATTGTTGAGAATGAAATAATAGATAGTAAATTGAGAAACTAGAAGTGAGGTGACAGTTATTATAGTGGATATGCTAATAGGCTATAAAGGAAGCATGTAGTAGGGGGAGTAGGGGATTATTGAAACTTGTTGCATATTTTCTTGAAGGAGATCATCATTGGAATTCCGAAGCCATGGATTTCCGGATTTATGGTTAGATTCAACGTTAAATTCAAGGTTAAATGGATAAAAAATAAACATTGATGATGGATTGACTTGAATTAGAGAGAGAATAATTGAGGTTCTACAAACTTTTCGAAATTATCAAGATTTGTTTTAGAGGCGTTCGATTTGACATATCAATGTCCTTATTTTCTATGACTAGAGTATGATGCATTATGTTTTTTATTTCTATTTTTAGATTGTAAATCTTAGGTCAAGCTTAATTATTTGGTACTTGCTTTTATATTGCAAAGTTTGGATCGAGGTACTTTTGGTTCTTGATTTCAATTAAACTTTGGATCAGAATTTTTTTGAATCAACCTAGATTTCTTGGCAATTGATTTTTCAATGGGTTTGAGTTTCATTGGTTTCTTGCACGAGGGTTGCACAATCTGATTGAACATGACAAAAATAAAGATATTGAGATCAGTAAATAGTTTATTCAGGAAAATACTGAAACAAGACATATTTTAACACCATTTATTACTACAAAAAAAAACAAACTTGTTGATATCTTTACAAGAGTTCCTATTTGCTATCTTTAAATCGATGGCCATGTAGCTTTGAATGTGAGATATCTCTATGAAAGCTTAAGAGGGAGTTGGAAAAAACATCTGCTTAATAGGGGGAAAAATTCCAAGATTTATACTTCACCAATTTGCACAAATTAAGTCATCAATATAGAAATTTCCACATAGTTCTTTGTTTTGGAAAGTATAAACTAGCTAGGAATATTTTTACTGTTGCTGCATAGCATTGTATTTTCGTCACCAAGTCCAATCCCTTTTTATTCGCTCTGAGTTTCTTTATGTACCGAATTTAAAATACTGATTTTCGGAGTTTGAATGGGAACTATTTTATTTCTCAAATTTGCTGTCGCATAGTGTTGAAGTATGTCATGTTCGAATGTGAACTACAAATGTGTAAAATTTTACAGGTAGAGTGACACAGGAAAGTGTAGTTTACAGCTTTGGAACTCTGTTGCTTGATCTTCTGAGTGGGAAGCATATTCCCCCAAGCCATGTAATTCTTTTTCTCCCTTTTCCTCTCCGTCTCTTTTTCATCTTCATTGGATAACTAATCTCAAAATTAAAGTTCATTTGAACTTATGCCAAGGCACTTGATCTGTTTGGTTGGAATTGAGGTCTTAGTTTTAGTTTTATGGTGTGTTATGCCTAACAGGCGCTTGATCTTATCCGTGGGAAAAACTTCTTGATGCTCATGGATTCTGCCCTGGAAGGCCATTTCTCTAATGATGATGGAACAGAGTTAGTGCGACTAGCTTCCCGGTGTTTACAGTACGAAGCCCGCGAAAGACCAAATGCAAAGTCTCTTGTCACTGCACTTTTGCCCCTTCAGAAAGACACCGAGGTTCAACTTTATTAATTCTTGCTCTTCTTAATCAATGTATCTCTTGTTACATGCTGTGTTGGATTAGGCATTTTTTCTTCAACTTGTTGGTAGGGTGTGAGCCGGCCAATCCTCGGTTTGTCCACTAAAATGTTCATAATGGGAAGTCTTTTAATAAATAAAACTGCAAAGTGTGCCTGTGCACCATAAACATGGATTTGATGAATAAACTTAGAAACATTAAGTTCAATCCTTGTCTAATGCTAGTTTAAACGAGTATAATTCACTCTTCAGCTCAATCATATACCTGAAAATATCACTGTTTCTCATTCTTTAGTTTTCACTCAGGTTCCATCATACATTTTATTGGGCACCCCACATGAAAATGTTTCTTCAACCCAGCCCTTGACCTTGACTGCGTTTGGTGAAGCTTGCTCAAGAATGGATCTAACTGCCCTCCATGAAATTATCGAAAAGAAAGGATACAAGGATGACGAGGGGATCGCCAACGAGGTGAACAGATTGTTGTTAGACGTTTCGTTTCTACCTCTATTTTATTTTCCTTCTAATTACTGGCCTACTTACTGTTGATTTCTTAGATGGAGCTGAAGCTAGTTATACTCATTCTCTTTGACCCATTTTGCTTTGCAGCTTTCTTTCCAAATGTGGACAAACCAAATGCAGGAGACACTGAACTCTAAAAAGCATGGGGACACTGCTTTCCGAGCAAAAGACTTTGCAGCTGCCATTGATTGTTACACGCAAGTGAGAATTTTGCAAGAGAACTTTTTAATTTGCCAATTTTATAAAATTTTATCTCGTCGAACAACACTCATCAACTGGACCTTTTGTCTCGGGATATCTTCTGTAGTTTATTGATGGTGGAACAATGGTATCGCCAACTGTATATGCTCGGCGATGTCTATCTTACCTGATGAGCGACATGCCGCAAGAGGGTTTAGGAGATGCGATGCAGGCTCAGGTGATCTCCCCGGAGTGGCCAACTGCTTTGTATCTTCAGGCTACATGCCTTTTCTGCTTGGGAATGGAAAATGATGCGCAAGAAACACTCAAAGATGGCACTAAATTGGAAGCCAAGAGGAACAAGAAATGAAAAGTGTATAGGTTTCTGTTTTATATCTTTTCTGCTCAAAGTCTTTTGCCCCCCACAATTCTCTTGTCTTCTGTATGTATTATTTTGGGTTGTTCTGCCATCTTTACCCCTTTTGTTGCATTACAGGAACATTGGTCAAAACAAAAAAAAAAACACAATAGTGGCTTTGTTAAATGCATATAACTGCAGTCTTCATCTCTCTTTTTGTGCTACTCTTGTGTTTTGTTCTTCAGCCAAAGTGTTTTTCTATCGTATATTATTTTAGCTCTAAAGCACACCATATGCAGAAGCAATTTGCAGAAAATATTGTGATGAAGAAAAAAGGTTGAAATGAACATATATAATTGATTGTCCATCCCCACAGATAATATGTTTTTAAATGGCAAACCCATGATGATGTATGAAGTTCCACCACAATCAGCACCATTTTCCACCGTCCACCGCTTATGAACTCTTTGATTGAAGTTTTCTGAGCCACTTGAATACTCGTAACTTGCAGCTTCCCCATGCCCTCCACATCTCATTTGCATAGTAGTAAAGTTTACTTGCAGTAACAGGGGGAAATTAAGAGACAATGAGTAGTGAGAGCTATTGATGACAGGAAGGAGGCAGGGCACTGTCCATACAAACAGCAACATATAAAAGCTGTCCACAATTAATGGGAACCTAGCTCAAGTGCTGAGGGAAATTCAGAAGATGATTCAGAAAAGAAAATTTGGTAAAATATTGTACAAATGCCAAATCCAAATGAAAGGGTATGGGAGTCTCAGGTTCACGTAACTTTCTATCTTCTTCTGTTCTTTTGTGTCATTGGCAGCACCAGTAACAAGAAGGCAAGGGGTCAAAGTACATCTCCACAACAGAATGATCAATTGAATGGACTGCTTTCAAAACACCAACCAATTCTGCTAGTGAGTTTTGCATCTCGAAATAATATGATGAAATCATCTTATACATCTATCTGCTCAGTAATTGCAGATTACAGTTGAATCACTCGGGAAGATGTAAAAATCCATCTGACAAGTCATCCTAGTTTGCATGGATTGTATCCCTACACTAGGTCAAAACTGATAGAATTAGTGCTTAAGACCCACTAGACGTTATTCTATTACCTGCATCTCCAATGGCTCTCACACTGCTATTCTCATATCATTTTTATCGGTGGCAGTTGCAGCCAGTTCAAACTTGGAAAGGATGGAGGCTCTGAGAAATCCACAAATTCTGGACCCAAAATAGAGCTTCGAGAATGTATAGAGCCTACACTTCCACAACAGCCATGACCACAATGATGAGGTATCAACAGTTCATCATTAACTCCTTCCAGCAATTTGAACATTTCAACATCTTGTTTTGATGATTGTATTAGAGGTCCTCGCATGGGAACAGGCCTAGGAAAAGACGTAGCAGGCTCTTGGCCGTTTAATGGATTGTATAGACTAAAAGCACTAATGCGTGCAATGGGTCGGAGAAGAGTAGGCTTGTCCTCAGCATCATCGCTTAGCTGATATTCCTTTGGCACCTTACCTTCATATCGATCATCCATATTTTCCGTTGAGCTGACATCTTTCACATCTATGGATTTCAAAGAATGGACATTTCCACATGACAATGTTTCTTCAGAGGACGCTTTTGTTTTGTCCATGCTAAGATCTTCCATTCTGTTTACTGTTTCTAGTTTAGTTCTATCAACCTCTTCGCGTCGCCGCCTGAGGGTGGAATTCCAATGATTTTTGATAGCATTATCAGTTCTTCCTGGTAGAAACCTTGCAATAACTGCCCATTTATTTCCAAAAACTGCATGGCCTGATACAATGATACGATCTTCTTCATCTGGCACAAAACAACAATAGTATCAGCCTCACTCTCCACAATATAAAATTAAAAGGTTGGAAGTTAAGCAGGGATCCAAGTGAAGGATGAGGCCAATCTCAGCAAGTAACATCAAACCTAACGAGTTCAACATTTTTCAGGCAAGTAATAATATCGTGAGAGATCAAAGACAATGAAATTTAAGCATACAAACAATAGTGGCTAAATTAAGCTTAAAGGGAATGAAACCCTCATAAGGATAGCAATAGGGACAGCAATACAGTTAATTTTGATAACAATCCACATGCATAACTTAATGGCATGAGTACGATTAACCATCCGCTGGGTTGTTCCATCCTAACCTAATCTAGGGCAGACAATTTGCACAAATCAGCAATAAAATTTACAATTTTAAGAAGCCTGGAGCTAGAATTAAACAATCCACAACACTTCCAAACCATGAATAAGAGCCCAAGAGATATGGATACAAACTCATAACATGGTCAAGCAATTTGTGTGTTGAGATACTCCATACAAAGATGCACAAGTCATCAAATGTGTAGTCATACACTTCTGAGCTGCATACACTATATATCTTGAATCCTTTTGCTCTAGTAAGATTTGATTAATGTTGAAGCTCACATACTCATCGTGATAAGCAACTCACTTCCTACACAACTTTGTACATGTAGTCTATCGCCTAGATATGATTCCACTGAAAATGAAAATATGATATCCAATTTAAAAAAGTGCTTTTGGCTTATGCCTTTCGCTTGTTAGAATACTCCAATATTCATTTTTTCACTAAAATTAAAACTTTTCGCCAAGTAACAAGGTGAAAGGAAAGCGGCTTCGAATCATTTGGTATAATAGCTCAATTCAAGACAAAAAGAAGTTTTTCCGCAGAGTTTGGAAAATTGCGGCCCTTTCATATATCATATCTGGGTTCGAAGGAAACTGAAAGGATCAGACCTTTGAACTGCAGAAAAGACACATTCTATCAGAGTGCTTTGCCTTGGTACTTCCATATGTGGATCTTCGTAATCCTCCGATTTGGAATAAAAAAATTACAGATTAGTCGGCTAGATAAAAATACTTAAATTTTTCTATCACATAAACTACAAGATGAATCACCAAACAACCAATAAAAGCAAATGGCAAAACTCGTAAGCAGAGTTAACTACATAAGAGTTAAAAGTATAACAAAGAAAACAATGCTTGATACCAGTGAAGGGCTTGCGCTTCACAGCAGGATCGAGCTGATTACACCATCTAAGGCGGCACGACTTTCCGGATCGTCCAGAAATTCCTCGGGAGATCAGGCTCCAATTTCTCGCTCCAAACTTGCTAACAAGCCGATTAAGTATCTCGTCCTCTTCGAGAGACCAAGGTCCTTTCACTCTATCTCTAGCCCGCCGGCCAACGCTTCCGCCTTTCTGCGAGATCATCGTCGCTACTTCATAGCCACTTCCGGCGTCTCCGCAAATACCAGCGACGTCACTAGAAGCCCAGTCGACTTCGTCGACTCCATTCCTCTTCATATTCGGCAGTGAGAGTCTCCGGCTGTCACCAGTTAAAGTCTCCGACACATAGTTGACCCAACTAGTTGTTTGAAGAAGCCATCCACTTCAATTGATATATTTTTTTTTGTGAAAAGTAAATTCAGATAATAAATCCGGCCAGGACAAAAGAACCGGACTAGAACTGATGTATTTGGTTCGGTTCTGGTTAGTTTTGCACAAAAATAAACATTATTTAGTTTTGTTTTTTTTTAGAACTGAAATTCTCGATTTGGTTCTGGGTTTAAACACCCAAAACCGAATAGTAACTAAAGAACCGGATCATTAAGGCACTGACCCAAACTATTTAGTACCTCATGTTTGACACATCATGCAATTCTCTCATCTTTGCAAAGAAACTCTCTCTCTCTGGTCTCTCGTAGTCTCTTGCCATCTTCGGTCTCTCGCCGACTCGCACTCATCCTCTGTCGCGCACGCCTCTAAAACCCTATGTCGCACTAAGGTAAACCTTTTCTTCCAACATTTATCGACGATTCTGCCGGCCACCTGCGACTGTGTTTCTGTCGTTTCTTTTCGTGGAACCTGACTACTTGAGGTTGTGGTTTTCTCTCTCTCGTTTGGTTCTTTGGAGGGTCAAAACCGGAAAGAAATGAATTCTGTTTCGGGTGTTTTTACTTTCTGTTGATTTTGTTGAATTTTGAGTTGAATTCTGGGTTGGTGTCTGTACTTTTCTGCTTTTTCCTGTTTTCACTCACTTGTAATTTGACAGCGGTATGGCGAGCCTAGGGGAAACATTTGGTCAATCTCTTGTTTCAGAATGGAAAAGATCAGAAGGAGCCTCAATTACCGAAAAATGAATCTTTAATCCTCATTTAAAATCACAATAATCCTGACAAAAAGATTCCATTACGAAACCGTAAGTATCATCTTTCTTCCCTTTTCTGGGTTTTCTTCACTTTTTTAGTGTCTGTATTTTGAAAAGTTTCTATTTTTTCTCTAGGCATTTATCAATAATGGAATGAGAAAATCATAGAGAGAAGAAGTTTCATATAAAATCTGATCGTAAAAACCATTATCTTCTATATACTTTTACTTTTTTTTTGTTTTAATTTATCAAACAGACAATTTTTTTTTTTTTTTGATAAATTGTTGTGCAGGCTCCTCCTCGATTCAGATCATCCCCCAAAAGAAATGTTAAAATTGATTTTGTTGCTGTAGATCGGAAATCTAAGGTCACTGAAGCAAAAAATGAATTTTTTATTTTTGATTTGTGATTAAAAAATTATTTCGAGAAATCTAGATTCGGACCAGAACCGGAACCGAATTTCTCGTCCGGTCTTGAAAATTTTTTTTATAGGTACTGGTTTTAAAAAATGAAAACCGAAATATATTGGTCTGGTCTTATTATCTCTCAAAACCATATCGAACCAGACCACGATCACCCACACCTGTGTTTTCCTAAGATTTGTAAGAGAGGGAGAAGGAAGAGGTACTTATAATTTCCTCCAAAGGTTCTAGAGTAGTTAAAGAGGATCCAAGGGAATGTTTTTTTTTAATGTAGACAAGTTTCTGGTTAATTGTTCTGAGAACATTCATCGAATCATTTACGTCCAGAACGATGGTCTCCTCTTTCTTTTATTTTCTTTTTTCATAATCAAATAAACCCTTTTGCAGGTGGTGGGCATACGTTATAGAAAATACAAGTTTTCTTCATTTATCTACGACCCTTTTGACTCAGGGTCTAGATTGAAGTTGAAAGATACAGCGCCCAATCCCAAAATAGACATAACACGAAACACCAAGTTGACGGTTGATTTTCAAAGAGGTCACCAAACTTGATGCTTAGATTTATGGTTCGCAAGAGAAAACTTAAAACTAAATTCAATCGAGTCACAGCACAAACAAAATGGGTCGATATCTACGCTGTGATAAAAAATAATATAAGATAATAAAATAAGTTTGTTAGGGTTTGGTATTATCAATATTCTATTTAGGCCGAGTTAATGGGCTCGAATTGTGAATTTGAATTTAGAATTTTGTGTTTCTCTGTAAATTCATCTAAGTTAGAGTTACAAAATTTGTAATTATATTTTGATATTAATAGTGATATTATCTTTTGCTCATAATTTTTTTTTAAAAAAGAATTTTCCAAGTAAATTTTGGTGTTTTATTTTCGTATTTTCCTTTTCAATTCTTATTCAATCCTAACAATTGGTTCCTGAGCTTTTGTTTCTAGAGTTTGTTGAAATCGTGTTTCCAAATTTGTCGAAACATTGAACTCTTTTTGGGTTCCTTTACAATTTTGTATGGAAAAATAGAAAAAAAAAAAAAAAAACTTTTTCCTCTCTTCTTCCTCAAAGAAGATTAAGTATTCTGGTAGAGAAGTTGATATGCCGACACCAAAGAAGAGAATGCCATCATCAGTTGTAACCTTCATCCATCATCGATGAAGAAGAAAAGCAACTGTCGTCACCAACTCCAACCATTAAGCGAGACTACAAATTACCTTCCGTCGAAATTGAGCTCGACCCATATTTTGGGAAGAGAATATAAAAGAATTTATGGTTAAAGAAACTGTAGAGTGATAGCAAAAAGAAAAAGGAAAGAAGAATAAGAAAAACGGATTTTCAGATTTTTCAAGAGCAGGTGAAAACGAATTCTATTTTCTCAAAATTCAACCATTAGATCGTCTTGAAATTTTGTCAATGGGTTCGCGACATACATAAGTACATTTGGAACGTGCAGATCGTATTCTGTGTTCCCAAGACTGTTGGGTAGGGTAAACATGAGACTGTAGTTTTGTACCCTGTATTTATTCTCTTTTACTTTTCATTATCTTCTAAGATTATTATTTAGTCTTGATGATATTGCTATATACTTCTTCTAGTTTGATGATCTAGAGATAACTTTGGTTGTACCAATTATTTGTGAAATAGTAGAAGGTTTGATTAAGCGGTCTACGGGTTCTGAGATTTTTTACTCTCTATTTTGAGGGTTTTCCATGTTAAAATTGACGTTACGAATCTCGTTAATTTTTAGGTGATATATTCTTACTTATTGCTATTGGTTAATGTGTTTTGCCTATTTGATTACACAAATAGAGAAAAAGGTTTTTTATTCCGCTGTGCATCTATGTCGAGGGTTGATATTAGTATATTTTTCAAAAAGTAGTATCTGAGCATGATTATTTTGGTGGTTATTCTTGTACTTATCAAATGGAGGAGTCTAGTAACAGTAGTAATACTACGATTAAGCTCACGACTATCAATTACTCTATTTGGAAGTCGCGAATAGAAGACTTATTATGTTGTCTAGATTATGAAGACACACTTTTGGGCGATGAGAGCAAACCAAACGGGATGTCTGAAAAAAAATTCGGCCAAGTTGCACATAAAAGCCATTGGTGATAGTGGGTCGATAATAATGTTTATTAACATGTTTTTGTTGGTTTTGATGGTTCCCGCGCATGATAGAATTCACTGTCATTAGTGACGTGCGTTACCATTGTAATTTTAAAACTATTTTAAAATCACAAATGACCATAAATTGAATCGTTAGTCTAAAAGAAAATATTTTTGAGAAATATGTATTTTTCAAAATGTAAACAATTTACATTAAGAAAAATATTAGATTTAAATTATAGGAGAATAAAGAAAATACATTTTTGAGAAACGTTTGTACTCAGATACTTCTGTATGATCTTAATAGCCTTAATTCAGGACCAAGTGTTTTTCTGAAGACCTTGAAACCATCGAGTCTTTTCTGAAAATCTTTTCACTTAAATTTTCTGACGTGTGACCATCATAACTTACAAGAATAACACACTTTTATATCTGTAGAGAGACGTGTTTTCAACACATAAGACATCTCTCTTTAATTTTAGAAAATGTTTTCCTAAAACCGAAAAGACACTTTTTCTCTCAAAAGGATTAGATATTTCTCTCTCTCTCTCTCTCTCAGATCACATTTGACATTTTTATAGATCTATTTAAAAAAATAATTTTTTTCAGGTTTGTTTTAGTAAAAACTAATTAAAAAAAAAAAGAAATCTTATCTAATCAAATATCATCTAATCAGATTTTTCAGATATATTTTTTAAATCAAATTTCAAAAATTTATTAAATAACAAATTTCAATTTAAATTTGAAGATAAAATCTCATCTGATGAGATTCTTCAAATCTAATTTAATTTTTTTTAAATAATCTCGTCTAATGAGATATATTATTTTGGATTGAAGATATAAAAACTATTTATTTATTTCGAATCATAATGTATTATTTCGAGTGTTTATTAATAATTAAATTTATATATTTATTCTTGCAACATTGAAATTTGAATAGTGATATAAAATGTCAGATTAACCGATAGACCTACAGTCTTAAGCTGAGCTTAGTAAGCTCCAATAATATTTGTTAATTTATATTAAATAACACAATTATTAACTCTAGTATAATTCTTTTAAATACCTAGAGTTGCATTGTTAGAACTATAGAACATATTTACTTAAAGTAATGTCTATTGATATAGTCATTACATATGTATTAATCCTCAATTAAAATTCGTAATAGAGTTAGGTATAAAATCTGTTAAGCTTTCATATTATATATTTATTTTTTATCATCATTAGTTCTTAATTAAATAATTAATTCATAACATTTTATGAATTTGTGTGCTAATTATTCAATCAATGAATTAACAAATAAGAGAATCTTGTATTATGGATTTCATTGTATCATGTAAGCATTCTCAGCTACTCATTTAATCTATTCCCAAAATACAAGGTTTATGTAATGTAACTCATACAAAACTTTATCGAGTAAATCAAAAAATAAATTAATATGAAATAGGAGTCTACTAAATACAATGAATTAAGATCATACACATATGACCATCATTATGATAAAATTAATTGTTCTTTATTAAACATATATTATAAGATTAATATAATTTCATCTGGTCCAGCCATGTATAATCATATTATATAAAATACAATCACTTTATGTCACTACATATATAGTTGAGATATGACCATACGTTCTTAACGAAGTGAACTGTATTTATGACTTTATGACATGTCTAGGGTCTAATCACTCGAAAACCTAACGAAGCCCCAAACTTTATTTAGTCTCCTTACTCATTACATGTTTTCTTTTATAGGTATTTATCCTCTTGAAGATGCGGCATGAGAGCAAAGTTTGACAGACATGGATCACCCCCGTCACCTTCTGTCATGGAGTACTTCTTTGGAGAGCTCGAATTACCACGAAGAAATCATTAGAGCACCAGCTGGAGTATCAGAAGCCGAAATTTGTCTTCCGAGAAACTACTCCATGTAATTTTAGCATTTTTTTTTCTTTTTCTTTTATTTAGAAAACTCTAGGCCATTAGTTAGGCTTTTATCACCATTTAGACTTAGTCACGTATGGTAGTTTGATTGGGGTGACCACCACTTGGCCCATTGTAGAGTTATCACATGACCATCAATTGGCCCATTGATGAACTATTTCTTGACTCATTCCTTGGCCCATTGGAAGTTGGCATTTGGAGCATTTGGACTTGGTCCATTGGGTTTTGGCATTTGGAGCACGTGGAGTGGGGACACTTGACATCATCTCGATCCTCCCTTTCTTTTTGTCATCAACAGCCCTCATTACATCTTATTTTTGGAAAGCCTAATCTAGCCTAGGTCTCTATATATAGTCTACTCTTTGTAATGGCTAAACACTTTTTTTTGTAAAATTTATCATTGAGTATAGTTTGTTTTCTTGAACCAAATGTTCATATTTGCCTCGGTTTTGGAAGCTAAAACTGCCAGGAGAAATTGTCTCCATTGTTAACAAAGCTTGAAAGTAGCTTTGTTAATTATTAAATTCTTCTTCATCCTTCTCTCTTTGAGAGTCTAAAAAAGAGTTGAAGAAGGAGATACCTTTTCTAAGGTGGTTGAAGTTTTATTTGAAAAACTTCTTTGCTTCCAAGCCTAACATTGAGATAGTTTGGTAAGCTTCACATTCACGGTTTTCAACTCCTTTTCACGTCATTTTCATCTTCTTTTCAAGTTTTACATTTAGCATCCATTTTCATCCCCTTTATTTTCTATCTTCTTGACCATTCTCATACACCCGACATTTGTGAGTTTTTGAGCTAACTCTTTTTGGGGGATTGCTCATCAAGTAGTATCAGAGCTTGGGGCTTCCCCTCAGCATTTTTATTGCAAAGAAAATCGTTCAAAACTTCAGCACAAAAATTGTTTTTTAAGTGACTCAAAAATTGGGTGGTTTTTCTTTCAAAACAGTTTTTACACGTTACTGTTCCATTAGATCTGGACCAATTTTCAGCGGCTTTTCCTTTCAACCCTTAGCTCTTTCTCTTCAGATTTTTATCCTCTAACAATCTCTAGTTGACTATCTTGCAGGATAAAGATAGTCGATTGAGGTTTTGGCTCAATCTTTGGCCGCGGGTCCTGGGTGTCTACCCCCACTCTTGGTTTTGCTCCTTCTATGTCTATTATGTTTTCTTTTATATTTTTGTTCTGTGATTTACTTTCCAGCACCTTAAGTCATCATATAATCATCTTAAGTATTAATATAAATAACCTATTTAGGAGTTGTGGCATTTAAATCAAGATTGAAATTGGTTTTGTGCAAGATTGTGAGAAACCCATTTTGGCCGATTCTATATTGTTAGATTGTGTCATCTTTTTTGTTGCTTTTGTGTTCTAGTCTTAATATGGGATTATTCTGAATATATCGTGGTTGTCTTTGTAAAAAAAAAAAATTGAGTGCTTGATTAGGAAATTGAAACGGTCAATTTAATGTTTTAAGTTGCATATTAGATGTTTGTTAAAATGCCTCAACAGAACTTTTTACTTAAAATTTACGTGTATTTGCTCAATATGTGTTCTCCTCACTTTAATATCATTTTATATGCATGATATAACTTTTCTACAACTTAATTGATAAGTCAATCGAACTAATTTGCATATAAGTTAATAGTTGTCTGGGCACAATTTCAAAAAAATTAACTTTGATTCTCTTTTTAGCATTCTGGAACCACCAACTTTATTGTTTTATTTTGCCATATTTAAACCCTATTGTCTTGTACTAAATTGATATCATCTAATTAAGGCATGAAGTTTCCAAATTGGGCTAAAGTTAATTTACTTTAAAGGTGCTAAATTTCAAAATCAACTACAATGAAAAATGTGCTCATCAGTTGCCTTGTATTTTTGTGTTGTTTAAATTTCTAGTCATTTATTGCCTTTTAGATTAATTAGGTGTTCCTAACACCATAATTAGATAAGCACATCTCTAATTTCCTTTTAAAGAAATCAACTTTAAATTTTAAAAAAAATTAAAATTAAACTCAAAATTTCAAATTTTCGTCTAAAATTTTCCAAGACTTAAATTGACAATTTTCATATCCTAAAAATTTAAATACCTCAACACTTCACCTAATTAATCATTTCTAACTTACAAATGATGAAAACTAGGAGCGAAAATATTCATAAAAATACTCAAATAATGAACAACAATCGTGGAAAAGAAGTTCTCTCAACCGAACCCTCCACCCATCAAGAGGGTGAATCAAGCATGCCAGGACAAATCGAAGGCTTGATAAGAGCAGTTACTTCCCTAACCCAACGAGTTGAGGACATGGACTTGAGGTTTAATCAATCATACGAACAAAGATCACATGATCCACGTAGGGTCATCCATTTTAGAGGTGTCTCACTAAAAATTCCAATTCAAAGAAGGATAGAACGACCTCGTAATCCTCACTAAGATCCTCGAGATCACCAAGAGGAAGATGAATGGGTTGAACGACCCCAAAGAAGAAGTCCTCACCAAGATCCCAAAGATCACCAAGAGGATGATGAATGGGTTGAGAATATGAGTACTCAGAAGATGATGAATGGACTCTCGACAAAAAAGAGAATTATCGTCCACAACGATGCAAAGATGACAATGATTTTCGGAATGCCAAAGTGTCTATTCTGCCATTTAATGTGACGGTAACATATTTCTCGATTGGGTAGACAAGGTCGAGAAGGTCTTTGACTGTCATGACTACTTTGAGAGAGTGAAGATTCGATTGGTCTCTCTCGAGTTGTCGGGACACGCTGCTTTATGGTGGTCCAACCTCAATGCTAAGAGGTTACGGGATGAAGACAATCCTGTTACTATGTGGAGGGAGATGAAAACCCTCATGAGGAGGAGGTTGGTACCGAAACATTACAAACATGAACTTTTCCAACAATTACACAACTTCCGACAAAATAGTCTATCAGTGGACGAGTACCTCGCCGAATTTGAGACATTCAAGATGCGCACCAGACTAGATGAGACCAAGGAGCAAGAAGTGGCTAGGTTTATTCGAAGACTTAATCGAGATATTGGAGACATAGTGGAGTTATAACAATTGGAGACCGTGGATTAAGTCATCCAACTAGCCCTTACTGTGGAAAACCGACTCAAGAGAAAGAAGACAAGCTATTATCCTTCTAAATTCACACTTAGACCCCAAAAGTTCAACAAACTACTACTACAAGCAATGACAAAAATAGGTTTTTTAACCGTAATTGACCCACTAAAGAAGTTAGTAGTTTGACAAAGCTCGAAGGAAAATTTCAAGAAAATAATCAAATCAACAAGCCCAAGACTCAAAAGGCACGTGACGTCCAGTGTTTCAAATGCTTAGGTAAGGGTTGTTATGCGAGTAATTGCCCTAACCAAAAAGTAATGGTCGTACTTAAGGTTCTTGATTTCAATTCGATCAACAAAGACATTAATGTTTAATAGTTTATCAATTATAATGTAATTTTTATATACTTAAACAAAACACTTCTAAATTATACACTTCAACACATAACTCATATCTATGTTCATCTTCTTCACTTCAATAAATTAAAATCTTAAATTTCCAAAGTTGTCAATTATAACTCATTTCTTCTCGGAACAAATATTATTTTTAATCATCAATTCGTTAGTTCTATAATGCTACACTAAAATATAACTTTTAAACTTAAGATTCTCAACTTTTTTTTGATTAGTTAAAATATTAAAGTTTCTAAAAAAGATCTCACATTTATGTTCTTATAAACTATGATTGATGTGACTTAGCACTTTAAATATAAAAGTTTTACCTCATGTCCTCAATTCATCTTGATCAATTATAATAGAAAGACTAATATTTTCTTCAATATAATCTAATTTATTTACCCTAATATAAACACTAGAATATAGAATTTTAGACTTAATTCTTTAACTTTTTTGTAATTAATTGTATTCCTCAACTTATATGATTATTTTATATCCTCAAACTTCTATATCATATTTAAATACCTCAATTTTATTTTTGACTAACTATATTCTCAAAATTTAGTAAGTCTTTTACTACTTTCTCATCTCTATAGTTCTTTAAACAAATTTGTTATAAATTTTAAACTCAATAATTTTTCTCTGGAAGTTCTTTATCCTCAAGTTTTGATTATAGTAACTCAAAGTTTTTCACTAATTTCATCTTAATGTTTCATTTTGGAATTATATATATATATATATATATATATATTATATCTTTATATTAATGTAAGTATTGACATTTTTATCAATTTCAAATATTTAAATAAGTCGGTTTTTAGGCATTCTCAAAACTTATATCTAAATAACAATTAAATCTTGTAACTTTATTTAACCTTTAATCACATGTAACTTAAATACCTAGTTCAGAGTTTCATAATTTCTCAATCAATGATCGCTCTGTAACCTCTATATTTTCTTGATGAAAATTTGATGTTCGTATCTTCCAAAAAAAAAAAATAGTGTTAAACTAAACATTTTAATATGTATTATTATTATTTATCTTAAGATCCTCAATATTTTCACGAGTCACGAGAAAACTATATCCGCTGCTTAGATTTAATATCAAACTTTTTCCTAAACCATGATTTTTATATATTCTAACATCACTTAATTTCTTTTCGATAATTGATCCTTTTAATAAGACATTCATTTCTTTTCTTACTTTTTGTTATCTTCTAAGATTCTTATTTACTCTTGATCATATTATTGTATGTCTCTATTTTGATGATCTAGAGAAAATTTTAGTTTTACCCAATATGTTTAATATAATGGAATGTTTGATTAAACGGTCTACGAGTCTTGTGATTTTTTACTCTGTATTTTGAGGGCTTTCCACGTTAAAATTGGTGTTGCAAGTCTCATTAATTGTTGGGTGATTTATTATCGCTTAATACTATATGTTAATGTGTTTTGCTTATTTGATTACACAAAGAGAAAAAAAAAAAAGTACTTTATTTCGTTGTTCATTTTTAATGTCGATAGTTGATATTGGTCTTTTTCTCAACAGGTTTGTGCATCGTTGATCGCTAGCCAACTTTCGAACCCCAAGCACATATAGAAGTGCCCCCCCCCCCCCCCCCCCCGGATCATAAGTCGAAGTTGTCCAAACCTCGTTGATCCACGGCTCTGGGTCGAGCAGCCTCTCCAATAAGAAGAAAACAATAACCTTTCTTAGGGGTGGGACCTATTCAAGTTGAACTGGGTAAATTGAATCGAAACGACAATTTAGACTTGGTTCAGTTTGGTTTGATTTTGATTTTTGAAAAACCGACTTTGACATTGAATCGAGTAAAACAAAGTTTTTCGTTTAGTTATGAGTTCCTTTTTTTAAAAAGTTGGTTGAACTGAATCAAATCGATGTTACATATTTATATGTTTTTATTTGTATTTTTGAAATGACAAGAAGATGAACCAAACTTACAAAATCGAGCACAAATCGACTAAAACATACCCAATAACCGAGCCCATACCCATTTTTATAGGAAAAATCCAAAACTGAAATCAAACTAAACTGAACAAAATAGAAAAGAATCAGTTTGCCTGGGTTCAGTTTCGATTTTTTGCTGCAAAAATTTTGGTATCCAACTAATAGATTTAGTTCAATTAAGGATGAAACCAAATCGAATATGGATGGATGGTCCCAGCACTGTCCTCTCTGATCAGAACGAGTTGTCAGTGTTTGACCTGCTGATGATCATCTCTAACCACGCAGAACTGCTGGTTTCTGTATAAAGATTATTGGTTGTCTCCAAAGAACCCAGTCTTACAAGGATCCAATTTAGTTGTATATCTTTTTTTTTTTTTTTTTTTTTTTTTGCTATAAACTCCCATGGAAGTGTTGAAATATTTTTAGTTAAAAAAATCCAAACTTTATTTGTTTGATATTTTTGGGTGATCTTTGTATTTATTGGGCGTATCTTATTATAAAATTTGGGGCCAATTTTTCATAGCAATAATATATCGCTCGAAATTGTTTTCGATTAAAAAGTCAAACTCTTTGTGATATCTACTATTGTTTTCATGCTTTGGATGATTAAATTTGATATTTTTATAGTTGATTTGTTATCGTAGAAATATCTAAATTTTTGAAATATCTTTTATAATCTTGTGTTATCTACAATTCAAACTTCAATCTTGAAGGTAGACAGAATTTTGTTTCTTGTTGTCTAACTTAATCTTTGAACGGTATCCTTTTAAAGTACGATAGTCTACTTTTAATTTGATATTTGATATTTTCGTTATGCGAGGATAATTATAGGAAAATTTTAAAGGGTTGTTGAAGACCATCATTTGTTATGGCATATTTATTATGAAGACTAGGATGATATTTTGTTAGACTTATAAAATGTCACATAGTTTAAGTGTTTGTTAGACATGGTTAGTGTAAGCCAACAACTTCACCATTAAGAAATTTTGAAGTATGCTTATATGTATTTTTCTTTGGGACTGGCAGGGCTAGCCAGCGTTACAGATCTCCTTGAAGAGTTTTGTGGAAGAAGAAAGATTTGTTAAAATATTATTCATTTGATTGGTGATGATTTTTGAACACAACTATTAGTGTTTGACAAAACAAGTTGTACAATTAATATTAACACCAGAGGTGGGGAGAGAGACGAAATTAGATTTAACAACTTTTTCATGTATTAGAATTCCATTTACTTAGATGTGTTAAATCTAATATACAAGCAATAAGATAAAATAAAGAGAAAATGAAGTCACGTGAGCATGGTTTCTAATTAAATCAACATTATTCTTTTTCAACACTTTGTATTTAGACTTACGCAAATTAAATTCATCAATTAGATCGTTAAAAGCATTTATCAATTCACTTTCATTAACATCATCATATAAATCATTAAAGTAGTCGCTTACCTCTTTTTCGTTCGTCATGAAGCACATGTTGATAACTTCTTCATCTTCTGAGGAAATATCATTTTCGCTACCATCCCATGTAACTTTCATTGTTCTTTTTTTTTTTAATGTCTTTGGCACTTTCTTAGCTTGAGAACAATTGGTCTTGAAATGTCCCAGCTTTCCAAGTAGCTTCCTTTTC
The DNA here is from genome assembly GCA_022433055.1 of Begonia peltatifolia. Classification (NCBI taxonomy): domain Eukaryota; kingdom Viridiplantae; phylum Streptophyta; class Magnoliopsida; order Cucurbitales; family Begoniaceae; genus Begonia; species Begonia peltatifolia. Next base: position 6,812,635 of record CM039518.1, read on the forward strand.
TTTTTTAGGATTGTCTCTTTTTGAGAATCTTTTTCCTTGCATTATTTTCTGTTGAAGAAACTTACTAAATCTCCTTGTAATAAATGCAATCTCCTCATCATCTTCTACCTTTTTGGATTCGTCTTGTTTGCTCGAGAAAGCATTGAGAGCAAAGTCTTTCTTCTTGGAGATTTCCTTTTCTTTTAGATCTTCCATCTCAATGGCTTTCATAGTTATCTCGTATATCATTAGTGATTCTATAAGTTCTTCTAGTTTAAAAACTTTGAGATCTCTAGCTTCTTGGATGACCATCACCTTGGGTTGCCATCCTTTTGGTAAATATCAGAGTATTTTCCTAACCAAATTTTCATTTAGATAAAATCTATCAATAACTTTCAAACTATTAGTAACATTAGTGAAACGAGTAAGCATAGAACTTCTTTTCTATAGAAAATAACTCATATTCATGCACAAATATATTCATTTTACTTTCTTTCACTTGATTAGCTCGTTCATGCGTAATTTCAAGTAAACACCAAATTAAAGGCATTGACATATTCTTGCACTCTATTAAACTTATCTCTATTGAGAGCACAATATAACGTGTTCATTGCTTTGATATTCAAACTTAAATTTCTCTTATCAAAATCATCTAACTCAATTGGAAATTTGGGAATGTTAACTCCATTTTCAACTTTGATTGGTATATATGGTATGTTTTCAATGGCATTCCATAAATCATAATTTATAGCTTGAATAAAGATTTTCATTCTAGCTTTTCAATATACATAATCATTTCCATTAATAAATGGAGGCTTAAAGATAGATTGGCCCTCTACATGTGAAGAGTTCAAATTGAATGACATTATGCAAGATTACAATAAAACAATAATAAATCACAATAAAAAGTCTTAGACCAAGCTCTGATACCAATTGTATGATCGAAAATAACTTAAGAGAAGGTTGAATGAGGTTATTAACAACTTTTTTTTTATGATTAACTTACTAATTTGTACAAATTCAAATTTAGTGATATTCTCAAGATATAAAATTAATTTTTCAGAGTTAAAACTTATAGTGAGCAAATTCTAACAAGTTTAGAGAAAAGAGACACAACTGCCTAACGTTTTAAAACGCAATAAGATTAATTTACTAATTAATTAGACATACATTGACCACCGCCAAACGTTTTCGTCGACATAGAACTCGGACATTTAAATAGATGGCTTCCAACATATCTGGTTTCTTTGATGTCGAATTCTTCTAAAATGAAAGTCTATTGTTTCTAGCCAAGTGTTTAAGATGTGACAAATAATCTCTCTTATTAAGTATTTCAAGTTTTTTTCTTGCTCATATGACCAAGTCTTTTGTTTCATGAACTCGATGTTTGAGTTATTTTTTACGGCATTTGCATATGCTTCTTTCATTGTTGTTTGAGCAACATATAAACTAAACTATGCTTTTTATTTTCTCTTACTATAATTATCGAGACTTTGTTAAACTTTTATTTGCTTTTAGAAAATTTACTTTTGTAACTATCATCATCGAAAGTACTTATTCATATTAGATTAAATCTAATATCTGGGACATGGGTTGACGTCTTTAAGTAACTACTCACTTATTTTAGAACTTTCTACGAAAGCATCTCACATATTTTTCACTAACGTTCTTTCTTTTTCTCCTACCAAAATTCTTGTACTTTATTATTCTCAGCTGCAATTCATGACTACTCATCCTCCTTTTTTACCTTCGCGCAATCAAACACATTCAATTTGGCTTCGTAATTGCTTTGATTTTCTTCTCTAGCACAATTAATATGGGTCTATTACAAGGAGGGATCCACCAAACAATTTATTCATCTTCTCCTCACAAATGCTAAGCTATCATACTGTGTTGTCTAATTGCAAGTTCTCTTATTTTCTATGCTCGGCTTTTTTCTTGGCAATTTTTCTTACTTTTTAGTAGAAACTGAATGGAAAGTTGAGCTTCATAACATAAATTAAGAGTACTGAAATAATGGGTGTGTGTACGTGCTCCTTGAGAATTGAATTTCCATTACATAAACTGCATTTATATGAAGATTAACAGCAGTCTTAACAGAAGCATATCATAAATGCTCTGCGTGCTTCCTAGACCCACAAAACATGACGATTCTTATCTAGTGTAAGTAGGTGGAGATTGGGTACTCAAGATCCAGCTGCATGTAGGCTTATCCATGCACGAATTGCAGCACGTTGAAGAGTAAGCGAAAGGAGGAGAATATTTAATGGCGACGTCTAAAATTCTTGAAATATGGTTGACTGAATTTATTTGGATTTGACAGAAAAAGATGCTCTTAAACTTCATAAAACTGAAGCATTTTTTATGTTATCTCTTACCTGCTTCTCTTTATGTAGTGTTTAGCAATTTATTGTCGAACACAGAATAGAAAACTCTGACAGGATTATAAAATAGACGAAGTTTCTCTCGCTCACATCCATATTTATTGACCCCCCACGAAACATTACTCACGTGTGGGCTGGTCTAAACACTCAGCTGGTTTTATTTCATCGATTTTACGTCTCATCATTCAAAGATTGAACACTATTCATTGCCTCCTTGTAAACCTCATTCATTATCAGCTCATGGTTCCTCTCTTATTTGCGGTCCTAGGTTCACAACGAAGGGCAGCTAGGGGTAGTGGTCCCTTGGGCTCATTTTAAATGCCCATCTTGTTGGCTTTCACTTTGTCTTCCCAATCTCAATTAATTGCACTCCTGTCTTGTGGGGTTCAAATTTATCTCCATTCTCAACTGATCTCAACTCTCCATCTCGTTTTTGTTCTCTAGTGATCTCTCTTAGACTTGTAAAGACTAGAGCTTGAACTGCCTTTCAAGTTTTTTGGTACTTCTTGATTGTTTTTTTTGGGTCAGTTGGCAGCTTGTTGTGGACAAAAAAAAAAAAAAAAAAAAAACCAACGGAAAGTTTTTGAAAGTTGTGAAGTTTCTGAACCAGACAATGCCATAAGCCAGGCAATTAAGCATAAAAAGGAGGTTATAATAGCACAATAACAGTGGGGAAGCTTTATTAAATAGAGTGGCAGAGGCAAATCAGACGTCAGAAGCTTTATCTCCATTTTGATTTCTCCAATGGCTGCTTTCATGCACCAAGCCCTTCTTCGTTTATGTTACCCATAAGACTTGACAACGTCCACATGAGCTCTCTCTCTCTCTCAGGCTTAGAAGCACGAGGGTTTCTCTCTCTAGAATCACAAGGGTTTTCATCCATGCGACTTTTGTATCCCACAAAATACAATAAAGTGTTTTACTTTTTCCGTAAAGGAAGCTACGTTACATTTGCAACGACCAAAATTTAGAAATCTCTCCGGTGAATCAGACAGTATACTTGCGCGTTTTACTATACCACTTGTCATGTTCTGACAGCTCCTGCCGGAGCGTGTCGATTACGCCGACATAGTCGAGTGTAGGTTCTCTGCTGCTTTTTGAAACAACTGTTACGTTCGAGTGGTTTAACGAATTTGTCATTATAATATACATCATGTCTTTTTCTTATTTTCTAATTGCACCCCAAATGGGCACAAAACTAAAAGTATGGATCAATGTTTGAGATTTCAGAAAGAGTAAGGGCATTGATGCAAACAGAGGACTTGCAGAAATCAGTATAACGTATTTAATTTTCACAACCCCCAAGCCGAAGCCAACCCACCATTTCTGTGTCATATATTCTTTAACTTTCCCTTTCTGCTTTCTCTGCTATCAAACCCTAAAAAATATCCCTGCACATGGCGATGGGACTATCTCTTCATCTTGTGAGATTGCTGTAACTCTTTCAGAGTATAGATTGAAGCTCAAGCTAAGCTCAATAATGGCTTCTCTTGTACTTCTCTTATCCGAGAATTGCTGGGTTTTCACTCTCTTCGTCTTCTTCCTCAAGGCAGCAGTAGCAGACTCGAATTTATCCTCCTTCTCTTTTTCTGGGTTCGCTAAGGATTCGAAGCTTGGGTCGAGTTTTGCTCTCTATGGGGATGCCAAGGTTGTCGATGGCGGAAATGCTGTACAACTGACTGATTTGGTGAGTTCGAGTGTAGGGCAAGTTGTGTACAAGAAACCCATCAAGCTTGTCCATGGTGAATCTAAGAAATTGATGTATTTTTCGACCAACTTCTCTTTCTCTGTGTTTCCCGACAATGTGAATGGTTTAGCGTTTAATATTGCTCCAGCTGCTCTCAATCTTAATGTCTCTGGTAAGGGATCTGAGAAATACAAATTAAAAGTTACCGTTGTTCATTTCAAGACATTTAGAGATTCTAGCCATGGAAATTTGTTGCAGAATCGTGTAGGAATTTATGTGGGTAATGATGGGTTGTCCGATACAACAAATATTTCTTCAGTCAGAGATTTGGTTTTGAATAATGTGGAGAAATTACAAGCTTGGATCGATTACGTGGTTGGCATTGGACGATTAGAAGTCAGGCTGGGTAAAGATGGTGATTTGAGGCCATCCTGGCCATTGATTTCATACCCAATTGATTTTATGCAGCTATGGGGAGAGGAAGAAGTGTTTATAGGCTTAAGTTCATCAAATGAGAATTCATCACAAAAGTGTTCTATCTATTCATGGAGTTTTGAACTGAAAACAGTCCCGATATGGTTGCATTCTCGACCCGCCGATCCGAAAGCTTTTGCTAAGAACTCAAATCCTCTGCCTGTGAAACAGAAGAAAAACTGTTTTATCAGAGTTCTTGCTGCTATGATTTTCGGCACAGGGACTGGAGCATTGACTGCTTTTGTTGTGTTGTTTTTGTGGACCATCTTCGGAAGGCGGCGGCCAGTGTTGCCCGAGGAGTACCCAGTCCGGCCTGTGGATTCCAAGTACAAAAAGGTGGAAGTACTAGTGCTGGAGAAATCCATCGAAGATGGTAGGAAAGTTGATGTCTAAATTAGAAGAAGGTTTATTTCATGCAATATGTTGTAAAAATCAGTGTCTTCTTGTCTGTATGTTTCAAGTTTTTTGTTGGATTGATGTAATTTGGTGGTCGTCCTGTCAAAAATTTAGTTTTTGCTACACATCGTGGGAATGTTGATTGAACTAAACTTTTGACTTGGAATGGACAAATGGAATATCTCTGTACCACCCATCTCTCTCTCTCTCTCTCTCTCTCTCTCTCTCTCTCTTATATATATATTTCTCAAAACAACAAAAAATTATTCAAAGACGAGTGTTAGAACATCCCCAGCATTTATTCTTTAAGGAAAAATTAAAAGAGCAGTGGCAGAGGTAGCAAAGCCGTTGCCTGCTACAAGCCTACAATTGCATTTAACGCAAGGAAGTGGGAGACAGGATAAAAGGACTCTTTTATTGCTCTGGGGGAAAAAATTACACGTCCACACGAACGAACAGAGAAAATACATAATATTCAACTCCGTGAAAATATGACATTAGACAGGAACCGATAATACCAAGTACAGCATCTTGAAGGTGTAATCAAACACCAAATTATTCACAACATTTTAACCAAAACTATCAGCCTTTTTACCTTCAAAACAGCTTCAGCCACTCCAAGCAAGGGCAGAGACCCCAGCAAAATCTGGAGGGATAGTAGTCCTTCAAGTAAACGTCTCGGCTGAAACCAACAATGTAGAAGCTGAATGAGCGGCTGCGATGAGCCATGGTCACTCTGGTCACGGGGACGACAGAGATGGCATGTCTCTCGCAGATGACTCTTGCAGCCGGAGGAACTGAGGCTCTGTCTGCAATTACTTCAGATGAGAACTTGTTGAGGAAGAAGGAGTCGGCAAAGAAGGCTGGGGTGCATTGATATGCTTGAGTATTGCACAGTTGGACGCCTTTTGCTTTGTGGAAAATCTCGTCCGGAACTGATGCTGCTCCGCTTGTCGCGCTCACTTTCCTTGTTGAAAGTGTCTTCCTGTAATGCCAAAATGGTCACAGATTAAAAGGAAGAAATACAAATGAAAATCAAAGCTTTGGTGATAATACACACAGTTGTTCAAAGAGAAGTTAAATAAGGCAATATTTGATTTATCACCAGACTGACTACTATCACATAGTTTTCTCATATGACAACACCATTAATCTATACGTACATATTTGGATTATATGTTTATATCTTATATTTTTTTACCCAGACAATAATTTTGCGATAGTATCATGATTTCCAGAAAGGCCGCATACCATTTAACAATGGCAATATTGCATGTCAGAAGAGATCCACTTCCTTGACATGTCTCGCACTTAACTAGTCCTCGTGATGCACAGGTTACACAAGCAATCACTCCCTTGCCAATACATTTTCCACACCTACAATAAAAGAATTGAAGAAAGATGATAAATCAGTAGAATAACAATCCTCTCCAACCACATAAAAACTAAAAGCACATCAAAGTTATTTCTTCAAAATTCTTCTTCATATCGTAAACAGGATAGAACTTGAAAGGGAATCATCGGAATCTGTCCTGTGCTAAAAAGAGAATATTATTTGAATAACGATAAGTGAAAATGCATACGAAGAGAAGAATTCTTATATTAAATACTCACGTTGAATCAGATCCATCCCTATGAGCAATTAAACCCCTTCCATGACAAGCAGGACACTGAGTCATCTGATTCTCCTTGTAAAATCCAGGTTCTTGGTTTGCATTGCAGGTAGGACACACAATATCTCCTCTTCCACCACAATCTGACAATATTTTGATTGTTTGTATCAGAACACTTCAGATATTGAGTGCTTAAACTAAAAATATTCAAGGAATCAACACACTAAACTACTTAAATTTGAATCAGACTAGTCTTACCAGAGCACTTCTCAATGGTTTCAGAATGAGGAACATTAATTCTTGATTCTTTATTAGGTACGAATAGAATGGGAAACTCAGATCTTAAGTCCAATTCCCAGACCCCAAGCTCATGTCCTTTATCCTTTCCATCAATGGCGCCACCTTTATGAGGTTTTGTTTCTTTTATAATGTCCCTTTCCTCTATAAAAGTGTCCAGAGTTCCTACATAAACATTGCAGTCTTCAATGGCACTAATCTTCCAGGTACGAGCAGGACGACTACCCCAGCAGCAACGATGACCAACATGATCTATGAGCAACTCTCTTATCTCTACTTCATCCAACACTTGTCTACACAAATCAAGCGGTTACTTACAAGAGATGCATTTTGCTACAAATATAACAAAAAATATACTTTCCCGAAGACGAAAATAGATTGAAATAAGTAATCAACCGTATCTTACTGCACCTTAATGTAATAAGTTATGAGATTTACCGAAAAGAAACATCCCTAAAGAACAAGAGAGATGGTTTAAGGAATTAATAAGAAAACTTAAAATAAAAAATCCTTGCCAAATATAATCACAATCAGCATTGTGTATGCTTGCATTTGTTTGAAAAACAAATTGAAACATCACCGAGAGAAAGATATCGGTCAGATGATTAGGCTCACTGTCTTATTCCATTATATCACCCATCATGTGCATAATACAGGAATTTTACCTTTGAAATTTATTTTTGCTTTGACCCAGTTCTCCTCCATATTCACCTTGATAAACAAGAGCTCCCTCTGCAAAAAGGCACAAACTCATTAATTTGGCCAACAGTTCGACCAAAAACGAGGCCTTGAGAAGCATGTGTTAGTAGACAATTTATCAGAACCATTAATTCTTTCCACTGGATTCCTGAAAGAAACATAGCAAAAAGGAAAATTCTTGCACTTTTTGAAAACGAAAGTTAAAAACATCGAATTAACAACTCTAAACAACAAACAAATCCAGATCCTCCACCATAGTTTATACCAGTATAATGCATAAATACACCAAATGAAGCACAATTTTAGTTTTATGGAAGAATAGATCGTAAAGAACTTCATCTCTTTGTGTGAGCTAGGGTTCTTTTCATTTTCACTTGAGCTGGAGGCACAAAGACAATATATCTTCATTTCTCGTTTAATTCAGAAGAATGTGGAGCTTGGTATGACTGACCTAGAAGTTTTTTATGCAAATTGAATTGTTTCTTTCATTTGAATCAAACATTGGAACAACGCCATCATAGAAAGAGGACATTGGCAGATCGTACCATGGGGATCATGCTGAGACTCAGGCAAGCTGATCAAAGCGCCATGGAGGGAAGGTGGGTACCTATCCGAATCCACAGCCGCAGATCGAATCTCTTCAACGCTGACTTCAGTTCCGGCTAATGAAGCCGTGGGGATAATAGATCCTGTTCTTCCCACGTATTGATACGAACTCCATCTATCACTCTCTTTCTCTCCCAATTCACTCTGTTTCTCTATTCCAATCCAAGCAAAACAAAACCCCATCAGTGAGATCTTAAAAAAATAAAAGCATCAAAACGAACCAAACAAATAAGAAATAAACCCAGTTACAAACGAGATTAATACCAGAAAGAAGAGGCTCCTCCATGCTAGAACAGTAGCTGTGTGAAGAAAGCAAGAGTCTGGCAGAGAGATACGGAGGAGGAAACTGGATTGATATGGAGTAGCTATGCTTAATGAGTAAGGAAATGGGCCAAGTCAACGAGAAGAAACTGGTAGATGAAAAGGGTCCACACCGGGCGACGTGCAATTTCGCGATCTTGTCCGCTTCAACAAACGCAGTAGAAGATGGTGCGAATAAGAACTCCACCGTAAATCCAAAAAATACGGATCGGTCGGCCACACCAACTCAATGCCCGCTTATTTATTACACAGAAATTCCGATGGTCTCATCCTCTTCGCCGAACCAAGGTTGGGGTCTGGGACCGGTTCAGGCATTTTAACGATAAGTTCAAAGCTAGTCAGATCTCTAATATAGGATATCTGACATTACCGTGTCTGGTGTTCTCGTATTAAAACTGTCTTCTTGAGTTCCTGTTTGAGATGTAGGGCTATGATCCTAGTTTAAAATCAAAAGTTGGGGAGCAAGCGTGAACATAATTCATTAGAATATCTGAAATTTAATTCAAAAGCCTACCACGCGATTTGATATGCATAGCAGTCAGATGGAGGTGGGCTTGGACAAGTTTAACCGAGGGAAGCTACACATCCATACCAACCTTGCTCATTTGGAAGAGCAGAGGACAGTAGTAGGAGATATTCCTGAAAGCATCCTTAGGTCGCTTCTTAGATTGCGGCATGATATGCTTTGATCTATTAAAACTTGTATTTCAATCACAAACATTAGTTCACCCTCCGATCTCCAATTAAATATCACTAAAAGATTTTCAAATTTCAACAGATAAAAGTAATACAAATTCAACTCTAAAAATTTATGACGATCTTACTTGATGAGTAAATGAGAATCTCTGAAAATTTTAGAGATTAAATCGCAGTGAAATAGAAGATATGATCGGAAAAATCGGACTTGCACAATCTATCCAAAAATAGCGATAAACTGCTGCACAAGGATGAACTTCAGAATATTATAACTTTGGCTGTAAAACTCCAATTGACGTGAAATATTAACACGTTCTTACCCCTTGGTGTGGAAAAAATACTCAAAATTTCAAGACTTAATTTACTGTGGTTGAAAAGTTATGGCCAAAATACAAACGGTTGTTGAAGCTTGTTCTACTGCTTCGACTGAGAACAGAATACCAATTTTGGGAATGTGTAACTCTCTCGTCCAACAACAAAATGACGCGATTATTATTGCAGATGAAAGTTGTGGATGTGAGGTTGATTGTATGTAAAAATGAGCAGATGAATTAATGAGATGGAGAAGATATGGACGAAACACCAATGTTGGTTCGAAAAGGTGATAAGTTTGCACCTTTTGGGTTTTGGCTCTTATTTTGAAGAAAGCGCTCTAACAATTTGAATATGAGAGTTCTTTCAACCTTATAGGGATGACTACCTTTAACTAAATTGGTAGAAAATGGTACAACAATAAGAGCTTTTCACGAAACTTACAAGATGAAAAACAATCTTCATAAAAAACACTCGGATATGACTCACCGGCGGCAATGGGGTTTGAGCTCGAAGAGAGACCCGGTTTTGGAAAAATAATCTTTAGAATTCTATTCAATCAAAGTTGGGGCTGAAGGGGTGTTAATAATGGTTTAAATATCTCCTCCATTGAACAAATTACAATTAGAGTTTAGTAAACTAAAGGAAAAGAAAAAGATCTTAGAAGGTCTATCGCTCGCCCCACTCCTTCGACCCAAACAAAGGCCGTAGGCTAGCCCATTATTCCTCCACGTTTTTATGTCTTTATTTAATCTAAATCCAGCCAAATTTTCCTCCTAAGAGTGTTTAGCTATGCATAAAATAAAAACATATAATAAACTAAAATTTAAAAGGAATAAAAGAGTGGTTTTCGAATTTGGCCTTGGGCTCGATTTTCTTGTGAGAAAAAGTCTCTCTATAATTGTTCTGTTTGACTAAGCAAACAATGTCCAAATTCCACTATTCAACTCATTATGAAAACATTGAGATGTCAGCTACATTCTTTATGAAACACACTTGTTGTAATAAAGTTGGCAAGACCGTCGAATATGTTCATTACTGCTCGGAGGTCAGTTTCACGACAGCTTTCTTGAAAAATTTAATAATCCTTGAACATGTGCTTGATCCTCATTTAAGCTTCATCTTCCATTGATACTTCACAAAAATCATGTTCACCACATATTGTCTACATGATTTTATGTCTTTGATAGTTTCATCATGTGATCCTCCTACAAAATAGAAATATAAAAATATGTTAGAACTAATCCATCCAATATTTGAGAAGTAGTAGATCTGTGGCACATCACGGCAGATCAAAAATTTAATTTTAAAAACATTTTATGGTGCAAGTTTGTTGTAAATATTCTATAATTTCTTTGCATTTGCTTCCTAATTTGTCGTCTAATGTTGCATGGTGTTGCGAAAAATACTGCAAACGCAAGTGAACATGTCGCAGAAATAATATAGTATGTAAATACGAGTCGATCCTAGGAAGATTATTGTTACTAATTATTAAACAAATTAATTTCAATTTACTATGAATAATGATTTTAGTAGATATTTGGTTTAAATGTAAAATAAACAATGACAATTAATTAAATAACAGAAATTTAAATGATTTTTAGAAATATTATAGAAAAGATCTAGGGTTTCCGATTTCACCTAAATTAATTCTATTTAGTTACCCTAATCCAAGTTATCAAACCTATTCCTATGTGTTGATGGCAATTTCACTAATTTATTTATCAATCTCTCTCGAGTAATGATAAACTTATTCAATTAATGGATTATTACCTTTCGGTTTCTAATCCTAATAATTAATTGAATACTTTAATAAAAAATTAAAGTACCACATCAACGTCATAGCTATCTCTAATCTAAGATCCTTTTCATAGCAAATTATTCAGTGCACGATTATTTATCTCCTCTCGGTCTCAAAATAATCATACGAACATGTTACTGTTGATCAGGCAATCGCAGGCATTAAGAACAGAATAATTTACTCAACACAATATCGAAACAGAAAATTAACAACTTGAATTAAAGGAAAAATTAAACAGTCATAATTTGGCTACATCGTAGCACTAGAAAATAAATTTAGTTAATGCTAGAATAAAGTAAAACAGAAAGAGAAATAAAGATAATCATAGTTTTAGGAAAAAAAGGAGAAAGAAAAAAAACTCGATTCGTCAATCCGAAGTCGTCTTTCCGATCCTCTCACTCTGATCCAGTCTTTGCCTTTTTGCCTCCAAAACGAACTGAATGACTGACTCCTTGCCTCTTGGCCTTTAGGTTAAGTTATAACCCTAATTCAGAGTGATGTCTGTAACCCACAATCGACGGTTGAGATTAAAACAATGAAAATTCTCAAAACGACCTTTAGATTTTTAATTCCATTTTATCTGCACACTTACACCAAAAACATTAAATTTCTTCAAACACTTGAGAATATCTTATCGAATCAAGTATAAAAAATATGAATAAGTGTGTAAAATATACACTTATCACACCCCCAAACTTGAACGAAAACTTGTACTCAAGCGAATAAAATTAAGCATAATTAAAACAAAGATATAACTTCAATCACATTTAAAATACTTGACATAATATAATGGTAAAACAATCCTAATCAAGGTTTTTTTTTTGTAATTTGTCTCAACTTGAAAAATGCATACTACAACTACCAAGATTAACTCTTTGCAAAAGAATAACTCACATTGGCGCATTGACAATTGCTTACTTAGAAATCCTCGTGTGTGTGTGTTCATTTTCATTTTCCTCTAACTGTTGGGTCAACTAATGTAGCTACAGGCAAGGACTGCATTCACATTTCACTTTGGATCACTCCATTCACTCTAATCATTCAACAGCTTTGCCCCACCATCCAACTAGTAGCTAATATCAGTAAATCAAAACCAGTGTCGATAGGTCTTTTAAAAGCTTGTAATGAAAGGCTGGGCTAAATAGTAGAAGTTTTATGGATTCAAACGAATATTCAGAGCACAACTCATCCTTCTTTATTTTACCCACTCAAAATTTTTTTCAAATTACTCACTCACTCACTCATTAAACTCATTCAAACTTTCTTTTAATCTCTCACCCCCAAACTTATCTGTTTTGTCATTATTACAAAATATAATCAATACAAACATAGGCAAATATAAAATAAAACTTGAAATTTTTGGCTCATTTGCTGTCCTTTTTTTTTTTTTGCATTTGCTTTTTTTCCCTTTTTTTTTCTGCATTTGCATTTGCTTTTTTTTTTTCAATCGAAATACCCTAATACTAAGCTAATCGAATAAATAAAACTAACAATAACATAAAAATAAATTAATAGATGACAAAAGAGTTTTATGCATCTTTACTACTACTTTCTCCTATACTCCTCTAGATCCCTTAATATCCCCGTGCTCATTAAATAAGGTAGGAAAGTATATATGTAGCTACGTTAAAATAGGTACAATTGAACGGTAAATAATATGCTCAAAAAGATGACTAAGAGTGTAATTAAATGACACAATTGGGTAGGTTAAGAAAGCTCAAACGGTTCAACGGTGGTCTAAGTCATTCTCTTATTTTTGAAAAACCTCAATTCGCATTTGTGGATGTTGGGCAAAACTAAGAAGGATTTTTATCTCACTAGCACTCGTTATCGTTATATTTGACTGAAACTACATTCGCTTACCGTGTTTACGCTCTTTCACTCCTTTACTGTATTTGAGTTTCGATATATGTAGATTACATGAGTATGACACAAACAGATTAAGTTCAAAAAGAATGAAAAGGTGCGCAGAATTTTGAGTTTAACTTCGTAAGCTCAAGTCAATACAAACTAACACAGGTCAATATTTTACTTAGAATTTTTCTAAGAGCTAAAGCATGAATTTATCCAAAATTTAAACCATTGACACCTCAACCAAGATTTTGGATTGCAAAACCAACAAAATATAGCACAGTAATAAAATAAGATAAAATTACCCCCCCCCCCCCAAAAAAAAAAAAACCTAAAATAAGCATTGCCCTAAAACGAAAAAAAATTGAATAGCAAGGGTAAAGTAGCGTACTCATGATGTCCCGGATTGATCGCTGCCTGAATTTTGTTGGAGGAGCAGTCGGAGCTGCGGGCGAAGGACGAACTGAAGATTTCTTTCTCTTATCTTTACTTTTATTTTTATTTATTTTATTTTTTTATTAGATAAATAACTGGAAACTTAAAACAGCAAAACACGTTAAATATACCAACTTAATATTAAATAACTAATAAAACCATCAAAATAAATTAAGGGGTTACCTCCCACCAAGTGCTTGTTTTAACGTCATCAGTTTGACGGTTGACGAACTTTACGAGTCGGGTGTAAGACGAGTGGTCATTTCATCACTCGCAGTAATGCCACCAAGATATGGTTTTACTCGTTGACCGTTAACCTTGAATATTCCATTATTCAATCCACGTAGCTCTACAGCACCACGAGGAAACACTTTGACTATTGTAAATGGGCCTGACTATCGTGATTTTAGTTTACCCAGAAAGAACTTCAAACGCAAATTAAATAGTAACATTTGTTGACCCGACGTTAGCTCTTCTTTAATGATGTGTTTGTCATGCCATACTTTAGTTTTCTCCTTGTAGACCTTGGGTGGGCTATCAATTGATGGTAAGATCCGTAAAGGCAACTTCCCAAGCTTTCAAAATACTTCATTCGATTTGGTTCAAATGAAGTCATCCATGTCACATAATATTGTTTGTCTGATTCTTTTGCAGGAGAATACTCTTGGTTTAGTAGACAAGCTTCAAGAGAATCACATGGTTGGAGTGACATTTCCATTATTTCGGCGTTGAGATCTTCCACACGAAACACATCGTCGCTCGCCGTGGGGTACTTCATAGTACTTCTTCGTCTTGTACCCTCAATTTGAGTTCTACTCTCTGAACATCGATTAGCGCTCCTCCTGTTGTTAAGAAAGGTCGGCCTAGAATGATGGGAATGTCACGATCTTCTTCCATGTCAAACAATACGAAATCAGCAGGGAAAATGAATTTATCAACTTTGACTAGGACATCCTCGATCACACTACGCGGATGTTTGATACTCCGATCAGCCATTTGTAAAATTACCGCATGGGCTTTGCTTCACCAAGACCGAGCTTCTGGAATATGGACAAGGGCATTAAGTTGATGCTAGCGCCTAAATCGCATAACGCTCGCTCAAAAATTGAATCCCCAATTGCACATGGAATGGTGAAACTTCCTAGGTCTTTCAATTTTTGTGGAAGCCTGCGTTGGATAATTGCACTGCATTCCTCAATTAAAGCAATCGTGCCACATTCTTCTATCTTGCGCTTGTGAGTTAAGATTTCCTTTAGGAATTTAGTGTAGGTAGGCATTTGTTCTAGCGCTTCAGCAAATGAGATGTCGATGTGTAATTGCTTGAATACTTCTAGAAATTTTTTGAATTGCTTGTCTGCCTTGACATTCTTTAGGCGCCGAGGGAAAGGGACTCGTGGTATTTCTTTAATTGAGTATTGTGGAGGAACTTTATAAGATTTATGTACTTCAATTTCCATTTGAGGTGTGGATGATGAGGGGTCTTTCGTGTCATGTCCAACAACCTTCTTATTTTCTTGAGCGGAGTTATCAATCATTGCACCACTCCTAAAAGTGATGACATTGCATTGATCTTTCAGGTTTACTTCTGTTGAACTTGGCAGTGCACCCTGAGGTCTCCCATTGAGTACGTTAGTGATCTGACCCAATTGAATCTCCAAACTTTGTATTTGAGCTGATTGATTTTGTAATGTGGTTCGCGTCTCTGCCATAAATTTATTAGTGTGTTCACCCATTTTCGCAATTAAATCTTCTAAATTGAGTTTTCTTTCTTGGAAAGGTGAGGTTTGCTGAGAGGATTGTGGCATTTGTAAAGCATTGTTCTGATTCTTCCATGCGAAGTTTGGATGATTATTTCTCGGTCCCGTGTAGTAATTTTTTGAATTTTGAAAGTTCGGTTGATTGTAGTTCCCCACGAAATGAGCTTGCTCGGACGAGTTACTTGTCATTTGGTTTCCTTCTTGGCATTCCTCACTTGCATGTGATCTTTGACGTCATTGACACGATCTCATTGGAGAATAGATTGAATTTACTGGAGCTTGGTTATTTTGCAGTTGTTTGGTAAGAGATGCAATTTGAATGGTTAATGCCTTTATTGTGTCCATCTCAGGATTGCTTGGTTGTCTTTTTAGGATTTGACACTCGACCAGACATTGATCGTTATTTAATGCTAACTCTTCCAATAGAGTGAATGCTTCTATTTCGGTCTTTTGGAGAAGTGAACCGCCGGCAGCTGCATTGACTAGAGTTCTTATGGAAGTGGATAAACCAATAAAAAATGTCTAAATTTGCATCTACCTTGGCAAACCGTGTTGTGGACATTTTCGTAATAATTCTTTAAAACGGGCTCAGGATTCGTATAACGTTTCGCCATCGAATTGACTAAAGTTGACTATGGCATTACGATATTTAGCAGTTTTTTCAAAGGGAAAAAATTTTGATAAGAATTTTTGACATAGTTCTTCCCAAGTTGTTATGGAATTAGCCAGTAAAGAGTTTAGCCAATTTTTTGCATGGTCTCTTAATGAAAAGAGAAATAATCTTTAATCTAATAGCATCATCTGAAACATTATAAAATTATAAAGTGTCACATACCTCCACAAAGTTGGCAATGTAATCATTTGGGTCTTTAGATGGCAAGCCACTAAATTGAGACTGTTGAATTATATGAATAGTTGCCAGCTTGATCTCAAAATTATGGCCTGTAATTGTCGGTTTACGAATCGCAGATTGGATATCGACCACTGATGGCATCACATAATCGAGCAGCGTCCGTGTCTCAGCTTCATCAATTCGGTCAAGATCTATGACTGCTTTCCATGTTTCCTTTCGATTCTTTCGACATGTACGTTCAATTTCTAGATCGATTGGAAGGAGGTTGGCAGTACCTAGTTTTTGCATACATATAAAAAATAATAATAAATAAATAAACAAAAAATAATAAATAAATAAAACAAAAATAAAAATAAAATAAATTCAAATATAAACTAAAATTATTTAATTTAATAATATTAAAAATTAGTCCCCGACAACGGTGTCAAAAACTTGTTGCGAAAAATACTACAGACGCAAATGAACGTGTTGCACAAATAATATAGTATGTAAATACGAGTTGATCTCACGAATACTATTGTTACTAATTATCAAACAGATTAATTCCAATTTACTATGAATAATAATATTAATAGATATTTGGTTTAAATGTAAAATAAACAATGACAATTAATTAAATAACAGAAATTTAAATGATTTTTAGAAATATTATAGAAAAGATCTAGAGTTTCCGATTTCACCTAAATTTAAATTAATTCAAAACAACCTTCAGATTTTTAATTTCATTTTATTTGCACACTTACACCAAAAGCATTAAATTCCTTCAAACATTTGAGAATATCTTATCGAATCAAGTATAAAAAAAATGAATAAGTGTGTAAAATACACATTTATCACATGAGAATGCAGCTGTTCCATTCGGGCAATGCTGGGATTGTATCTTTCTTTGTTCACTTGCCAATCATGGAGCTTTGTCGTTGCCATGTCTTTCGTTTTGTGAGGTCCCAACTTCTTCTGCATGGATTGTCTCATCCAGGCTTGCAGCTATTTTCAGCCTTCAAAGTCTCAGCTTCAATGTTCGACTAAAGCCTTTTAGAGAATCCATATAGGCTGAGAGATAGAATTTAGAGAGATGTTGTGGAGTTGCATAAAGACCATAAAAATTATATAATTCCCCATTCACTTTCTGGATACAAAACCAATCATTCTGCAAATGGTATATAAATGCATTTTGCAGCTCTTGATCAAACTGAGTAGGCTCAACAACTGGAGAATTTAGGGGGATCACTTGGAGATCCCATACCTATCTAAAAACTGCAATAAAACTAGTTTTTTCTTAAAAGATAAGAGAATATTATAGGTAAAATTAAATGAAAAATAAAGGTTATATTTTAAAAATATAAAGAAAGAGTGGGCCAATAATTGTTCGTGACAAAGGTGCATCAAATCAAAACCTTCTCTGTGTTAATTTTGCTCTGCATTTTAATAACATCGCAAACGTTGTATTGATCAATGATATACCAAATGAAAATAGTGAATTTCCCAAACTTTGATGTATGCCATCATGAAATCAGGTGAATGCACGTGTCTAGCTGCTAAACTTTGCTTTTTACCAAACTTAGCTTTTTCAAGACTCATCACTTGTCTTGTTAGGATATGAGGTTTTCCATTCAATCCATTAGTTTTCGGGTGGGACTAACGTCTATCCCACCTAGCTATATGACATGCTTAGGAAGCCTATCACACGTTTCCAAATAAAGGCGCTTACTTTACTCAATCTGCTCACTAATGATTTTATTTCTTTTGCAGATATTGATCTTCTAGAAGATTTCAATTGGGAACCAAGCGTCATAGACATAAATCCACCTCTGCACG
The DNA here is from genome assembly GCA_022433055.1 of Begonia peltatifolia. Taxonomy (NCBI): domain Eukaryota; kingdom Viridiplantae; phylum Streptophyta; class Magnoliopsida; order Cucurbitales; family Begoniaceae; genus Begonia; species Begonia peltatifolia. Next base: position 6,830,611 of record CM039518.1, read on the forward strand.
TTTGGGCTTGGGATGCACGGATGGACTCAACTCAAGGTCCAATAGGAATTTGTCTTCCTGGACCATAAATCGTGTAAACTTTTTTTTAAATTTGTTTATTTTATTTTGGCAAACATTAGCCTTTTTTTATACGAACTATATAAATTGCCTCATGCATTAGATTGTTGGTTAGGATTAGATGTATGATGGTGGTATGGTTTGGGTTGAAGAGCAACAAAGAGGTCCAGTCCAAGAAAGCCCAAAAATCCACAATTTAAGATATAATTTATTCAGGTACCACTTATAGTGGAGCCAAGGATGGATGACATGGCAAACACTCCTCCCTTGATCACCATGTTGCAGCAAAGTATATCAACCATTGAATGTGTGCACATAGATTACAATCTTGACCGTTCATCTTGCACTTCTTCATCAACGGTTCAACATTCTTTCTTTTCAAATACCAAACCCTAATCATCCACCCTAGGTTCTATAAATTGCATGGTTATTGGTGTTTGTACAACCTTTTGCCAAAATCAATACACGAGTCACCTTTCCTTAACCGAAGTGTTAGAAGAACCGTTTGGTTATCCACAATTCTTGAATCGTGTAGAGAAGCTCTCCATTGTTCTCCAAGCTCAACGGTTGCTTGGTGAACTCTTACGTTTCTCTCTCCTCTCTTATTGAGAGTCTAAAAAAATCGAGGAGGAAAATCTGTTCCGAAAGGTGGTTGCATTTCTACGGGAATGCATGCATCCTAGAGCATGCTCTAAGGGTCCGCTTAGGGGTTGCATTCCATCTTCATTTCATTCTATTTCGTTCTCGAATCTCACTTTTTTTAATCTTATTTCATCTTTATCTAACGGTTTTGTACAAAACATCATCACCCGAGCACTTTGCTTCATTTAGTGGGGTTACACGGTTTCATTTTCTAGGGAATCTCATGTCACTATACGATCTCATCAGCAAATTTGATCACTTCTTTCACTACAGTTTATGCCGCAGACTCTTTTCTACATGATTTCGTATAATTTTAGCCTAACCCAATTCGGACATCGACTTTTATGGTCCTATGTTTAAGGGATTAGAAAAGAACCATGTTGCAGTCTTTGTCTCCCAAAAACAACGAGTGAGCCTACAATGCATGTCAACGTCACATGTTGTCCACAATTTTGGCAAGCAGAGTGCAAATGAGGTTAATCAAAATGAGCGCCTCAAGACCAGTGAGCAAAAATATTTATGTATACTCATCTATCTTGGCTCATTAAGCCTCATTAGGCTCATTTAGTCTGCTCGACTCAGTTTGGTTTATTTAACTTGTTGCTTGCGAGGCAGCTCATGTTGAAATTCTTTTTAGACTGACTCGTTAGGTTTAACTTGTTAGACTCTCTAGATTGGTAAAGCTCAACTCGTTTAACTCGTTAGATTTTGTGAACTATACTTTTTCAAACTCAGCTAGGTTGTTTGTCACCCTTGATTACGCCATTCAAAGATGAATGCATTGTTTGATACATGGGAAAATGAAAGTTAGAAACGTGAAAATGAAGTAAAGAGAGCCAAAATGGAGGAGAATTAGTGACCTTTTTCAGAGATCTTTTTTTTTTTTTTTTCAAACAACTAGGACATGTACATTAACTACTTCCTTGATGACTAGGTTCTTCCTAACTCTCATGTTCCCGAAGAATGTGATCTTTAATGGTTTAATCTTATTGAAAATAACTTAATTATTCTCAACTTTCTCCAACAAGTCTGCCCCAAACTTCATCTTCTCTCTTCCGAAGTAAATGCTATTGACGACGAGTTCGGTTATTCCATTGACACTTCACGAATCAATTAGGAAAAATAAACTATGACTTGACTTAATTTTATTGCTACTAAAATTCTATTTTTGATGCACTTTTAAGTTCATTTTAATAGACGACAAGTATTCTATTGTGACGGAAGAGGAAGGGTAAAAAGTAAAAATTAGCTAAGAATAAAGAACTATCTTTGTTTTTTTTTCTAAATGAACAAAAATGAGCGAAAAACAGAGACAAGAGAATAAAGAAGGTGAGTAGGAGAGATAACCATTATAGAATTAGGAAAGAGAGATTTGAAAGAGAAAATAATGATTTATTAACTAGATTTAACGAGCGAGAGAAAAAGAAAACAAGTGATCAAAGAGACGGTTAGATTGAAAAAAATTTAGATGATTAATTAAAATTGAAAGGCAAGATTTTAAGGAGAGAAGGTCCCCTTGAATGTAAAACTACATTATAATAAAATATCAAATTAGATAAATAAATAATCTAATTACTAACTAGGCAATTTGATTAAATGACTCAATCAATTTATTAGACAATTCAACTTTTAAATTATACAATTCTATCAAATAATCAAATTATTAATTCAGCAATAATATAGTCATTTAATATAATTATAATCTACTAATTGAATTACCAATTATTATAATTCAATATTTTATTATTAATTAGGTAATAATTTAATCTTTAATTACTACAATTTAATGTATAATAGACAATAATTCAATTATTAGTTAGGTAATAATCAAATAATTTGAATTTTAGATGACTGTGACATTTGAATTTGAACCTAGGAATAACATTATAAGAAATTATTTCTTAATATTTATTTTTATATTTAGATAATTTAAATGAATTTTATTTTATTCGGTTTTTTAAATTCAGTTTGGTCCGGTCCTGGTTTTAGAACAAAAACTCTTCAGTTTCTTGAAAAGTAAAACCGAATTTTGGCTTCTGCATCTTACAAACCGATCCAAACCGGGCCGAAACCTATTGGTTCTGTTTGGTTCGGTTTTTGCGCACCCTTAAAACATGTTGTTCAACTGCCAAAGCGCTTTCGGTTCGGTTCCGTTTTTGCACACCCCTCAACATTTCGTTCAACTGCCAAACCGGAAAAAGCTGGCTCATTCATCAGACGCAAAGCTCACTTCCTCCATAGGAAGTATCGCCAAGCTCTCTCGCAGAAAATTTACAAGGACGACGCCTCATTTTTGTCGATGTCTACGATGCTGGCGACCTCTCTCCCGTTGTTTTCTTGTTAGTCATTTCTCGTAGCCGCTGCTTTTGGATCCTTTTATCGAACTCCTCTTTCTGTTCGGGGATCTCCTCTCTCTTCAGTTTCTGGTAACTTTCTGTCGATCTCTGCTCATTTTTCTTCATCATCATCCTATATTCTCTTTTTTCCCCTTCTATTCGATGTTTTGATCCAGTATCTCTTGAGTTAGAGGTTGAAGATAGTCGGTCTGTACTTGACTCGTGATTATGTAACGTAGTTTAATTTTTTATTTCGTTTTGATTGTTCTAACAGAGTATGAGGTCGGAATGATGAGGTGAAGGTTTTGAATTTTAAATCACGTTTATTTCTTGAAATTGTGGATTTGAGATCAATTAGGAATTTGAAGGACAGATGCTTGATTGATTGCTAGCTTTAAGGGAATCCAGGAATTCAGCTGTTGAGCCAACTTTTGTTTTTCCCTTGGATCTATTGGAGCATTAATTTTAATTCTATCGAGAATGTTTTCTAGTTTTTGGTTGAATAATGAACATCTAATTTGCAGGGTTGTTGAGTTGCATGTAATCAGGTTCCTATTGTGAGAATGGCTACCGTATCTCATTGTTCAGTAACGTTCTCTGGAAATTTAGCTTCAGATCTTCTTCGGAGCTCCAGTAATAGTGTGAGTGGTATTCCTTTAAAAGCCCTTGGAAGGACACTAGTGAGTGTGAGAGGTAAAGGCTTAACAGTTAGTGCAAAGTTAAGGAAGGTGAAGAAGCAAGAGTATCCGTGGCCAGATGATGCTGATCCCAATGTTAAGGGTGGAGTTCTTAGTCATCTATCACATTTCAAACCATTGAAAGACAAGCCGAAGCCTGTTACCTTGGAATTTGAAAAGCCACTCGTTGATCTTGAGAAGAAAATTATCGACGTCTGTCTCTTTTCCTTGATGCATGGTTTTTTTCCCAGAATCAGCATTTGTTACCATTATTTTCAACGTTATCCCCTGTGCGTGCAGGTACGAAAGATGGCTGATGAAACTGGTCTGGATTTCAGTGATCAGATTATTTCATTGGAGAACAAATATCAACAGGTTTGATCTACCATTATAATTTCAATATTTATTGTTGTTATTTGTATAACAATTGGAAATTCATGTATGCATAAATATATTGTGTTTCTAAATCAAATTGGTGCTTTTTGCATCTTATGCTTCATGCATTGTTTAGGAATTTACTTTTAGTTTTATCTTATTGACTTTAAACTACTACAGATATTGTCTGCGCTTTCTTTTAGACTTAATTTCTTTTGCAAATTTCTGAAATAGTTAATAAATTCTTTATTCAGAATCTGGAAGATTAAGGAATCTGATTTTCTTCGTCTGTTACTCTTAACACAATTTCCATGGTTGATTTCAGGCTTTAAAGGACTTGTATACACATCTTACTCCTATACAACGAGTGCAAATTGCTCGGCATCCTAACAGACCAACTTTCCTTGATCATGTGTTCAGTATTACTGACAAGGTCTTGGATTTGTGCTCCTATTACTTATCATATTTGCTTTAACTTATCTCATGTATGGATGAAAATTGTGATAATATGTGACGAGTAACAGCTGGATCTCTTTAAATGCAGTTTGTAGAGTTACATGGAGATCGAGCAGGGTATGATGATCCTGCTATTGTCACAGGTATAGGGACCATAGATGGTAAAAGATATATGTTCATAGGTCAACAGAAAGGTAGGAACACAAAAGAGAATATTCAGCGCAACTTTGGGATGCCAACTCCGCATGGGTATGTTGAGAACAAATTCTTACGTTACTGTGCAATATAATGGAAATTGATTGATTTAAGAATTGGGATACAGAGTTCTTATATGATTGTTATACTAGAAAACCATTCATCTTTCTGGATCTTAGATCATTGATAATTTTCACATTTGAACAGTTACCGAAAGGCTCTCCGCATGATGTACTATGCAGATCATCACAAGTTCCCTATAATCACTTTCATAGACACTCCTGGGGCATATGCAGACCTTAAATCTGAAGAATTAGGCCAAGTATGTTAAATAATGCATTTAGAACTCTTGGTTGATTCTTCGATTAAACTGCCTTTTTTTGGTGTATGTGCAGGGTGAAGCCATTGCTCACAATCTGAGATCTATGTTTGGTCTGAAGGTACCAGTTGTGTCCATTGTCATTGGGGAAGGTGGCTCTGGTGGTGCCCTGGCAATTGGATGTGCTAATAAATTGCTCATGCTTGAAAATGCTGTCTTCTATGTTGCCAGGTGTTATATAATTTTTAGTTTTTTTTTTCTTATTCTCCCTTCTTTGAAACTACTTGTTGAAATTATTTACAGCTGTCATTATTTTTGCATTGTTTTTCATGTATCACTGTCTCTGCGCATTTTATTCCTTTCTCATGCTGATCTTCACTTTTTTACTTTTCTCCATTCCTACTATGGTTTAGTCCTGAAGCTTGTGCAGCAATCCTGTGGAAGAGTGCCAAAGCTTCTCCTAAGGTATTGTAATGTCCATCCACAGGTGCGCCTTTTTATGATTGATTCATGTTACTAAAAGAATTAATATCTGCAGGCAGCGGAAAAGCTGAAGATTACTGCAAAAGAATTGTGCAAACTGCAAATCGCTGATGGTGTCATACCTGTATTAATACTCCCTTTTGCTTTCTCTTCAATTGGGTTTATTTACTTCTGACTATATAAAATCATTTCTATGGCCACCATTTCATTCTTAGTGCATTCTAAATTTATGAGGACCTTATTAGCTCCTAATCCAAAACCAAGGGTGGTGGCAAACCAATTTTTCTGGCGGGAGCCCTATTTGCACTGTTTAAAAAAATAAGTTTAACAATTTAGTTTTTGGTTTATCAACGGAAGTTCTGGAATGAGTTTTCTTCCTTTACAATTTTACAGGAACCTCTAGGTGGTGCACATGCAGATCCATCTTGGACCTCGCAGCAAATAAAAAATGCAATCGATGAATCAATGGATGTAGGTGGAGTTCTTCACTTATAATAATAAAGTCTAGCACATTTTATATACTAAATTAAACCTTTTGATTTTCGTAGGAGCTAGGGAAGATGGATGCACAAGAATTATTAACTCACCGAATGCTTAAATTCAGAAAAATTGGTGGATTTCAAAAAGGAATTCCAATAGACCCTAAGAAGAAAGTCAATATGAAAAAGAAGGAAGAACCCATTGTTGGGAAGACTTCAATTCTTGAACTAGGGAGTGAAGTAGAACAAGTGAAACAAAAGATTTTGAAGGCAAAAGAGTCCTCTGCTGAATCTCCGGAGTTTGCACTCAATGAGATGATTGAAAAATTAAAAAAAGAGGTTGCCTACGAATATAATGAGGCAATTAAAACCATGGGATTGAAGGATAGGCTTGTGATGTTGCGTGAAGAGTTTTCAAAGTTGAATTCACAGGATCAGCCCTTACATCCTTCATTGAAAGAGAAGATTGAGAAGCATTGGAGGGAGTTCAACCAGAAGTTGATGGAAGCTCCTAATTATGAAAATCTTAAGAAAAAGCTTGACATGATGGAGGATTTATCTAAAGCTAAGATACTCCCAGAGAAGAACATCAGGACTGCTGCACGGAAGCGAGAAATCAACAAAAAATTTGCAGAAATTATGGATAGGCGTGAGATAAAGGAGAAGTATGATTTACTAAAGGAAAAAATTAGAAGTTCAGGAGTGTCTGCAATTGAAGAATTTCATCCCGAGTTGAGAAAGGAATTTGATGAACTGAAGAAAGAGATAATAATGGAGACTGTCGGTGCTCTTAAATCCCTGGGTTTTGTTGTTACCATGGTAGACACAAAAACAAAAGATCCAAGTGATCAGACCTCATTCTCAAAATTAGACTTAAAGATAGAACAACTGAATGAAGAAATTTTGACGGAAATTGAAAATGTCGTAAACTCTACAGATTTGAAAGACAAAATTGAATTACTGAAGCTGGAGGTAGCAAAGGCAGGAAAATCTCCAGATTCAGCATCAAAAAATAGAATTTCAGCTCTGAGACAACAGATAAAGAACAGCCTTACGGCAGCCCTGGACTCGTCAGACTTGAAACTGAAGCACGAGAAACTTAGTGAAGAGATTGAGGAAAGCTTAGCATCCTCAAAACTGAAAGAAGATTTGAGAGAAAATCCTACTAATGCTGATTCCACGGATGATGAAGCGGTTTTGAAGATCAACATGGCTTCAAACAGCTCCTTTTCCTAATGTGAGTAATTTCCTGTTTATTTAAGTTTTTAAATTTTGGTTTTCATAATTTCTCTGTTGGTAATGTTTACTACTGATAGTTTCTTTTATTGATTTGATCCCTTATGCTGGCTGGGCATGCATTTTATGTTATATGGATCTTAATAGCTCAAACCAAAAATATCCATACCATGAACGCTTATTATTATGTATTTATCCATTCGGACGCCCATTGTTTATTGGTTCCCTAAATTAGAGATTTCTGATTTATCTTTTTAACTATTTGCTTGTTCTCCATTAACTTTTCTTAACCTAGCATTTATGTTTCCCAACATTATTATATATAATAAATTCTAGAGCATGGTATAGTTGATCTTAGACGGCCATTGCCTGACCGACCAAACTCTATTATTGTTTTTTTTTTAATATCCACAATTGCAACTACTATGCTTGCTAATTCATACGGTCGTACATCATATTTCTATATAATAGTTTTTAATATATCTATATACCCACTAATTATGCTTTAAATGTTTCTGTATAATTGTTTCTAATGTGTCTGTCCTGCCGTTGGAGATGGCTCAGATCACATGAAGGTAATCTAAACATTGGTTAGAACAGAGCATCAATGTCGGAAAAGATTGTCAAGCCTTTTGTCCAGTACATCTCTTGCCTTGGCCCACGGGAATTTGCATCAACAGGCTGGACGAAACCTAGCACCCATGCAGTTTCATTGCAAACTTTTGGTTTCAGCCAGGAATTTCCTACTTCCTACTATAAGTAGTCGTTATTTATCAGTTTTGTTGTTTACAATTGGAGTGTTCTTGTTTTCAACATTCGTAGACTTGAAAAGTTTTGCATGGATTGTGCCGAGTCAGCTCGCAGACATAAAAAAAAAGAAAAAGTTGGCTGATATGGTACGCATGAAATTGGATATATTTTGAAAGTTAGTTCCATCGGTACATGGAATTGACAAATGTAGAAAGTAATAGAGCGGCTAGAAACCATTATTTTTAAGTAATTAGAAATTGATCTCATGTGTAGACATTACTTGTATACATAATAGATCTAGAACTTTTAGTTTATCCATGGGCAGAGCAAGGTTGAGTCATTGTACTTGGGTGACAAGTATAACATACGATTTCTCTGTTCCTTCCCATGATGTTCATAATCATATTAATAGAATTACTTTCCCAATTTATTAGAAAACTTCAATATTATGAATTTGTAGGCAAATTTCTATTTAAAGTAACAATAAAGCATTCAAAAATTTAATATTTTCATACTTGCGATGAATGGAGAGAATTTTTTAATCACTATGAGTAACCCTTGTTAAAACTACTCAAGGTATCCAATTGCTTTATTGTGTGTGTCCCATCTAATATAATAACGTTAGGCAAGAACTAAATATTCAAAAAGACAAGCCTTCATGTTACAGTCATTTCTGTCACTTGCTGCAACAAATGTTCATCATGAATGTTTTCATAATCTCGATTAGATGATTTGCAAGAAGGACATTATGTTCATAAAGAAAATTGGAAGAAAAAAGTATTCAAAAGAACTTTTAAACATACAAGGTTTTGCTTGTGCAGCTAATTGATTCATTATAAAAGTTCAGTATACTATAATAACTCTAACCAGAAAATATGTAATCAGAAGAGTTTTTTCTAACCGGAAAACTTTAATCTTATTACAAGACTTTTAGCAACTACCTTGATAGTGCTGATGACTTGAGTTTCATTTAGAGAATGAATGCAAACATCAAGTTCCAAACATATGTACCCTAGACAAACTAAAAACATCACAACATGACAACGTAAAGTCATTAAAACGTCGTAGAAAGAAAAATAGAACACTGCAGTAAATAAGACAAGAAGGAAAGATATACCTAGTGTTAGAAAGAACATAACCAGAAGAAGACTATATAGTGAAAAGTTGAGATGACAAATGAGTCGATTGAATTGAGTCGAACCTAAAAAAATTTAGTTCAACAATCCCATTGAATTAAACGAACCGAGAAAGATGTGAAATTTTGATGGACAAATGACTGTGAAATTAGTTTCTAGGAATTAAAGCAAAGGTTGACTAATGCATCTGTACTGTCATTTCTTACAGAAGATGGAAAATATTGCATTTATTGTGATGCATCTAAAGTTGGATTAGGATATGTCCTAATGCAAGACGGAAAAGTAATTGCATATGGATCTAGATAATTGAAGGAATATGAGAAAAACTACCCAATACATGATTTGAAAATGACTGCAGTGGTTTTCGTACTAAAGATATGAAGACATTATTTATATGATCAACAGTGCGTTATCTTCACTGACCACAAAAACTTGAAATATATTTTCACTCATAAGGAATTAAATATGAGACAAAGAAGATGGTTAGAACTAATAAAGGATTATGATTATGAAATAAAATATCACCCCGAAAAAACACATATAGTAGCAGATGCGTTAAGTAGAAAGTTAGCAACAATGAACTCCTTAATAAGAAAACCGCCTACGACGATCCAAACGAAGATAATAAATTTGGAATGGAAGTGATTTCAACACAATTGACATCAGTCTTATCAAATATCGCATTGCAATCTACAATATTAGATAGAATCAAGGAACTTCAGGAAAATGACCTAAAATGTATAATTCTCAAATCGTCAAAAACAGAGATTCCTGCAAATTTTACAATTTCAAAGGACAATATTGTAAAGTTTAAGGGCCGATGATATATTCCTATAGACAAGAAATTACGTCAAGAGATTTTACCTTAGACACATTCCTCTATTATTTCTATACACTCTAGAAGTATTAAGATGTATAAAGATGTGAAACAACATTATTGATGGCCTAATCTCAAAGAGGATATTGCCAAACATGTGGAATTATGTTTAATATGTCAACAAATTAAGGTAGAGCATCAAAGACCTTCAAGAATCTTGCAGTCTCTGCCCATACCAGAATGGAAGTGAGAGCAAATATCTATGGATTTTGTTATCGGTTTACCAAAAACAATAAATGGATATGATGCTATATGGGTAATTGTGGATAGGTTGACAAAGTCAGCCCACCTTTTACCAGTGAAGAAGACGTATTCAATAGATCAGTATGCAAAACTTTATGTTTGGAAGATTGTTAGACTACATGGAGTACCAGTATCCATTGTATTAGATCGTGATTTTGGGTTTACTTCAAATTTTTAGAAAAGCTTGCATAAAGCTATGGGTACAAAATTAAAGTAAAGTACAGCTTTTCATCCTTAAACTGATGGACAAACGGAAAGGACGATTCAAATATTAGAAGATATGTTAAGAGATTGTGTACTAGAATTTCAAATAAACTAGAGCAAAATATTACCCTTAGTCGAATTTGCATACAATAATAGTTATCAAGCCATGATAGATATGACGCCGTATGAAGCCTTGTATAACAGAAAATGCAGGTATCTTGTATATTGAGACGAAGTGGGTGAATCTAAACTCTTTGATCTTGAAATTATACAACAAACTGCAGAAATTGTAACGATTATTCAGCAAAGAATGCTATATGCTTAGAGTCTACGAAAAGTTATGCAAATGCTAGACGAAAAAAGTTGGAATTTGAGAATGGAGATATGGTGTTTTTAAAGATTTTATCATTTAAAGGAATAATGAATTTTGGAAAGAAAGGAAAACTTTCACCAATATTCATTGGACATTTTTCCATTACAGAGAAGATAGGAAGGACGCCCTATAAACTCAAATTGTCGCAGTGAATGCAAAGAATTCATGGTGTCTTCCATATATCATTGCTAAGAAAATGCATTCCAGATTCTGCTCAAATTATTGTGCCAACCAACTTTGAAGTGGAACCTATTTTAAGTTATGAAGAGAAGTTTACACGAATTTTGGATTCAAAAACAAAATATCTAAGGAACAAGCAAATCTCAATAGTTAAAGTACTATGGTGCAATCACTCAATTGAAGAAACCACTTGGGAAGGAGAAAAAGACATGATATCTCGGTATCCAGAATTATTCAATTAATGTTGAGGATAAAATTTTTTAACGGGGAGGGAATGTTATACTCAGAAATTCTAACGTAGAGTTTCATGATAAATGTTTTATTATTTGGATGTGTATGAAATTATTAACTTATTAATTACTAGATTTTAAGAACTTAAATAAGTTTATTATGTTGTGATATTAGTAAAGTAGGTAGAATATAATTAGAGTAATTTCAAAATAACAAACTTAAATTATCTTTGTAGTAGAAAAAGAGTCACCAAGAATATATTAAATTATGTATTAAGTTAATAATTAGACTATAAATATAGCCTTGAGGTTGCCTACGTGTTTCACTTTCGTGTCATGCAATGCATTGCTAGTGTGACTCATGTTTACAGGATAAAATACATCACAAACATCATCATTGCACTTGTTCTTTTTAAAGAAAAGAAGCTTATGTTTCAAACCCACGAATCAGCTTCAATCTCTCTACTTTGTGAAGGTAAGATGAAGTTATTTTCTTAGTTTGAAACTAAAGTTTAAGGTTGATAGCTTTTATATGATGACGTTGAATGTAGAAAAAACTGTTTTCACAAAAAATTGTCCATGTTACAGTTTTAGTATTTTTAGACTCTCTTCATGGTTTCATTTTTTGCTAAACTGTTTTAGTATGATATATTAGACACTTCAATAAAATCGTTACATCTAAAATTGGTCGAATTGGATGAGTGTAGGGGAAGTTACAAATTTTTTAAGTTAGATAAAAATTGTTTTAACAAAAACTGTGCATGTTACGGTTTTATATATTAGACATTCAAAAAAACTGTAACCTTGAAATCAGTCGAATTGGATAAGTATATGAGAAATTACGAATTTTTGAAGTTTGATAAAAACTGTTGAAATGAATATGTGCATAATTCGATTTTCAAGGTATAAGCATATCTTTATGAATTCCAATGACTAAACTGTTTTACCAAGTTATATTAGACATATTTAGGAGTATGTAGATTTTGAAATGGATGAAAATGGTTAAGTATACGTTATCTTATGAAATTTTGAAATTTAAAGAAGAACAGGAAATGTTAAAATAGATTTTTATGCACGTAAATGTTTTATATATGATAAGTGTTAACTATTGAGTTATTTGTTTCAAAGGATATCAAGCTGAGCATATACTCGTTAGGAGCAATAAAACCACGTTAAGATCTTGAGGTAAGTAATATTGCATGTGTATAGTTTTCGAGCCTACAAACGATTATACAAAAAATATGGTGATAAATAGATTAGTTTATTTGAAAAATATTCTATTTTGATGATTGAAAATTGGTATGATATAGGCCGTAAAAATCTCTATTTTAGGACATGTTATAATAAATGATAATAATATTGTGTTTCTGTTTGAATCGTGAACTGTTTTACACACGTTATTACATTGCATGTTACAAGTTAGTTATAAACACAAACATATTATGTATCATGCATTATGTTTTGAAAAAAGAAAGAAATGTTTTGATGCATATGTTTTCATTAAGAAATATTGAAACGATAATAAAATACGTAACGAGTCGTTGTGGGCGGGGTTGAGTTGAATTTTCCCGAGAGGTGGACCAAATGGTGTTTACTCATTATCCGGAACTCGAGTTAAGTTGTCCCGAGAGGTGGACCAAATGTAAAGATGTTAAATGAGCGAGTCAAGCCGAGCCGAGCAGAGCCGAGTTGAGAAAGACCCGGCTCACCAAGCTTGCCGCGCCTAACGAGCCGAGCCTAACGAGCCTGCCGTAAAAAATTTCTAATCCAAACCAGCTCGCGAGCCGCGATCTTAATGAGCCGAGCCGAACCGGCCCAACGAGCGTAACGAGCCGTTCCGTTACTGAGCGGTCTGATTCTCAGCTTCTCAACAACGGTCATCACCGTTCTTTGACACTTTAGTGTTTAGTGTGAAAGAAGAAAAAAAAATCGAGAGGAAGAAGATTGCTAAACTGAAGGGCTGAAAGTCGACCGAACTGCTGACAGGAGGACAGTCGACGGAAAGAGTTCAGCGATCTGGGCGATCGCCCAACGACGATGGGTGATCTATCGCCCAGTGCTAGGACGATCGATTGCCCAGTGACTAGAGAGTTGTCCCGACCGCGACGACGATCAAAGATGCTCAAGGGTCCGAGATTTTGGACGCTGTGCTTCCATCGGAGACATCGGAAAGCTCGCCCATCTTTGCCCATCGTCGCAGAGCGATGATCACCCAGCGCTTGGACGATCGATCGCCCAGCTATCCTGACCCCGACGACGATCGAAGATGTTTGAGGGCCCGAGCTTCTGGACGCTGCACTTCCATCGGAGACGTCGAAAAGCTCACCCAGCTTCGCCCATCGTTGCAGGGCGATGATCACCCAGCTTCGCCGATTGTCGGAAAGCTCAGTCCCGAGCTGGGCATGACCGAGCCTGCTCGTGAGCAGGCTCATCGGGCTCGCAATCACGAATTGTCGAGCTCGACTCGGCTCGTCTGTGTGGCTCGAGTCCAACCCGTTTGTTACAGTAAGTCAGCCCGCTTGTTTAACAACACTAACCAAATGGTGCTTATTCCATCTTGATGGTTGCCTTAACGATCGAATGGTCAATTGGAAATGAAAAATAAAAAATACGAAAAAACTATGATTTTGTTATGCATATGCACGTTGCATCATGTTTTTGTTCAAGTGTTGTAATGACACTTACATCATGATATATTTATCGTTTATATTGTTTACTGAGTATTAGACTCATAGATAAATCTCGTGATGTAGGTGAGAAACAAGATGAAGATTTACATCCGAATCAATTTGGTTAGCAATGACTTCGATAAGCTATTTCGGGTGGTTGAATGATTGAATTGTGGGGGCATCTTGGGCAAATGGCATATGGAGTATTGGAGTTTTTCTGTTAATGAAAGTAAAATAGAATTATACATTTTAAATTAATAATTTTACGTGGTATTTGGTAAAAGTCATGTAACGAAACTTTTATAACTAAGTTTTATTATTTTATATTCTGGTATAAATGAAAGATTTAAAAAATACTCATAACAATTTAAAAAAAAAATGTTATGGGACATTATAGAACTGATTGAAAATGCCAAGTCGGGCAAATAGAAATCATTGAGTACATTACACTACCAAGAATATTTGTATACGATATTTTTGACATACAGACTTCTTTTTCTGAGCTAAGCTCTTGTTTCTTTTAAAGTTTGAAATGGCCTCCAAGAAGGGTTGAAACCTCTATAAGATTCCCAAGTTCAAATCTATGAAGAACTCGTCTAAGATAATTTCTCCGAGATAAGCTGAAAGTTTTCATTTTTGTCTCTCGGAATATCAATACCAAGCACACATCTTGCAGCTCCTAGGCTTTTTATATTGAATACCTTTATCAACTCAATTTCTAACTAAGAAATTTCAAAACCATTCCTATCAGCAATGAAGATATGATCTGCATGTAGAAGCACAAATAACCAATTTCCACCATCTTTTTTCAAACATAAGCATAACTATCTGATTTGCACCCAATGAAACCAAGTTTGGTAATAAACATATGAAACTTTGTATTCCATTGTCTTGGTGATTGCTTCAATCCATAACAAATTTCTTTAATAAAAAAAATTTGATTTTAGTTTGTACTCTCAAACCTCTCCCGTTGAGACCTAAAAATCTTCTCTTTAACATCTCCACGCAAGAAGACTATTTTTACGTCCGTTTGTTCAAGTTTCAAGTCTTGAACTGCCACAAGCGATAGTAGTACCCTTACAGAGGTTAGCTTAACAACTGATGAGGAAATCTCATTAAAATCTATACCCTTTTGTTGAGCAAATTCCTCAGCAACTGATCTTGCTTTATACCTTGCTTTCTCCACCCATTCAATTCATTCCTTCAACTTATATCCTCATTTACATACGATAACCTTTTCGTGTATTGGTTTGTCAACTAATATCCAAGTCTCATTTTTAAGGAGTGGTTGCATTTCTTCTTCCATAGTCTTTTTTTCACATTTTTTTGTCCTTTTTGGACATAGCTTCAAAGAAAGAAACAAGTTCAGATTTTTCAAGGTTTGAAGCAACAAACAGTGCATAGACAATTACGTTAGCATACCCAAATCACAGAGTAGACTTTGTGCCTTTTTAGCTCTATCTTTTGTTAATTGACAGTCAACGAGATCATCTTCAAATGTAGATTTAGAATCTTCTTCTTAGTAGATTTGTTGTAATTAATTTGTTAGGGATAGTATTCCCACTAACTCTTTTATCCTGTTAACCTCAATCTGAATTTTACACCCCGATTTATCTTTGCACTCAACTATTTCTTTTAGAGGAAAAGAACTTCATTGAATGAAACGTCATGACTCACAATAACTCTTTGGTTATTCCCCTAAATAACCCACAATTGATATTCCTTGACTCATTTCAGGTACCCAAGGAACACACATTTTATGACTCTTGGTTGAAGTTTATCTTGTTTGACATGTGCATAAGCCGCACATCCAATCGTTTGGAGGTGAGTATGATTCGCTGAATATCCATGCCACATCTCAAACGGTGTCTTAAAACCAAAACTTGATCCTTGGTTTTTAAAGATATCCAAAACTTGATCCTTGGTTTTCAGTTAAAAACTAGAGAGCTTCACCTTTAGAAGCAATTTTCTGTGAATGTATATAATCAAACATACCTTGAGATGTGAGTGGTTGTAGCAAATTTGACCATACTGCTTTTATTCCGTATGCACACAAAATCTCAACTTTGATATAATGTCAGTACCAAAAACATTTTTCTTATGCAACTCAATGAGACATTTTTCACTTACATGCCCCATTCTTCCACGTCACAATTCGGTTTTATTCTTGAGTTCATCTGAAACAGAATCAGCTTCTCCCACAATGACAACTCCATTTAATATGTATAACCCGCTGTGAAGTTCTCCTTTCATTATAGTGATACCGTCGTTTGTGATTTTTAGACTTCTAGATTCTATTTTTACTAAGCAACCACTAGAATCTAACACGCCGATCGACAGTAATTGTGTTTTAGTTTAGGAACATGCCAAACTCATTAAAAGCATTTTTCCTCCCAACAGTTTTATAAGAGTCTTGTAACCACTCTTTTTCTAGATGTCATATGAAAGGAGCACTCATTGCTCCCCTGATACCAATTAAGAAATCATCAGTACATCTCAAGACTCATATCCATTGGGTGCAATAGATGCATCTCCTTGAATGACATTCTTTTCAACTTATTTCTTTTTACTTTCATAACAGTCCTTGTAATGACATTCTTTATGGCAAAAGAAATACTTTCTCCCCTGTTTAGACTTAAACCTCAATTTTTTCCTTGAAGATTTATTTTTTCTTCTGACGTCTCCCTCAGGCGGTTAAATCTTCACCATCGGCACCATCCTTTCCTTCAATCTTTTCCTGATTCTCCATTGAATTTACGGCAGCCATCACTTCATCCACCGTTAGAGTCTCTCTTCCATATAACTTAGTGTCCACAAAATACTCGTATGCTTTAGTCAAGAAACTAAGCATAATTATTGCTTGATCTTCCCTTGCAATCTTGACTTCAATGCTGTAAAGATCCAAAATAATTTTATTGAAATCATCAAGGTATTTCCGTATTTCCTCGGAATGCTCCATAATCAAAGCATTCAACTTCTTTTTCAAGTATAACTAATTTGTTAAAGATTGCGGCATATAAAGAGCCTCTAATTTTAACCAAACTGATAATGCACATTTTTCTTCGGTTACCTCTCTTAAGACTTCATCATCGAGACTTAATAGAATTGCACTATGAGCGCTGACTTACAAGGCCTCAGTCACTTCTTCGTCTATTGCTTGAGAAAATCTTTGATAAACTAATATGACTTTCATTTTTATTTTCTAGAGATTAAAATTATTGTCTCCAATAAATTTATCCACCTCAAACTTCACCATCTTAACCACAAAGAATTCTTGAATTGAGAATTTACGCAACAAAATTTAGTTTATCAGCCCAAGAAACTAAAACTAAAAATAGAACACTAAATTTTCCACTATTACTATATCCTTTGACTCCCAAGATTCAATGAGCACACACAGACCTTTTATTCACACTCCAAGAAAAAATACAAACTTAGAGATGAACATAATCTACACTGTCAAAACTGATACAGAACAAAAATCTTGTATAACTAGAAACAAATCCGAGAAAGAGAAATTCAAAACTCAGTCAAATCAAAATTTTCACCAGCAAGATCATTTAAGTAGCACTTACCAAAATCACCAAAAACCACAACTCACCCAAGAAGGAAACTCGCGCACAGAAGACCTAGTCTCAAACAGAGAATAGGTGCTCCACGAACATTGCACCAATTGTAAAATTTAACTTAGCAGACCACAAAATCAAGAAAGTACAACAACAATTTAACGTGGTTTGGACTCAAGTCCTACATCCACGGACGCAACTATCTAATCCCTTGTATTGATAAAAACATAATTTGTCTCACAAGATTCAATAACTAAAAGAAAAAGAATCCAAAATGCCTAAAGTATAAGAAGGAACTCGCTAAGCACCGACAACATAGAAACACGATTTCCACTAGCACCGCACTTCTCTGTCTCGCCTAAATTGCACAGCCCTAATTCTTTGAATAACCTATTTCGTGACCTGCAAACAAAACCTAAAACTAACATATGAGCAGAACAATAAATCTAGTTTAATGAACCAAACAGGAAAATAAAACTAGACTAATAAAAACCTGAACCAATATATAATAAGCTGGTCGAGCCTAACAAGTTAAACAAAAAAAAAATTTTAACCTAAGATGGCTCACGAATCAATATTAATCGAGTTATATAGAGCTACCTAAACGAGCCTTGACGAGCCGAGCCCAGCCGAATCGAGCCGAGCCGAGCCTTGCAAACCAAAAATAAATAAATATTTTCAATTTATATAAATTTAATGTATATTTCAAAAAAAATTTAATTATTAGAATTATAATAATTATTTATCATTATAATGTCAAAATATGATAGTTAATTATTTGATTAATATATAAAATGATATGTATTTAGAAAAAAAAAATTATTTAAGATGATTTAATAACAGTATCACATACATATAATTATAAATTATATATATACTAACTAGGTTGACACATATATAATTGTCAATTATTTACAATTAAGGTGACAAACAATTTGATCGAGCAGGCCGAGCGGGCTAGATTTCCAATAAAAAAGAATCTATAGACCAAAAGAAAGAGATGTGTAATAAAGGACAAAACTACAAATAAGAAAATACAGCACAAACTAATAATAAAGGGAACAAAATCAAGAGAGGAATGACGAAACCTCGGAGAAACATCCGAGAAGGGGTGTAGAAGACATTTATGCTGAGAACAATCCATGGTTTTTATAAAGAAAAAAGAGGACGAAGCAATGCATGGAGAGAAGGAAGTGTCATGACCTAGAGGTAAGTCTTGACATAAACACTAAATTAACGATCCAATTATTGGAGAGGACTGGTTGTCCCGCACAAGGTTTGATTTGTAATAGAAGACTTAACTAAACATTTAAGCCATAGCCCACAAGAGATGGGCTGAAGTTTATATAATTATAACATAATATAAATATAGTGTAATATAATAAAAAAAATATATTATGCAGGATATTTCTATTACTTAATAATAATCATACAAATTACATAAATATAGAGTCCTCATCCAAAGAAAGAAATAGACACTAAAAAAAGAAAATAGAGAGGCGACAACAAACTTTGGAATAGCTACTTGTGACTATTACAATCCTCACCTAGAAAAAGGGAGAGTATTTCAAGGTGAATGACTAACTTAGTAAGAATTCATATACTATATCCAAATGGATGCAAAAATTGATTTTATCATTTTGTTATGAAAAACAACGAGCTAGTGAGAAAATGCAATGCACGAATTTACATACAATAAAAATTGCAAGAGCCATCGTTTGGGCAAATCTAAAAAATATTGCATACATAGGGTCATTCATGAACCTTTACACATCGAATGTCTGCAAAACGCATGAAAAAAGGAAAGGTTGATAGTCCGTAGATCAGTCAATCATGTATTAAACAAAACAACAAAGCACTCTATCCATGTTTAGGGATTTGGACTAAAGGACACCACATTAACGCTGTCCCAATATCATGTCGAGTGTATAAATTAAACACTTTCACGTATAAGAAGGTATATAACAAACAAATGCCCAATTATAACCCCAAATAATTGAAGGTATGAAATGAATGAAATACCATGGATGTGTAAATAAACATGTAAACTAGTGTACATATAGTATAAAAACTTGCATGTTTTTAAACAAAACATGTCGAGTTTTATATACGATAACTCACAAAATAAGAATTTTGAAAATCATAATGCATATCCAGTACAATGAGAAAACCCTACATCAACAACAATCGTCTTTCTTACTAGCTGAAGTGACACTTTCAAGAACAAACTCGAAATTTGTCAATTGTTGAAACCTAAAACAAAATATCTCTACTAAAACACAAGGGATAGTGGATGAGTCTATAACCATTAATAAGAAACCACAAAAAAGAGACGATAATAGGTTGTGAACTTTGCGTGGAGGTGACAAAATTTCATGGCAGACTACTAATCCTAAAAACACGCCTCAAAAGGCTACACAAATTGTGTCGCCACATATTCGTCTGTGCCAAAAAGACTTTTGGCGCCAAGGTTTAACATATGCTAAGCTACGGCTTAAATCAGTGGTTTTTGATACGCAAATTGGGAAAACTTTGATTTAACATGGATTAAACCCAATTCTCAAGCAACAAAAAAAATAACCAACGAATTTAAAACTTATATGTCGATTTCAACTATTGATTTTTAGTTTTCAAACTAGAAATAAAATCCCAATGAAATATGCAAAAAAAATGACAAAAAATTAACGAAAGTAGGCTTAGAAATCACATACCCTCGAAGACCAATGCTAGAACACAGAGGAAAAAAAATCCAAAAACTCAAATCGAACAAAAAACTTGCTCCTAAACTCACGGCTGATTACTCTGCCTCTCTCTCGATCTCTTTCTTTGCAGAAAAGGAATAAAGGGCCTCCCCCTTTTATTAAAAAAATTTAATTTTTTAATTTAATTCAGTATATAATATATATTATAGGGTAATTATCAATTTAAACTATAAATTATAAGTTTTTTTTAAACAAAATCTTAAATTATGAACCCTGACAATTCAAAACTTAAACTATCTGAAATGTAACAAATCAAATTCTAACGGATGACCGATCAACTCCGTTCACTGTTTCCGATCACTGGAACAGATGTCCGTTTTAAAGAGAACGGACGTTCGATCTCTATTTACCTTCGTTTTATAAATTAATTTTAAAAATATAACAAACGTTATTGAAATTATTTGAAAATTTTACTACATCTTCACTACATCATGGAAAGATAATCTTAAAAATTTTCATAATTTTCTAATAATTGTACGATTTATTGTAATTTTAGAGAATTATTTGATAAAAAAGAAGTAAAAAAATTTATAATAAATTATACAAGTGTTATAAAATCATTAAATTTTTAAAATTATCTTTCCATGATGTAGTGAATATGTGACAAAATTTTCAAGTAAATTCAATATTGTTTGATATATTTTTAAAATAACACTATTTTCTTCTTCATTTTATAAATTAAATTAAAAACTGAAAATTAGTACCAAAAAGGGACAACCGTTTTAAAGGGAATGGGTGATCAATCTCTACTTACCCACAATTATACGTGTGCTAGGATTAGGGCCAGTCCCTAGAACGGACGACCATTCTAAATTAATTATTATAAATTAATTTTAAAAAAATAACAAATTATATTGGATTTACTTGAAATTTTATCACATGTTTATCATATCATGGAAAGATAATTTGAAAA
>CM039518.1:6851778-6959534 GCA_022433055.1 Begonia peltatifolia
TTTTCAAATTATCTTTCCATGATGTGTTGAATATGTAATAAAATTTTTAAATAATTCTAATATCGTTTGATATAATTTATAAAACGGGGGTAAATAGAGATCGGTTGTGTCAGGACCCGACCCGGGGATCTGATGGGTTGAACGGATTCCCGAGGTGGGATGCTTCTCGAACGACAACCTACATCTGATATTCATCAATATAATTTATATTAATCTAATCTAATATAAATTTAATCCATCAATTCTGGTATCTTGAATTATGATCCTCCAATTCAAACCAACAAAAATGCAATACATTTAATATATTGAAACAGTTTACGTTATCGAATAAAAATATAAATATATATAAGTCACGACATGTGACTTTCCACAACCCCAAAGGCTATTAAGAATGATCTTTCACCTATAGCTCTTTGCACACTTTACTTTGTTTTCTTTTTCTATCTCGGTGAACGTTTTCGATATCTGAAAA
This sequence comes from Begonia peltatifolia, assembly GCA_022433055.1. Classification (NCBI taxonomy): domain Eukaryota; kingdom Viridiplantae; phylum Streptophyta; class Magnoliopsida; order Cucurbitales; family Begoniaceae; genus Begonia; species Begonia peltatifolia. The sequence continues at coordinate 6,852,251 of CM039518.1, forward strand.
ATAGAGATATTCCACATAATGAGTTTTACGCTCAGCAAATAAATTTAACCACTAGAATTACTAGTCCGGACTCTATCCACACTATCCAGACTCAAACGCCATCCTCCACCTAATGATTGATTATTTTGAAATTAATTTAAATCAATTATTTTTGATTTGAAATCTATGTCATTTATATAAAAATGTATGCATGTTCGTAACTCGAACCATTTAAAATCCATGTCATTAACCATAGTTTAAAACGACCAACCTTTTAAAATTCTATCAACCACGGTTTAAAATCATGCTCAACAAATAGATAAATCTAATACATTATAGTAAATATACACGATTTAAAAACATCATTTTCTCAACGCAGTCAATGTCATGTTTAACATTCAATTTGAAATGTAAAAAATGCAATTCACTTTAACTGATACATATAACCATCACACATCTATACGTTCCCGGGCTTTCACCGGTAAGGCTGTAAGACCCTACCATTACTTCTTCGTGAGATTTACGGACTTTCAACCCAAGGAGGATATACAGTTAATGTCCTTCTCATTTTCATAGTCATATCTATCACACACGAAGAGGCAAGTCCTGCTCAATGGATTCTTATGTTTCCACGGCTTACCTACTATCTCATTCCTAAATGCATACTTTAAAATAGTTATAAAGCAATGATATGTATGTTTAAATCGATGCAAATCAACCCACCCATACGATTGATAATTGAAATCAATATATTTAATTTAATAAAAATTGTCGTTTTCAAAATTCTTCGTTTCAATATTTGTTAAAAATAAAAAATATACAATTCAATATTTAATTTGCATAAAAACAACATCTGATTCGTTCAACCATTAAAAACAATATCAAATCATTATTTCAACATCCAATCAAATCTATCATATGCAGATCCATGACAGTAATTAAAACTATTTATATCTATCAAAGTAATAAAGTCTAAACTAACTATTCTAATCGTTAGAGGTATTTACCGTACGTCGGTTCCACTACTTTTCCTCAAAATTTCCACAAACTCTATCGATTCTTTCACTAAATCGCTCTTTTCAATGAGCTGAACAATTTATCCTAAACGATGGATCGACAAATCTCACGTTTCTCCTCATTTTCTTTTCATTTTCTCTTCCATTTCTATTTCTCTTTTCTCTCTTCTCCCTCTCTTGTTTACTTATCCCTCTCTCTCTCTCAACGAATTCTCCAAAGGAATGCCACCTACCCTTTCAAAAAGGGTTTGAAAGGTAAAATTACTCAAAAACCATATTTATCTAATAAAAAAAGATCATTTTGCCTCTCACTTCTTGATTTATCACTAAAATACCTTGATTAATTGATCCGTAACCACAATTGATTTAATCTAACCTAAATTAGATGAATTATAATCTAATTTATTAAATTAAAAAATTTAAAATCTGAAAATTATAATTTTTTTTATGAATAGTGCTGATAAATCGGCTATTGTAGCTCCGATCCGTTGGCAGTAGTTATGTTTTTTAGAACTTCTACTTTTATTTTTATTTTTTTTAACTATCAAATTCTCCAAAATCTTTGTCCATTTCCTTCAATAAACAATATATACATTATATTTATATTTCATTCATATGTAAATGTCCACAAATATATTTTAGACCGGAGTATTAAAATTCAAACCATTACAGGACGTATGTTCTCTTTAGAATGAACGTCTAGTCCAGTGACCAAAAATAGTGAACGGGGGGTGATCAGTCGTCTGCCAGAGTTTGATTTGTTACATTTCATATAGTTTAAGATTTAAATTATTAAAATTGATAATTTGAAGTTTTGTTTAAAAAATTCATAGTTTAGGGTTTAAATTGGTAATTATCTAATATTATATTATATAATTTTTTTACTATATTATATATTACGATAAAATTCAATTTAAACTCTAAATTATGAGTTTTTTTTTAAAGAAAACCCTTAAAATAAAATTTGGAACGATTCAAAACTTAAACTATCAAAAAATGACAATTTAAACCTTGCAGGTCTACCGATTACTGTAGACCGGTCGACCATTGTCTACGTGACACTAGATGAGGAGATGGTCAATGGGTCCAGTTGGACCGGTCGACCCAACTCACTATAAGACAGCCCGTGAGGCAGAAGATGGGTCGACCCATCTCTCACCCGTGATCAAATAATTGATCACGGGATGTCTTGCAGTGAGATGGGTCGACTGGTCCAACTGGACCGATCGACTCATCCCACTCTATTTAAAGAGAGTTTCTCTGCTCCATTTTCACTCCACATCTTTTGAAAACTCGAATACCTCTCCACTACCTCTGCACTATTTTCTTATTTCGGTGAAATTTCTCTCGGTGATCTAGCCAAAATTTCTTATTATTGTTTAGCGACAACGATGGATTCTGATTCAAGTAGATCGGTTGATGTAGACGAGATATTAACTAGTGATGCCGATATGGATTGGTATTCGTACGTCACGCTTGCATATGGTGATCTACGAGCATTCGATCACCTAGATGCAAATGAAGAAATAGAGGTGCGTTTGACCTCCAGAACCCTACATGATGAGATTCGAATACGGGTCGACTCAGATGATGATGAAGTGGAAAGCATATCGGTAAAGATTTTTTTTGTAGAAAATATAGTTCTCTAAACGAAATTAGAGAAGAAATAGTCAAATATTCTGCGAAAAATGATTATGATATAAAATTCACCAAAAGTGAAAAGAGGCAATCGATGGTTGAGTGTGAAGACGGATGTGAGTGACAATTGCATGCTTTGAAGATGTAAAACTAGATTACGTTTCAAATAAGGACTTTAACCAACACTCACAGCTGTTCCAGGAAAATTGAGAATTGACACGCTATAGCAAAATATGTAACAAATCATTATCCGGATAGATTTAAAAGTTAATCTATGTGGTAAATCTCTTCCATTATTGAGACAGTGAGGAAATAGTTGATTGTCAACATTACACGTAGTCTTGTCAAAAGATCAAGAAGCGTAGCTCGAACACTTAATGAAAGTAAGAGCGACGAATAATACAAGTTACTATGGTCTTGTGCAGCAGAAATATATAGATAAAATCTGAATAGTACATTAAAAATACATACTTACGAGATGAACTCTAATTCATTGGTATGCCAAAGATTGTATATGTGCATGGCTGCTTAAAAAGTAGGTTTGCTGCAGTATGATCGCTCTATTATATGTTTGGATGATTGTCATCTGAAGGGCTCGTGTCCCAGCCAATTACTTACATTTATTAGTATTAATGTCAACAATGGAATATATCTTGTTGTTGTTGTCAACGTCAAAAAAGAGTGCACGGACATATGGACGTGGTTTTTGTAACATTCATTTTATTTTTTGTTATGTATGAATCGTGTATACTAGATTTAAATTAAAAGGAGTATGTCTTATACTCAATAAGATTTCTGCAAATTTATGTACTGAACATTTAATTACTAGTGATAACATAATAAATGGAATTGCTAATTTATATGCTTCTTATGAAATAAAATATTCCGATGTTAATCGTTATTATTTGCGACCTCTATATACTGAGAGTTATCCTAGTACTAGTAGTGATAGTGGTAGATGTGGTTTTAGTTAGCAATATAGTATTGATGATATAAGGAATGTATCCAAACTGCAAAATATTTTACTTTTTCTACAAATAAATTCAATATTTATTTTAAAGCTCATTATAAATTTTCTCAATATGAGAATTTTGATATTTTAGATTGATGAAAAATACATTCTACCACAAATTCTATCTTTCTATAATAGCACGTCATCTACTAACACCTCATGTTTTTACTATAGCATCGAAATTTGTTTTTAGTGCAGACAGACATGTATTTATGATGAACGAAAAAGAAAACTTGCACCGAAATTCATAAAGGTGCTCATTTGTATCAAAGATTATATCAATGTCAAAACGATAGATCAACAATGAGAAGATAAAATTCTTAAGAAGTTTACACAGTTGGATATTGAAGACTAGAGATTCTTTTTATTGAACTTCATTTATAATTTGAAATAATTTTTTTTTAAATTGTAATTTTTTTATAAGTCAAAATATTTTTAATGATATTTATGTGATATTTTTTATTGGATAGTCTCAAATAATTTTTTTATTAATACATTCAATTTTACATACCTTAATATAATTAATTTTTAAATTAAATAAGTAAATATTGTTAGCATATAATAATTTTAAATGAATTTTTTTAAAATTTAATATAAGTTTCAAATATTTATATATATTTGGCTTGTTAGGCTCAATGAGTCAGTCAACTCGGCTCGCCTCGTTTAACTAATTACAAACTGAAAATTATTCCACTTTTTTTAAAAATGAACTCAATATTTATTTTGAATCTTATTATCTATTTTCTCGAGATGAGAATTTTGATATTTTAGATTGGTGGAAAATACATTTTGCTACATATTCTATTCTTTCTATAATGACACGTGATCTACTAACAACTCATGTTTCTACTGTAGCATCAGGATCTATTTTTAGTGCAGATAGATGTATTTATAATGAACGAAGAGGAAAACTTGTACCGGACTTTGTGGAGGCGGTCATTTGTATCAAAGATTGAACCGACGCTAAGACGAGAGATCAACAATAAGAGGATGGAATTTTTGAGGAGTTTACGAATTTAGATGTTGAAAACTAGATATTTTTTTTTTATTGAATTTCTTTTGTAATTTGAAATAATTTTTTTTTTGAATTTGTAATTTTTTTTAAATTTTAATTTCTCTATATGTTAAAATATTTTTAATAATATTTATGTGATACTTTTTATTGGATAGTCTCAAATAATTTTTATTAATACATTTAATTTTATATATCTTAAGGCTTAACATAACTAATTTTTAAATTAAATGAGTAAATATCGTTGTCATATCATTTTTAATACTTGTTATAATTTTAAATGAAATTTTTAAAAAGTTATATTATAATAATATAAGTTAAAAATATTTATATACGTTCGGTTAGTTAGACTCGTCTCGTTAAAACTCTTTAGGTTTATTGAACTGGCTCGGATCGACTCGTTTAACTCGTGGTTCGTGATCCGGTTTGGGTTGAAACTTTTTCAAGTTGCCTTGTTAGGTTCAGCTCAATAAGTTCGTTAGGTTCGGCTCGTTTAATTCGTTAGGCTCAGTAAACCAGACTACTTTTGGCTCTGCTTGACTCGGCTGACTAATTTGCCATCTCTATGTGCTCATTAACGAAACAAATCTTGAACTATTTTTATTAACAAATAAAACTTCAAATTATCAAAAATTTGATAAAACATATTTCAGGTGAGCCCGTTTCCCAAGAATGAGCTCCTATTCTCTTGTTTAATTTTAAAAAAAATGCTTTTGGAAACAAGAGCCTATTCTCGAGAACAAGTCCACGTTGAGATTTGTGAGAACGGACTTCGGCTAACGTTTATTGTTTACGGTTTGGTTTGTTAAAAAAAAAAAAAAAGGTTCTTGTCTAGTTAATTACCACGTAATTGATAATTCGGGGTTTATTAGGTAAAAATCCCTTATAATAATGAAGAAACAGGAAAATTGACATTGTTGCCACGGCGTGCTATTTCTGCAAAACAAAACGCCACAGTTACGAACAAAACGCCATCGTCTTCCGGTTGGCGTATTTCTCTCGTCTGAAGGGTTTCTGCTGTGTCGACTGATCAGTCAAAACCCATTTTGGTCTTCCAATTTGGTTTGATAGGAGAGACCGCCATGGAATCCTGGCTGATTAGGGTTCTGCTTCTTTGCTTTCTTCTATGTAGTCGGTTGTATTGTATTCATGGCGAGGAGTCTAAGAAAAATAAATTTCGGGATCGACTAGCAACTGACGATGACCTTCCATACCCTCAGATGTAAATTCAACGTGCCCATTAATCTCTCTCTTTCTCTCTCCCCCTCTTCATCGAGGCGAATAGTTACTGCATTTTTATTGATTTGGGCTCCACTGCTGATGAAATTATGTGTATCTCGACTACTTCAATTTTTTTTAGATTAGTTCTGGAATAGTTGCGAAAATGATTGGAGTTGCTTCGAATTTGACTAAATCTTTTATTGGTATGTGATAGAGACGAGGATGCTTTGTTAAATACTCAGTGTCCCATGAATTTGGAGCTAAGATGGCAAACAGAAGTCAGTTCTAGTATTTATGCTACCCCTTTGATCGCCGACATCAACAGGTAAAAGAACATCTCACCCATCTGTCTAAATTGAACGTGTGGGGGAATTTTAATCATTGGATTGTCTATACTCATTCTTTCTTCCGACAAAGAAATCTTATTCATTTTCGTGGAAGTTCTACTTTTTTCTGAAAAGTACTTGGTAGATCTCATGTCTTTCCGAAATTGTGGTTAACTATCATTGAGCACAAAGGGGATAAATTATTTTTTGAATACGTGCAGACTATTATATCAAGATACATTACTAATATTTCAAAATTACGTCCTCTCATCTTCATATTTTTTGATTGCTTTGTTTTTTTTCTTCTTAATTTATGTTGTGCAGTGATGGAAAGCTTGATATAGTTGTTCCATCTTTTGTTCATTATCTTGAAGTTTTAGAAGGTTCTGATGGAGATAAAATGCCAGGTAGACTGGACGGTGAAGTGCTTTTGATGAAGAAGTATTGGGGTTCATCTTTATATTTGTTTTATAAATTGGCATATTATTTTCTTGTCATTGCTCTGTTCTTTTAGGTTGGCCTGCTTTCCATCAGTCAACCGTGCATGCTAGTCCTCTTCTGTATGATATTGACAAGGATGGTATCAAAGAGATAGCTTTGGCAACATATAATGGCGAAGTTCTATTTTTCAGGTAATCTTTGACATCCTAAAAGTAAATTTCTCATTTTTTTGGACGGGATATAGTTTAGGAAATGATAAAAATTTCACACAACCATGTTTAGGGCATCAGGATATGTAATGGCAGATAAACTAGTCGTACCTCGGCTTAAAGTTCGTAAAGATTGGCATGTGAATTTGAATCCTGATCCTGTGGATCGTTCTCGTCCCGATGTCCACGACCAACAGCTTATTATGGAAGCTACAACTATGAAAGCAATGTCTCGTAAGCTGTTTTCATTTTTATTACATCGTCCTTTGTCTTTTTGGATATTGATTAAGAATCTTCCCTAATGCCCATATAAGTGTGTTTGAAATAGAAACCTGCAGCTGCTACCATCTAGCTTTCTGTTAAATTAAGAAAATAATAATTTAATGTGAATTGACCATATCTATGACTTGTATAATTCTTGAAGAAACAAATGGAAATATGCCTGAGTCAAACCATTCAGCAACTACAGAAGGAACTTCTACTGAGCAAAATAATTCAGCCACCATATCAGCCAAAGAATTAAACATTTCTAGTACTGAGAGCAAAAGTAAAATGAATGATGGTGGAATAGATGCAAATATAAATACCCCTGGAAGCAATGAAACTACATCTTCAAGTACCTTATTAAATGGAACGGGTAATTTGGACAATGCAACGGGTATATCAAGACGACTTTTGGAAGATACTAACTCAAATGGATCGGAGGAGGGTGGATCTGGATCCGTGAACAAAAATAGTGAGGATCTTGGTGTTGCAACTGTGGAAAATAGTGAAGATTTGGAAACAGATGCTGATTCATCTTTTGAACTATTGCGGGAAAATGAAGAACTGGCTGACGAGTATAGTTATGACTACGATGATTTTGTTGATGAAACAATGTGGGGAGATGAGGAGTGGTTTGAGGAGAAACATGAGAAGGCGGAGGATTATTTAAATCTGGACTCTCACATCTTGTCCACCCCGGTAAGTTCAAACATTTAGGCTTGTTAATGGTCTGCTAGTGCTTGATACTGCTTGATTTTGAATAAATAATGGACCTTAATGAGACCCAAATGAAATTTCTTTTTTTTTTTTATATGGTTAGGTCATAGCAGACATTGACAATGATGGCACATCAGAAATGGTTTTGGCAGTTTCATATTTCTTTGATCACGAGTAAGTTTCTTTCATATAGGCTTTATATTATAGTAACTTGTGGGAAATGATTTGAAAACTTGATGTTATATTTTCTTTTTGAAGGCAGTGCCATGCTCATAAACTGTCATTGTCAGTTCCACACATGGTGCGGCACATGATATATTGAGTCTCTCAAGAATAAGTTCCCCCAAAGTAAATGTGCAGATTTAAGATTTGGGTGAAATTACAAATTTTTTGCATAAATATCTCACTAGCGAAAAAAGATTTACGCCGTACTCTTTTTCAAGAAGATGAGAGATATTTGAATGAAAGACTCTTACGTAGACAGGACTTAAATGTTTTGTAGTTGTTCCACTTAACTATCTTTCTTTTACGCTTGTTATTTTTGCTAGAAAATAATTGGCTGTCTTTAAGTGGACAGGTACTATCAGAACTCAGAGCATAAGAAGGAATTAGGTGATGTTGATATAGGAAAATATGTAGCCGGTGCTATTGTTGTTTTTGACCTTGATACAAAGCAAGTTAAATGGACTAGACAGTTAGATATGAGTACAGATACTGCAAAGTTTCGTGCTTACATATATTCTTCCCCAACTGTGGTTGATTTGGATGGTGATGGAAATTTGGACGTTCTTATTGGAACTGCTTATGGTTTGTTCTATGTCTTGGACCATCATGGTAATCTCTTAGTCTGAATATTGATTTTCTTTCTTCTTAATTTATATTGTTATTAATGGCCGTAGTATAGTACCCTTTCTAAATGTTAAACTTTCATTGGTCTAAATGATTAATGGTCGTGAATTTCTTTAGTGCAAGTTATGTGGGAGAGTCACTTGTAATCCTGTGTGTACATTCTGTCTCTAAGCGTTGCTTTGTGTTTTTGTCTTGCCCTATATAACCACGTTTCGTATCACTGAGGTGGTAAAAATTATGTTGGGAATGTGGAGCACAGCTTGTGCATGACAAATAATAAGTGCCTTGTTAATATTTCGGGCGATTTAGAAGAGCCTCATTTCTCTGTTATTTAATGGTCTTCATGCTCCATTCAGTTCTATTCTTAGAAGTTTCATATGATCAAACCTTTGAAATGTCCTGGGATCTACAGTTTTTTTACTTTTTGTAAATTGTTTTTGTATTCAGGTGAGGTCAGAGAGAAGTTTCCTCTTGAAATGGCTGACATTCAAGCAGCAGTTGTTGCTGCTGATATCAATGATGATGGTAAAATTGAACTTGTGACGGCTGACACACATGGCAATGTTGCAGCATGGACTGCACAAGGTGAAGAAATTTGGGAGAAAAGTCTTAAAAGTCTTGTTCCTCAGGTGAAATTTATGTTGTTTTTTTTTTAGAATTAACTCGGATGCACACTCTTGTTTCAAATAATTAGGGGTAGATTATTGTGTTCTGTGTCTGTAATTGGATCTCTTAAAACTTTTTGCTTTTTGCATTTTTTGAACGTGATCTGTTGCTAACTTCACTGCATTGCCCCAATTTCAAATATCTGAAATTTGCAGCAGCTTCTGATCACCATTGCCAGCTCTTACTGAGTTGTGCCGTATCAACAGTCATATTATACAGAGTGTAACTTGTAGAATACTCAGATTAGTAATTGCGGATGCTGCTATATGGTGGACATTTGGCTATCAGAGCAGATTTAAGTATCGTTGTCTATGTTCATTAGCATTGGCAGTAACAGTTTTCTTAAAATTCAATATGCTATCTTGAGTTATTGTTTTAGCTGATGTTTCTCTAAGTTCATATATGCTTTAATAAGTTGGAAAGTACCTGCTTTATTTTTTGGGCGGTAATTGTTGTACTTTATGTTTGTTTGTATGATAATTACGAATATGCTTACCAGTTCCCAATATTTGCTAGGGTCCTACTGTTGGTGACATTGATGGAGATGGTCATACTGATATTGTTGTTCCAACAATATCAGGAAACATTTATGTTCTTAGTGGCAAGGATGGTTCTTTTGTTCGGCCTTATCCATATAGAACTCATGGAAAAGTGATGAATCAAGTTCTTCTTGTTGATTTAAGTAAACGTGGTGAGAAAAAGAAAGGGCTAACTCTTGTAACAACTTCATTTGATGGTTACTTGTACCTAATTGATGGCCTCACATCATGTGCCGATGTTGTTGATATTGGAGAGACATCGTAAGATCTTACAAGTTTTTGCTGCTATTCTGTCTTCCCTTCTACTTAGATATGTTTATGGAGTTAACGCAAATGTTTGTTTGTGCCAGATATAGCATGGTATTGGCTGATAATGTTGATGGTGGAGATGATCTTGATCTCATTGTCACAACCATGAACGGCAATGTCTTTTGCTTCTCAACTCCTTCACCTCACCATCCCCTTAAGGCGAGTGTAAGAATTATAGAAGTTTTCTCGCCTAACATTGTCTCATATTTGTAACTTTCCTCACAGGCATGGAGATCGTTTAATCAAGGGAAAAACAATGTTGCAAACCGTTATAATCGAGAAGGTATACATATTTCACATTCGTCAAGAGCTTTCCGAGATGAGGAAGGGAAGAGCTTTTGGGTCGAGGTCGAGATAGTTGATAATTATAGATTCCCATCTGGCTCTCAATCACCTTATAATGTGACAGTAGGCTTCTCACATCCTAAATTATGTCTTGTTATTGCTGCAAGTAAGATCATTATAGCAGCCTTTGAAGCGCTGTTGTTTGAACTATGCAGACAACGTTGTTGGTTCCTGGAAATTACTTGGGAGAGAGAAAAATAAAACAGAGCCAGGTATTTGATCGACCTGGAAAGCAACGGATAAAGCTTCCTACAGTCGGTGTAAGAACTACAGGTACTGTTCTTGTCGAAATGGTCGACAAGAATGGATTATATTTTTCTGATGAATTCTCCCTCACCTTCCATATGCATTACTATAAGTTGTTGAAGTGGATTCTCGTCCTTCCAATGCTGGGGATGTTTGCCGTGCTGGTGATTCTGCGTCCTCAAGAGGCCATGCCATTGCCGTCTTTTTCACGGAACACGGAATTGTGACAAACCCTCTTGACCACAACACGAGATCACCCAAACGTGTGAATAAAAAGTCACCAAACAATACCTGAAAAAATTTGAATGGTAATGGAGAGCTGAGATCAGGCGGATGTTCTTCCAATTTAAGGTATGGTTTTCTTGAGTTGAAAATGATTATTGAATGATAGTGCCGACTAGTTATATATATTTTAGAAACTTGGAGCTTGAATTTCTCACATTTTCTTTACATCCACAAAAGTAAATGGGGAATGAGAAGTCTATTGCTGTTTGTTGCAATGGAAATCTCAGTTCAAAGCTCTTTTTCTGGTACACTTTTGGAAACTTTTATTATCAAGACGACTAATAGACATGGCCTAGAAAGAGAAGAAACAACTGGCAGTGTGGCAAGTTTAAATGTTGTTAATTTATGGAACATTGATGTGATAATATTAGGCCTAGGCTACTGCAACTATGAATTCAGTGCATTTGGTTTCATTTTCCAGGGCCTCTATTCAAAGTTTTGGAAATACAGATTGGAGAAAGGGTAAGACAAGAACAAGTTTATCCTATCAAAATAGTTGAACGGAGTCGATAAAATTGTCAGAACAAGATTAAAATAATGTAATCTAGAAAAATACATGCATAAAATAATGTTCTATAAGAAATGTGCATAAGACAGAAAGCCCATCACCACGTACTCTCCCTCTTCCTCCCTCCATCATATGTTAGGATATTTGTCAATCCCTATAAAGGTATTCCATCATATGTTAGGATATTTGTCAATCCCTATAAAGGTATTCCTGCCCAAAAAAATAGTAGTCTTGTAGCATTCTCTCCTCCACTTTTCGCAACATGCCAAACTCTGTATTCTTCTTCATCATTTCTTCATTACACTTAGAGATGTTAAACGACCGAGCCGAGCCGAGCCGAAGTTTGGCTCACCGAGCCTATCGAGCCGAAGTTTGGCTCACCAAGCTTAACAAGTTGACCCAAAAAAATTTTCAACCCGAGCCGGCCCAATGAGATTAACGAGCCGAGCCTAATGAGCTGAGTGTATATAAATATTTTCAACTTATATTAATATAATATAAGTTTATCAAACACTTTACTATCAGTAAATAATAAAAACAACTTGGATTGTCTAAGTCGTTATTTTTTAGGGGTGATCGTGGTTGGGACGATTCAATTTTTAGAGAAATCAGAACTGGACCACAAAAATTCGGTTTTTAAATTTTTGCATCAAAATCCAAAAAAATTTTCAGAACCGGGCCAGATTTCTGGTCTCGGTTCTGATCCTCCCGTTTTTCTTTTCTTCTTCTCCCTCTCTAAACTTGTCTGCAAATTACAACTTAAAAAATTTTCTTTTTTGTAACGCATAACGAGATAGAGGTAAAATATCAAAGTCAAAGCCACAAGAAAAGATAAAAAAAACAAATAGTACATGACACAATGTAATTAAATAAAAATTGAAGTATGAAATAATCAAACATACACTTTAAGAATTAGATGTTCCACTAATTTTCACAGTGATTACATTTAGCTCTGAAATTTTTATCATCGTCATCGTTAACAATATTAAAATAATTTTAAACATCAGATTTCTTTGTTCTTTCCCTTCGAACACTAACACTAAAACTAGTCATATAAGAAATCAAAACAGGGTAAAATCTTAAAAAACTATCAAACATTCAATTTTCACAATGATATATAAAAAATCACCAAATAAAAGAAACAACGAATAAATACAACATCGTGATAATCACTTGATTCAGTTATATAGTCACCTAATTCAAACATCAAGTAAAATGGTGTTTTATAGCAAAAAACACAACGTTTTCTCAACAAAATTTGTCACGACTCAAAAATCGTAAAGTGTTCAAATTGCAACTCACTAACTTCTCCATAAATTCTTGTATGAAATACTTAGATATTTTTTAAATCATTTAAATCCGTAGCGTATTCGATTAAATTATTATTAAAATTAAAAAAAATATTTTTTTTACTATTTATACACTGTTTATGCACGGTTCACGTGAACAGTGCATATACTATTCATGCACTGTTCACGGGGATTGATCGCCCCACTCCAGCAAGTGGGGCGATCAATTGCCCCAATATCGCCCTTTGAGGCGATGTAACGCCCCACTTCAGCAAGTGAGACGATCAATCGCCCCTCGGGGCGATGCAACGCCTCACTGGTCGATTTGCATCATCCCACTGGAGTGGGGCGATGCATCGCCTTTTTTTTTTGCGATACATTGCCTTCTCAATACATCACAATTATTTCGATTTTGCATAACCGAATATAATTAATTATAATGAAAGAAAATTAGAAACGAAAGTTTGAAAGAGTTTTTTTTATTTCCTGCTGAGTCTGGCGCCGCGAAAAACAGAGAGCGGTGAGGAGACACAAACAACGAGGAATGAAAAAATCAGCCGATCGGGGCCGATTTTGACGAAATAAGTTTTAAATCGACTATCTTTTTGATGCTCATCAATTTTGTGACTAAAAATTCCGCCGTAAGTCGAAATTTTTTCCCCTTTTTTTAGTTGAATGTTGGAGCAGCACCATAAACGTTGATTTTTGCAAGAAAAAAAATAGTTTTGTTTGTTAAAAAAAGTTAAAATTAACGACTACCGGTGGAGAGGAGGAGCAGGTTGACTCGCGAGACTAGCCCACCGAGCCAACGAGCCAGCTCGTTGACTCGCTCGTTTGGCTCGGTTTCTAGCGGGCTCACGAGCCGAACGTTTAGGTTCGGCTCGGCCCGCCTCGTGAGACCGAGTTGGCTCGGCTCGCTACTGTAGCGAGCCGCCAGGCCGCTCGTTAAACATCTCTAATTACACTTGCATTCCTTTTTTAACAAAAATCATCACAAGGATAGTCTAACATATATCAACATTGCATATTGTAGACCCTTAATTTTCTAGATTCATAATGACATAAAATACAATCTTACATTCAAGTTGTATATGTATAATTTCTTCGTGCATTTAATACATGGCATGATTCAATTCTACCATCTAGAATGACTGTCACATCACCGTATGTCACCCTTGTTATTATCAATAATTCCAATAGTTAGTTCATTCTTCAACTACTTAAATATAGTACAATAACCCTCGTGATTGGTTTAAGGTAGAAAGATTCATAGAAATATAGTTTAGGGTTAAGTGTGAGCTGAAATTCATGTAGGGTGAAATATTGGAAACTTTGTGTAAGTGGGGAATCATTTTACTCTATGTAATACTCTAAAACAGACACAAATATAAAAACCAAAAGTAAGAAAAGGATTCTCATCTATTTGTGTTGCGTGTGTTGTGGTGTAAAAGGGTTTCATTTAGTATTTGTCCGTTTGTGCTAATTTTTCTCTGTTAATGATGAGCCCTTGCCTTTTCTTTTTGTGTTACCTTTAACTCTCGAGTTTACTTCTTCTTGCTTTCCATTCTTTAATCACTGCCTGAGACAATAATTGGTGGTCTAATTATAGCAAATAATTGCACATTAATGTGGTACATTCCAGGGCAAAAAAGGGTATCTTGGGGGTAAGAATGTGGATCAAAATTCATTGGGTACTTAGTACGAGTCTTGAACCTTACAACACATTCTAGCATATCGTGTCTGCACATATATTATTTTATTAAATATGATTTTTTGTAAATATATTATTATAAGTTTAAGAAATTGCATTATAGGGTGCATTTTATCCTTAAACTGGATGAGTTTGAAGGTGGAGTTTTGAAACTTAAAATCCCAAGTTCTAATATGTTTTTCTTTTAACTTTAATATCAAGATCTTTTGCTTGTCATTGTTATCGTGCTAGAATTCATTGGAGATATTCACTTCTGTAGTTAATCCTTCTCTTTTCTCTACAAGTCTTCTTATAAGATCAACTATTTCTGGCTATGCGATGTTGTGACCAATATTAGCAGATACACTAGAAGGGCAACACTCCTATTCTTGTTAGGTCACTAGATCCACATAATGATAACTGTAATATATAAAATATGTAAGCCTATAGATGCTAATAAAGTATATTTAACAATATCTCACTTATGTCACGCGTATAACCAAGTTACTCCACACTACAATTTCAATTCAATGATGTCGGAAAAATGTATTCGAACAATCACATACATTAATTCAACGATCACCCGTATCAAAACAATCAAATGACTAAAAAATATAAATATGCAACGTGAATCCCTAACATTCACATGCAAATTCTGAACCCTATGATATAAACAATGTACGAGCAAAAACAACAGCCATGCATTGTTCGTGATATCCAAAAAACATTCAAAATTTTCTCTATACGTTGTGAATACGCATGCTTTTACTCGTGATCATTCAAAAGCGCGCAACAAAAAATGCTTCTTTGTAATCATCTAACATTGGAGTTTTTCCGATACCACCAATGGGAACTTAAAAGTTTTAAATTCTTTCCATGTTAATACCAGAATCCACTACGTTGATCGTTTTTCCTTCTCATACGATCAAAACTTTCTTGGAAAAATATACTGGACCATTACCTTTGTAACTGTTATTTTTTGCAATATTAATTTTGTTCATCGCAATATAAAGCAAGTCTTTAAACACTAGGGCAATTGACACGACTTATATTATCCTAAATACTTGAAGCCCGATGACTGAATTCTTACTAAATTTTATTGAGCTTTTCTTAATAATTATAATGTGCAATATATAATAGATAAAGTTCTACTGATATGATAAATATATCTATAATGGAGTACTTAAATTACTAATTTAGGTTGCATTGGACGGGAATTATTAAAGTGAAGTTCTTCAATTTGTTGGGTACAGGGTGAGTTTATCTTGTTCCGATTAATTTAGAAAATGACAAAAAAGAAAGAAAGCTCATTGTCACTGCACAAAGAAGGAAGCATGGGAGGGGACAAAGAATACAGACCAGAGAATCTTAAATACAACATAAAAAAGAAAACAACAACCTGTCTCCTACCAACATCCTTCCATCTCTCCTCAGTTTGAATGTTGTCGAATAATAAATAATATTTAGATCCTTTCTAGTGTCATCACCTCTCAGACGTTAGTGCAATACAATTCTGTACAACTCAATAAGCACATATTATGATGAACTTTATCTCTCAGACAAATGAACTTTGCGTTTATCCTACATTTCCTCCAACGGCTGCTATATTGTGAAGCTTTGAAATCATCACCGTCAAACAACGTCGGCAACAGATGCGATGAGCAGTCCCAATTGAAACTAGGGTTACTTTTGAGGGATGATATTCTCCATGGGGCCAAAGGGCTTCCATCGATAGAAGGTGGGAGTGAATCTAAGCTAGGGTTTTCAGGAGTAGTTGAGATGGCGTTCACATGACTATTCCACGTTGGGTAGGTTGACATCACCGGCTAGGCAGTAGTTCATTAGGTCGTAAAGGTGGCCGTGCTCAAATCTGCACACCTAGATTGGAATCTAACTGCCGAGAGAGAGACAATATTTTAACGGACTTAACTAAAATCTTAACAGACCTTAACGGTAACGTGTCTATAACTAACTTGTCATACTTTAAGGTGTCCATTGATGCAATTGATAGTTCAATGTATCAAACTTAACTTCAGGATCCATATTGATAATTTCCCTATACTAAAATATTATGTCTCACAACAAAAGTCTTACAAATTGATTACAAGCTAAGAGCCAAAATAATTGTGCAAAAAATTTGAATAAAATAAAAGATAAATCAATATTCTAATATTCTAGAAATGAAATAAAATCCTCTTAAAGTAAATACACTTACACGAAAATTTTTCGTCAAAAAAATATTAATGCATCGACAATTGGGGATCACCTTGACTTAAAGCTGAAAGAGAGTCGTTTAGGGCGAATCGACTATACTCAATAGAGATTAAATTTTATATTCAGCTCTTAATTCAAAACTATATATGAGAATACTATTCGTAAAAACATTTCATAGAAATGATTAAAAAAATGTATAGAATGGTAGGTGTTAAACAACTCACTAATCGTGTTGTACAAATATAAAAATTTCAGTAAAAATGGATTCACTCATGGACTTTGAGCACACATGTCAAAGGCATAACAAAAATATCAATAATGCTAATACTTAGATAATCGCAACAACCATAACGACTCTGATCAAGTTTAGAGTTTTGCCCCTAATAACAGGATACATAAAACAATTGTCTTATTACTCTAGTCAACAACATATCAACATTTAAGAATAAATGTACACGACTGAGCTGAACAATAAATTAAATATGCATGCTCGAATTTTAAACATGTTCATTGAAAAAATATATATGCATTATAACATCCTGACGAGCCATAAAATAGATACGTCATTTAATATTAGAACTTGTCTCAAACTATTATTTAAAAAAACGATGTAACGCTAAACATAAAATTAAATCTCTACTTCAAAATGAACTTACCAATAATAAAAAATCAAACAAAATCCAATGAAGCCCAGCGAGAACAACACCAATTATTTTTTATATGTTCTTATCTAATCATAACATTATCATAATAAATAAAGTTGAAGATCCATAATTTAATCTCAAAGTTTTAGTTAAAATTGAACTCAAAACATTGAGTTGGAAGCTTAATTCAAGTCCAACAAAGTTCATAAAATGACTCGAGAACAATTGAGTCCAAAATAAAGGCTAGGTCGCGACTTAGCATAATCTTATTGAGATAGTTTTTAGAGTGAGTTATACCCTCTCATTTTCTATCATGGTATCAGAGTTAAATCTGTACGATGCGAGTACCAATTAAACAAGCTAGACGTGAAGGAAAGAAAATCTATCACGCTAGATGTGTCGGCGGGTATTGTCCCATATCGACAGAATCAAAGCAAACAGTTCTGTATAAATATGAGGGAGATTTATTCACTCATTGAGCTAGCTTTTGGAGTGAGTTATTCTCTCTCAGTTTTATCATGGTATCACAATTAAATCTATATGATATGAGAATCGATGAAACACGCTAGATATGAAGGAAAAAAAACTTATCACACTATACGTGTGAGCAGGTGTTGTCTCACATCGACATAACCAAAGCAAACAGTTCTGTATAAATATGAAGCGGATTCCCTCACTCATTGATTTAGTTTTTGGAATGAGTTATACTATTTCACTTACTATTATGGTATCATAACTAAATCTGTACAATATGAAGACCGATCAAACATGCTAAATATGAAGGAAAAAAAAATCTGTCACGCCAGACGTGTGGGTGAGTGTTGTCTCACATCAACAGAACCAAAATAAATGGTCTTGCATAAATATAAGGGGGATTCGCTCACTCTTTGAGCTATTTTTTGAAGTGAGTTCTATCCTATCACTTTCTATCGCTTACCTATGCAGATTTATTCTGCCTTTGATCACCTTCCTCAACTTCTTCCCCAAAAGTTAGATGCATAACCTTTAACCCACAATTTCACATAAAAATTTAGAGTTTCTGGAAAGGAAAAAGAAACAGCATCAAAAGAGAAAGAAATGACTAGCTTACCGGTGACTTTTTAAATCGCTCATTGATTTCCTTTACTGATATAAAAGTAAAACGTCTCTCTCCTCTCACCCTCTCAAAAAATTAACACTTTACAAGTCCGCGAGTCGCAATCAAATAATATATGTAAGTAGAGTATCAATTTCATGAATATAAAATTTTCAACTCTTACAATCGAAGCAAAACAAGATTAGTTGTTGAATGAGATGATTAATTAGAAATATAAATAATAAAACAAAGAAAACAAAACTCAAGAAAAAGAATCAAATGATAAAATTATGACTTAGAGTCAATTTCTCTTTTATGTGAATATTTGCTGCAGATGCTGTAAAAATGCTATTGCAAACAAATTAGATAATGTAGAGTTTTTATTTTCAATAAAGTCTCGCTAGAGTTACTTGATTAACCCAAATAATATTTTCTTTTATGCTTATATCAAATAAATATCGTATAGGATTCATGTAAGCACGATTCTAAATAATTATGTGCATCAAACAAAATGATGTATAAATGCCTGAAATTAACAACATAGCAAATATGAGTTAATAATTCACCAAATTCAATATTGATCTTACTTCCTGTTTATCGTTAAACATAATAGAAATCTAACTATTTATTCATACATTTCCTACAATAAATAAAATAATTATCAAATTCATATTGAATTGTCTAACTTATTCGCGTGGCAATACATAACAAAAGTCTTTAATTAACATAATTCGCTACTCTCTTCTCACAATCACTCAATATTTAGCCAGTGGAAAAAAAGAAAACTATCATCATATTAATCATAAAAATCGTCGTATAGAAAACAAGAAAAAGATAAATAATCTTCTCTATGATACGATGCTACAACAACTAGATCTGGTGTCAGCCTTCGAAGAAGCAACTCTGTTTTTGTTTTGAGTCTTCACTTGACGAGTTTTCTTGTCTTTCACTTTAATTTGCAAGAAAAAATGTCTCTTTTAAATAAAATACTTCTTCTAAAATTCTTGCGCAATCAAATATTTGATTTAAATTAGATATTCTTTTTCTTCCAAAGTCTTCTCTCACGTGTAATCTTCCTTCAAACACACCGTGACTCACCTTTTTGGATGGAAATATCCCGTCTTTGATTTATTTTCATCATTAATTTGCATAAAACATAATTACGAGTAAGATTTGTCATGAAAATTACATAAAAATATATTCTTCCAATAGCAAAAATATAGATTTTTATTCACGTACCCATTTTGAACCATATTTATAAATAAATAAATATATTCATGTAATAAATATTTTTTCAAGAGTCATCTGTCTGCGCCAAAAAAGTGAGAGGAGCAAAGAGGACGTGGGCCAATCTACATCTATAATAATTTGATTTATCCGAGAAAGGAGCTTTTGTTTTTTTTGTTTTTTTCTTTGTGCTTTTCTTCATCAAAGTAGCGGGATAACGAGGGAGAATAGAGTTTTTGTCTCAATCATAAATTTGTCCCTAAATAACGAGGGAGATATGCTGTCATCCATCGAATTTGATTTTTGTTTACAATCTTATTTGTAAAACATTTGGAATTAACCTATGTTTTGACTCCTGGGATTTAGCAAAGTTTAAGAAAATCATTAATCATCACATAAAAAATGTGGTTCTTTTAGTTAAGTATAGGACAGATGTATTCTTCAAAATTCTCGGGTTTTATTTCAATTTGGCCTTTAAATTTTGTTGTAATAAAATTTCATAATATTACAAAAATTGAAGAATATTTCTCTTGTTTCTCCATCTCCCAAAATGCCAAGGTATTTGGTTGAGAATTTTAGAAGGCAACGACTCTACGAATGATAACCGATAAAAGAAAAAAAAAAAAAAACTCAATGAACATTTGTTATAAAAAATCATTACTGATTGAAAATTTATGGAAATAAAGGCTGAATATTACTTACCAAAACCATCAGGATTTGGCTACTGTATTTTACCAAATCAATTAGAAAATTTAAATAAAATGCTATATGTTTTTATATTTTATGAATTTACTAAATAATTACCAAATCAATATTCAAAAATAATTATTAGACATAGTATGACATCATTGACACAAACTATCAAAGAATTTTTATGATGTAAAAGAGTGTTTAGATTTAGGTAATAAAATTTAAAATATTGGATATAATATTTAAAAGTATATAGAATTTTCTAATAATAAATTAATTGATTTATTATAAAGGTAATAATGGTGGATTTAAATTTTAAAAAAGATTAATGTTTTCTCTGCTACAATATGAGTTTGGAGTATCGCTTAAAAGTGAATATCTTGACATCTTTCAACACTTTCCACCCTCAAAGCATGACCAAATTATACATCCTTCCGGTTGACCATTTTTCACTTTCAAGTCTTCAAATCATCGTCCATCACATTTGTATTTTGATTTTGTTTTAGTTTTAAGTCTTTTTCTATGAATCATGAATCACTAATCTTTCTATATGAAAATTAGATCATTTAACATGACATTTCTATCTTGAGCTACTTCTGAGTTATGAAAAGTTAGATATAAAACAAATGCAAAACGTATGTTCATTCAAGTTAAGACACGAGAAAAAATAATGGCAGCAACAATTATATGTTTTGAAAGGTAGATCGAAGTAGGAGAACATGAAAAAAAAACCCTGTAATTATTATTAAAAAAAGAAACACATTAAGTCTAAATCTTACAAATAGTAATAAGTATAACAAAGTTGCTACCTAATAATTCCATTAAGCGATTGTTGCAAAAGATGCTATTAATGATGTAAAATTTCTAAATGTTTTAGATAGCTGTTTATATCGTTGCGAGGATTAGATCTTAGATTCAACTCTCACGTTTCATGTGTCTTAAACGAGCCTAGTCATTAACATATGAAATTGGATGCAAGGATGCTGTGTTGATAAGTAATAACACACGTTGCAAATTTAGCAAGTATTGAGATATTAAATATTAGAATGTTCGACGAAGTTGTCAAGACAAATAGTGATGTTAAACCTGATCACTATCAAACTTGATCTCCTTTAATATTATTGATTTTAACAGGTATACGTGTGAAAGTGGAGTTTTAAAGATTGTGATGAAATGGTCGAAAAAATCTATATAGTTTTATGCCTTGCAAGGCTCTTTACATTCACTACTCTGTCGTTGTCAGATGAGGTATTCAGTACTCTGGCGTTGTCAAATGAGGGTGTTATTAGGCCATGAAACATGCGTTTAGGCCAAAAATGAGATAATTGAGCTAAACAAGAGAGGACACTTGATGATCAAAACATCACTAAATTGCACTTCTAAGACTATTGTGTTTTAGAAAGTAGAAGAGAGCTAAATACGTTTCACGCACTGATAATACAAAGAAAACATTACATATATTTGTACCTATAGCGACCCTCTAGTGGATGCCCTAATCATGCATTGACATTATTTGACAATTTCTTGATAAAAGTTTGATTTTTTCTTACAGCAAAAGAGTGATGTTCTCTTCCTTCAAGACGTAGAAAGCTTCGATAGAAAAATAAATAAAAAAATAAGTAAAACATCTCTGTGCGAAAATAATTTGGAGTTGGATATCTTTTTGTAAATTAAAAAGATTTCGAGACACTGAATAGTTTTTTTTACTTCGCAACAAAATGACGTAACTTAGAGGATAAATAAAACTTTAATAGAGAAAGCATATTGTTTGCTCTTCAGTTCTAATTTAGCCGAGCCCTCTTGGACTAAAGTGACTAAAATTGCCGACTGCTTTGGACAAGAAGATGTTCAAAGATGTGTGTTCTAGTATTCTTACTGAATATTTTAATTTACAATTATATAATTGTTTTACATGTGCTCACGTAGATAATCTCAAATTAGATCTCAGACATAAAAAGTACATATTTCTAGGTACAAGGATGACATAAAAGGATATTAATAAAGTCGTAGTTGGTAGAAACGTGATTTTTGAGGAAAAGTTTATGCCTGTCAATGCATCTCATGACAAAAATCAAGTGCACAAGTAGAATTTGAGATGGGATCAAGATATATAGTAGAGTCTACTCCTAACCCTAGTTTAGCAACGAAGTTGTTTCCACACCACTGCTGGCTTCATCACCATATTCTATTGTGAAATACATAACTAGAAAGAGACTCAACCTCTACAGAGCTATAGTATAGTTGATTTGCTTCGAGAAATTTAACTCTTGTATGATAGTGTATAAATTCAAAAGACATAGTTACGAAAATTGTGTATACATTATGAAAGTTGATTATGCGTCACTTTTCTGTATACTTTTATATGTTAATGATTTCGGTAGCACCCGAAGGTAAAGGAGAAATTAGAAAGTTCAAACACAACTTCTATTAAAACTTTATTAATTGTGATGTTTATTTTCTCAAAAACTTGTAATATTTCTACGTGTGTAGGAAGATGAAAAATGTATTTCTATCTAGTTTCTAATTTTCTATGAAAACTCTATAAAAACTTGTGTGGTGAAAAACAAAAATAGAACATTAGAATCAATCTAAAAAATGGATTGAAGTTTTTTAACAAATTGTTTCTTTTTATTTTTTGTTTATGATTTCTATCGGTTGATATCAGAGCAAACCAAGTTCATTTTACAGTCAAAAATAGAAATCGTTGGACAGTCATCATCTGTTACTATTTTTTCTTGTAAGAACTACGAATATTATAGTATTAATATGAAGACTTTTTTCTTATCTCAATATCTGTGGGTGGGATGTAGTAGAAAAAAGGATTACGATTCTTGCAAAGAAAAGCTCGACTTCAATCCAAAGTAAGCAAAGATCACCAAAGATGTAAAAACATTGTTCATTCCTCTGCAATGTGTGTCAGAATCAATCTTTTCAAGGTTGATGAGAAGCGAAACTTCAAAGGCAACATGAAGATTTTGCAGGTAGAATTTCAAGGAAATGGAAAGGTAAAGATAGTTAAACTTCAAGGCTGCATAAGTGAGTTTGGGAATTTGAAAATGAAAGACTCCAAAGAAGTGAATGGTCTTTGGCAAAGAGGTGACTGATCAAAGAATTTTTCAACAGATTTTGAAAAGTTTACCCGTATGATCATATGGTGACTATAATGGAGTCGTCAAATAACTTGCACCAAGTATAAGCTATTGAGTTGATGAGTTCTCTTTAGGGGTGATTATGGTCTGATTTTAAAAGAGATTAAAATTGTACCAATATATTTTAATTTTTAATTTTTAGAACCAATACTTATAAATTTTTTTTAGAACCGGCCAACAAATTTGTTTCGGTTCTGAGATGGTTTTAATTTTTCCCAAAATGAAATAATTTTTTAATAAAAAATTTAAATTCAAAATAAATAAATAAATAGTTTTTTAATAAAATAAATCCAAATTCATGTTTGGCTTCTCAATCCCTGTTACCTTGTTTGGCAACATTCTACAATGTCATTAACACAATATTTTCATATGAAAAAATTATAGCATCTAATTAGACAAGTCCATTGTATTACGAAATATCCTCAATTGTTCCACAAATCTACAAATAAAAAAAATACAATATGTTATCACTAAAAGGTACAAAAAAATATAATACTAATAAAAATGTAATTAAATAAAAAATAAAATAGAAAACAATTAAACATACATTAAGAAAATTAGATGTTATCTTTATTCGTTAATTTTAATTAGTTTGTCATCTCTATCTGTTGATGTAAAATTTATAAAATATAAGTTACAAAGTAAATATGTAATATATAGTAATTACCAATAATAATAGAAAAAAAATTCAAATATACTTTTGTCAAACTCATCTACCACATCATTAAAATTATCTAAATGATGTTTTGCCTCACGAATCCAGCTTTGAGTGTAGATAAGTGCATCGACAGTCTTTGGTGATAAAGAATTGTAAAAAGAATCCAGAATGCATTTTCTATTACTGAAAGCTAACTCCGAAGAAACAGTGAAAATAGGATAACCACTACATCTTTTACAATTTTACTTAATATTAGATATTTCAATTAATTTGCTTTCCACCATGCCAAATTATCTTAATTGTCTGAAAATTTTTTCAATTCTTCAGATAAGTATTGATTAACTTCTGTCCTCTTGCTTAAAACATCTAACTCACTATGACGATTGAAAATCATCTCAGGTACCTTATTGTGCGAAAAACTAATAATTTGTCTTGTGAATGAAGAATAACAATATTTGTTCTACAATAATCTTGTGACATACTTAACCCAAATCAAATTTGTATTGAAGATATAATATGTTAATCACAATTCGTACTTAACTCACCAAATTTGTTGCTTTATTATTGTCGACCAACATGATAAGACAATATTGCAAAAATTGTATTTTACATTTCAGATCTAAGACAACTGCAACGTACATCAATAAATTAATTTTCTCACAACTTTCTCAATACTTGTCAAATTTTCCTTGCATTACAATAGCCATATTTCTTAATAATGGATTGCCACACTCAGCATACTCTATAATAACCATTTTTAAATTGCATACTTCGCTAAAATTAATATTTAACATAATATGCGAAGATGTTGAAATAATCATAGTTGTATCATCAAAAATCTTTAAAAACTTAATAAGTTCTCTAATATTCGCCTAATCCGTTGTAGTGGGAGGTGTTTCCCCACTCAAATCACCAACATAATTACTATAGGTTTTTATTAACTTGTCAAAAACTTTTTTAAAATTTTCAGTGCTTGCTAACATCAGATATGCAAAATTTCATCTTATAGACATATTAAGAGAAACACTACTTTTACATGCGATCTTAACATTATCAACATAACTTTTAAAATTTTGTAACATTGCAGGTGAAGATTGACATACTTAACAACTCTATGTATTCTATTAATAGGTTCTTAATGATCTTTCAATCCATCACATACAATCAAGTTCAATACGTGTGCAAAACATCACATATGCATGTATTCTCCATTTAAAACCAAATCATTCCAATTTCGAATACTTTTAATCAAATATGAAATTGCAACATCATTCGAATAAGTATTATCAACTGTAACAGTCAATATATTTTCAATTCCTCATTCAAACAAACATTTTTTTACTTTTCTACCAATTGTATTACCTTTATGATTTGAAATCAACAAAAATTTAAACTCTTCATATGCATGATTCAATCACTATCAATATAATAAACAATTAAAACCATGTAATTTAAATTTTGAATAGAAGTCCATGTATATGTAGTCAAACATACTCGTTGCGATGTTGTTCTAAAGTACTCTTTCAACTTTATTTGTTATTTTTCATAAAGATTAAAAATATCACGAGCAACAGTAAATCTAAAAAGTATGAAAAATCTCGGTTGCACATATTGAGAATATGCTATAAAACTTTCTCCTTCAAAAAATTTCAAAGGCAATTCATCAGTAACTAGCATCTTCGCAAGTAGTTCTCGACAAGTAGCATCACTAAAACATGAAAGTTGTTATCCCCTATTATTCATATTGTAAAAGTCCAAAGTCTTTTGATTCACATCTAAATTTGACAATAATTTTGCACAAATACGAATGTGTTTTTTCAATCTTGATGTCCCAATTTTTAGTGTTTCACATGCATATGTTTTTTCACAATGATTACATTTTGCTCTATAATTGATATCATAACTATTTTCAACAACAGTAAAATGATTCCAAACAACAGATTTTTTTATCCTTCCTTTACGAACACTAATAGTAGAAGTAATAGAAGAAATGTCTACATTGTCATTAGTGCTTTCTGTTTCTATCCTATAAAATAAAATAATTTATCAAACTAATAATCAATCATTAGGCAAATCCAACAAAAAATAACAATCTAACAAAAATATAATAATCTAACAAAAAATAAATCAACCGAAGCAAAAAATATATTTTAAACCTAAGCATCCAACGTAAACAAGTCAACAAAAGCAGAGTTTTTCTAATGACATTACTGTTTAATAGAAGCATTATTCAATCGAGACATACCTTTTTGTTTCTCACAATCCTTAATCTTTTGATCACTCCAAATTGACTAAAGAAACCTGCAAAAACCAATAAATTGCTATGAAGTAGATATGCACTACATAAACAATAATTTAAAAAGTGATCATTACTGTGATTTAACAGGTAAAGACTCATTAAACTTTTTCAAGCAATAGTTGAAATGATAGAGGCTACTTTGTGAGAAAATGAAGCTATGAATAATATGTTCATTCACTAAGATTGTATTGAGTAATGAGTAAATAGCTATATAGTCTAGCAACAGAGAACATAAAAAGAGAAAATGAAGAAACACTTTTGTGGTAATACTACTTACTAGTGGAGTTATGACTTTCTTCGCCCTTAAAATTCTAGCAGGACTTATAACGAAATTTGATTTTCTTCAATTTTGGTTTTTCTTCTAGCTTGTGGTCGTGCATTGTAACTACTTACAAAAATTTCTGTCTTTGATATTAGATGAGTTTTTCTTTTCAACTTTTTGCAATCTATCAAACTGCGGGCATTCTGGGTTTATTTTGCAGTGTTGAGTCTCTTCTCACTGATGCTCTTTGATTACAGTTCTCTCGTACTACTAGTCCACTAAATACAACAATGTCAAAGACAAATGAGATTGGTTGTTAGTTGGCCTAGATTTCTACTTCTAGAAGTTATAAGATGGCAGACAAATCATGTATCAATCAACTACAGAAGGAATATAGAGCGCTGTGTAAAGTATGTCAATAATCTTATAAACTGAACTGCTTGGGACACTTCTCAGCTCCCTCACTTTCAAGTTATTTTCAATAATATGAGAGAATGTTCAAATTACATAATCAGATTAACATACTTAACAAAGTTTTGTAATATTGAGACTTAGAAAGGGAAACAAAGGAGTTGAGAGATTCGATTACTTGGAATAAATGTTGACGTCGAGTAAGCCAAGCAATGAGAGTGAGAACTACTGAGAGAGAGGCCAGAGCGAGCACTGCAAATTGAGAGCAAGATTGAGCAGCAATAAAGAGCCAGGCGAGAGGCGTCTGTCGAGGACTTGAGTAGCGTGGGCGTGAGAGAAGAGATTAGAGAGAAATAATGAGTTAGAGTTAGAAAATTAAGGTCTAAATGGTTTGATTTGATTTTAGTGGTTTTGTTCATTAAACTTGAAAACCAAACCAAAAACTTTGGTTCTGGTAAAGAAAAACTGAATTTCATTTATTTTATGTGCAAAACCGACAAGAATCGGAACAAATATGTCAATTTTGATCCGGTACTTCAGTCTGGTTTGGTTTTGCTCACCCCTAGTTCTTTTCAAGCTTATGAATGAAGATTAACGAGAAGGGATGATAATTCTTTGGCTTAAGAAAAATTCTAATTCTAAAGAGAGCAAGTAGAAAGGAAAATTAGGAGAATTTCCACTTCGTGGTGTTTGCAAAAATAAAAAATGAACCACTTGGAGAAAAAATGCTATAATGCTGGAAAATCTCAATGCAAATATTGTAAGAAGTTTGGACATATTAAAAAAGATTGCACATTTAAAAATAATCATTAAGCTCATTATTCTGAAGGAAGGGAGGAGAATGAACATTTTTCTTGCACTTGCTCAAGAAGAAAAATTGGCTTATTAATAGTGGTTGTAGTAACCATATGACTTCTAATGAAACAATTTTTAGAGAACTTGACGTCTCTATTAAAATTAGAATCAAGATGGAAAATAGAGAACTTGTTGAATTTAAAGGAAAAGGCACAATAACAATCTCATCAAATAAAGGTATCAAGTTTATTAAAGATGTATTACTTGTTCCTTCTCTTGATAAAAACTTGTTGAGTGTAAGATAAATGATGGAAAATGATTATTCTTCGTGGTTTGGGAAATACTTTTGTAAAATATATGATTACAAGAAGAATTTGGAATTATTTGAAGTAAAAATAAGAAAAAACAGAAATCTTTCTATTTATTAGAGTTATACCAAGGCAATGGTGGATGAATCTATGCTATGACATAAAAAATTTGAACCTTATAACTTTAATTCCTTGATATTAATACATCAAAAAGGATGACAAAGAATTTTCCTCTTTTAGAAAAAGAAACTCAAATATGTTAAGGGTGTATGGTTGGCAAGCAACACAAATTATCATTTTCTTCATAAAGCAATTGATGAACAACAAGGAAATTACTATTCGTTCATAAGAATGTGTGTAGACAAATAAAGACTTCAACTTGCAACCAAAGTAGATATTTTATTCTTTTCGTTAATGATTTTACGAGAATGATTTGAGTTTATTTTCTACCTACAAAATCTAAAGTCTTGTTGAAAATTTGTTTGATCATCACAGTTTGAGAAGTGATAAATGAACTAAATATAATTCTATAGAATTTGATAATTTTTATGATGTTGGGGGAATAGAATGATGCATCACCAAAATAGAAAGTACGACCACCGTTAAGGAAAGAACAAACCTCTAGGTAGATTTTAAGGTCAACTTGCAAGTTTTGTATCTAAATCAAATTTTATCATTTTGAAGTGAAATCTAAACCCAAATCTTCCCACGTATGTCTAAAAGTTACCCTCCAAAATTCAAGAGCAAATGTCTATGGAATCGAAAGATATGACCAAAGTTTGATGATTGTACGAAATCAGAGTTTAAGGTTAGGGCAATTTTTAAGAAGCTATTTCGAGATGAATAAACATATATAAATGAATGACTTTTGACACGATTTTTGAGTAGTTGCTAGGGTATTAATGGAGAACAATAACTAAAAATTTCATCATCAAATTCAAATGGAAAAGAAATTTATGGCAGAAACGATATAAGCTGATCGTAGGGTTGGTAATCACACCTCTACAGTCTAAAGGCTTCTTTTTGAAAAAATGACAGCACTCTAACTTGGTTCTTGAGAGTTTACTTCAAGTTTACTAAAGAATTTCATCTCTTAAGAGGTGAGAAACTTGGAATAAGAAATGACTATCCAAACTCTTATAAATAGATAATTAAATTGGTCACAATACCTACCGGAAACAACCGGTCGGAAGTGAAGACTTGCATAGCAAGAACTTCTTTTAGGATTTTCTATTCTTCCAATATAGCTGCAACAACACCATAATGAGGTATTTAAACCCTACAAACTAAGGCAAGAGCCCTTAAAAGAAAGTACCAAAACAACCCTTAAAAGGGTACTCAACACTCGACTAGACAAGCCCTAGTCGATGACCAACTTGTGCAAATTATAATGTCTTGTTCTTAATATTAAAAATGTAACTTAAATAACATGAAATAACTAGAAACATGCATAAAGAAAACCATGTAATATCTTCCAAAATGGTTGATGTCTTTCTCCAAACAGGAATAATTGGATTTCCACAAAAACATAAGCTTTGATCTTTCTATATCCTTCGGGCTTTTTTAGTAGAAATAGAGCTCTCTGTAGTGGGTTGATTTAGAAAAAAAAGGATCTAAATTACATGATCTACCACATTCTAGAAAGCTTGCGATGTCATTTACAATCTTCATGAACAACATGTTTTAATATAAAAATGGGAAAACTGCCAAAATTGCAAAAAATTCTTCAAAGGTTAGACTTCCAACAACCTTGTAATGTTTCAACAATCTCCTTAACTTGTGCTCTATCATTCTCATGCGTTTTAAACTTGATCCTTCTTCCAAGTTGTCATTGAGGCCATGTCCTACAAAATAAAGAGCTAAAAATGTTAGTAAATTTCTTGCCTCGGTTTCTGGTAGTGGCCTCCTCCGTGGCACATCATAAAACATCAACTTTTTGTTGCTTAATCTACACAACAAAATGCAGTTTTTGAAATAAAGAACTAGAACTATCATAGAAATAGTGAGATGCATATTACTTGAGAAAAAAATGCTCCAATAATTTTGGGGTGAGGCAATGAATACTACTATTTTCTTGCTCAATCGTTTGCCTACAATAGCAGTTGAAAATAAAACTCTTTTTGAAGCTTAGAATTGATTTAAATCCTCTACAAGTTTTCTAAGGGTTTTTGGATGTATTTGTTATATTCATGTTCCATATCAAAAGAGAACCAAGCTAGAAGAGAAAGTAGAAAATGAAATATTTGTGAGATATAGTAACATTGCAAAAAGCTTTCGAATTTTCAACTTGAAACCTAAATACTTGTTGTGAGCATAGATGTGAAATTCAATGAGAATGAATCTTGGGATCAAGAAGTTGAGAAAATAGTTCAACAAAGTGCCGAAATATTAATCGAGTCATTAATTGAAGAGGAAGTTGATACAAAGTTATTGGAAATCATCATATTCAAACTGAAACTCTCTCATGTTTTCAATTGTTTGATGAAGACAATGAAGAGGACTCAACCCTTGAATCATCGATAAGAAAAACAAGAGTTTTTAGTGAAATTGATGACATTGTAATTATGCGACACGTAAGCCAAATAGTTTTGTAGTAGCTTTGAATAAGGAAGTTTGGTAGAAATCTATGAACAAAGAAATTATAATTATAGAGATAAATGACATTTGGGAGTTGGTTTCCTTGTGTAAGGTCTCTCCCTACATTATGATAAGGGACCCACCTATTAATGAAATGCAGAAGAAAAAAAAATTTTCTTCTGTATCGTAGCAACTCACCTTCCTCATTAAATGAGAAATGTCTTTAATTGCGGCACCTACCTCTTTTAGCGAAAATTGTTTGCTTGAAGCCTCTATAAATAATCGGCTTCAAGCAGACGATCGTTGCATACTGAAAAATGTCGATCTTCAAGGATTTGAAGAGAAGAGAAAGTTTCTTCTCCAAGAAAAGAGAGAAATACTGAGGATTTTTTGAAGAAAGAGAAGATAAAGAGTGAGAGAAAAATAGGTGTGGTGGTTTTGTGCATCTTGAGAGTTCTAAGAGTGATGATTTCTGTTAGTAAATATTTTTTAGATTATTTGATATCTAGAAAAATATTATTGTAAATCTTATTTTTCATAATGAGATCTTTTTGGACTCGATCCTCATAATTTTTTTCCAATTTGAATTTTCACGTAAAATTCTTGGTATTTATTTCCGCTATTATTTCTTACTTCTTAGCCGTTATAATCTTATGGCATGGTAAAATGTTCCTGGTATTTTTTGGATTGTATCTGCTATTGTTTCTCGTACTGCTTGCGGTGATATTGTTGTCATTGTTCCCGCTGGATTTTGTTATTCTTCCCAACAAGTGGTATTAGAGCAAGGTTGCTATGGCGAGAAAGATTGAAAGAAAAAATTCAACGAAAATCATTTCTCTTTGTGGAAATTAAAAAATGAAAGCGCTATTGCGAAGAAATAGTTGTGTTTTGGCTATTAGCGATAGGGCGACAAATGTTGAAGACAAGAAATGGAACAAAGTAGATGAGAAACCTACTTATTTCTTAGTAGAATTGGAAATACTTCATCATAAGTCGGTAGAGGGAGTTTGTACTGTTTTTTTATTATGATGAGAGACTTACGTATTAATAAAATGCAGAAGAAAAAGAAATTTTTCTTCTGCATCGTAGCAACTCACTTTCCTCACTAAATGAGAAAGTTCTTCAATTGAAGCACTTACGTCTTTTAGCGGAAATTGTCCGCTTGAAGCCTCTATAGATAATCGGCTTCAAGCAGACGATCATTGCGCCATGAAAAATGTAGATCCTCAAGGATCTGAAGAGAAGAAAGTTTCTTCTCTGAGAAGAGGGGGAGAAATTATGAAAATTTTTTGGAGGGAGAGAATAGAAAGAGTGAGAGAAAAATAGGTGTAGTGCTTTTATGCACATTGACAGTTTTAAAAGTGGTGATTTCTCTTAGTAAATATTTTCTAGATTATTTGATATCTTGAAAAATATTATTGTAAATCATATTTTTTATAGTGAAATCTTTCTCGGCTCGGTTCTCGTGATTTTTTCTTGATTTGGGTTTTCACGTAAAATTTTCGGTGTTTATTCCTACTATTATTTCTTACTTCTTGGTCGTTATAATCTTACGGCATGGGTAAATATTCTTAGTATTTTTCGAATTGTATTTGCTATCGTTTTTCGTACTGTTTGCGGTGATATTGTTGTTATCGTTTTCGTCAAAGTTTTGTTATTTTTCCCAACACCTTGCTTGCAAATAAGGAAGTTATTGGAGCAAAATGGATTTATAAGACTAAATTAAATTCAAATGAGGTTGGTTGCAAAGAGATATGCATAATAACATGGAATAGATCATAAACATTGGAGCTTTAGACTCTCTCCCTGCTCAAAATGGTTGGAAAATTTTGCAATTAGACGTGAAATGAAATGTTGGAAGAATATGTATTTGATGATCAAATGGAGGGATTCAAAAAAGAAAAGCCAAAGTTTATAACTGAAGAAGACATGGTACGGATTAAAACAAGCAACAGTGGCTTGGTGTGGAAGAATTGATCAACACTTTATTGAGTGCCGTTTTAAGAGGAGCTAAAGCGAGCTTACATTGTACATCAAGTATCAAAATTGTAATGATTTTATCATCATATGTTTATACGTAGATGATTTGGTTTTTAACAGGATAATGCCAAAATGATCGAAAATTTTCAAAAGGAGATGATGGTGAGTTAGGAAATTTCCATTATTTCCTTGACATAGAAGTTAGTCAAGAAATTAGTAGATATTCTGTTATAAGAGAAAATACACTGAATATTTCTTGAAAAGGTTAATTATGTTGGGCTATAAATGAGTGGCAACTTCAATACGATGGTGAAATGAAAATGGAAGCATCTATCTATAGAAATCTTCAGGTAAGATTGTTGTATTTGTGCAATACAAGACCTGACATCTTGTATACTAGTTTACTCTTAAGATTTATGCAAAGCTCTATCCAAATTCATTTTGGTACAGCCAAAAATATTGAGATATTTGCAAGGAACGAACAACTTTGGTATGTGGTATAACAAAACATCACGTGCAAAACTCGTGGGAATTAGGGATTGTCACTGGACAAACTCTTGTGATGATTTGAGAAGTACTTCTAGTTATTGTTTCAGCTTAAGATTTATATGTTTTCTTAGAGTTCAAAAGAACAAGATAGTGTGGTACAATCAACCGCGGAAGCTAAGGATGTGATAGCTGCTGGTTGTGCCAAAAAAACCATTTAGTTGAAAAGAATGCTTGAACCCATAGGAGAAAATTAAATAAAGCCTACCCAAATCTTTTGCGATAATCAATCTACCTTTGCAATTGTTAAAAATCGAGCCCAATAAGAAAATCAACTTGCTGATATATTTATAGAAGAGGTAAGTTTGAGTTTTTTTTACTATTACCAAAGAACTATTTCTGATTTTAGAAGTGTTTTCAGAAACTATTATCAAATTACTATTTCTGATTTTAGAAGTGTTTTCAGAATCAATTATTGAGCGTGACAAGGATGTGTGATGGAGGAGTGTTCATAACGAGATAGAGCTGTTTGGGACAAAAGAAAACCCTGGAAAAACAAAAAGAAAATGAAAGAGAGAGAGAGAGAGAGAAAAAGGAAAAGGGGAAAGCAAAAGAAAGAGAGGTGGAAAGCGAGGTTAGAGAGAGGGGAAGGAAAATGCATACAAGAACAAGACATCATCCCATCTCCCGATTCTCACACCCTCTTATACTTCGCTTCCACAACTTATTTTGGGTTTTAATCCATCTCTCTTTGTCCTCAGCACTCGTTTTGGTAGTTTTTATGACCTACAACTCGGAATTTGAAGCGAGTGGAGTTATGGTGTAAATGCGAGAAAGAACGACAGAGGATAGCAGCCTAACACAGGTAGCCAAACAGTGGCTACGATGGTAGGTCTGTAAGAGGACTAGTGACATGGCAGTGGAGTAGCCCTAATATGGTAATTTCACAAGCGAGCGCCCCTAGGCTAGCCGAGAGACGAGATGTAAAGGTAAAGTTAAAGAGAGAGAGCGTGTGGGGTATCCCTATGTTCTGCTCCCAGCATCCACATAATAATAATACATAGGCGATGAAGTTACAGAAATTTTTTAAATTATTAATATCGTTGATATTGAATTACTTAGCTACCTACGCTTTACTGTTTAGGTCTGTTAACTCCGTTAAATCTGAAGATCATATTTTAGTAGGTGTTACTTGATATGATGTATGATGTTATCCGTCTTCTATGTGATATGTAGTTTGAGTTCTGTTCTTCTCTCTCTCTCTCTCTACTTTCTCTCTCTAACGCTTTTTCTTTTTCTTTTTTCGTTGTTCGATGATTCTGTGGATGCCCAACAAAGCTCTGCCTTTCTGTCTTCAACACCCTCATTCCTCTCCTTTTGTAACATGAGAAGCAGTACACTGAGCATTGGTAACTACAGCCACCGGTTATGATTCCGGCGACCCAGCTGCAACCTCCACTGCCGCAGCCCCACCGTCCCTCCACCTACTGTGATCGCCACCCGGAAGAGCGTTTCACTGGCTTTTGCCCTTTATGCCTCTGCGAACGTCTCGCGCTGCTCGAGCCCTCTTCCTCTTCCTCTTCCTCCTCTCGTAAACCGCCCATTTCTTCGTCCACCGCCGCCGCAGCAGCTCTTAAAGCCATTTTCAGACCCTCGTCCTCCGCGATTGGCGGAGAAGGAGTTGGCGGCGGCGGACCTTTAACTAATCGAAACAAACCCGCTTCCTTTTTTCCGGAACTTCGTCGGAGCAAGTCATTTTCGGCCTCCAAAAACGAGGGATTCTCCGGTGTTTTCGAGCCTCAGAGAAAGTCTTGTGACGTTAGAGCTCGGAATACTCTCTGGTATCTCTTTAACCAGGATAACGAGCGAACCCTTCCCAAGAAGGAAACTTGTCGGGCCAACAATGGCGTGAATGGCACCGATATTACAATTGAGCAGAGAAATTTAGCAAATTTTGGCTCATTTTCTCACGTTCGTGGTCCGGTTTTAGAGTCAAAGGAGGAGGACGAGAGCGACCTCGAGGAAGAAAATGAAAATGGGGTTTATGAAGCGCTAGATGTGGGCAATGTAAAAGAAGACAGAGTGCAAGAAATTGTAGAGGCGGGAGAAGAAGAAGCGGAAGCCGAACCAGAACAAGAACCTGGTCCGTTACAAGAGGAGGAGCTCAAAACCATGAAGGTCCACATAGATCTCGATTCACAAAACAAAAAGCCCACTGGAAGAGACTTCAAGGAGATTGCCGGAAGCTTTTGGTCGGCTGCTTCTGTCTTCAGCAAGAAATGGCAGAAATGGCGAGAGAAGCAGAAGTTCAAGAAGCGCAGAAATGTCGGTTCCACTACATTGCCTGTAGAGAAGCCAATTGGGCGGCAATTCAGAGAAACTCAGTCGGAGATAGCTGAATACGGACTTGGGCGACGTTCCTGCGATACTGATCCAAGGTTTTCTCTCGACGCCGGCCGATTTTCTGTAGATGATCCTCGCTACTCCTTCGATGAGCCTCGAGCTTCTTGGGATGGGTATTTAATCGGCCGGACATTCAGTAGAATGCCGACTATGTTATCGGTGGTTGAAGATGCTTCTTCTACTCATGTTTTACGCACTGATACGCAAATTCCGGTGGAGGAGCCTATGAATTTGATCAATGAGGACGACGATCTCCCAGGTGGCTCAGCCCAGACCCGGGATTACTACTCGGACTTGTCTCGCCGTCGGAAAAGCCTTGATCGGTCAAGCTCCATCAGAAAAACCGCTGCTGCTGTGGTAGCGGAGATTGACGAGATGAAATCCGTTTCAAATGCGAAGGTCATGCCGGCAACAGCAGATTTCTTTCCAGCGCCAAAAATGGCGGCTGTCGACAGAGTTCTGAGAGAATCAAATTCTAACTTAAACCCGATGCGAGACGACTGCTCGGAGGCATTTGATTTACCTTCTTCAATGATCGGAGGAGGTCACCGGAGGGAACTTAAGAAGTCCCGGCGGTGGAGCAAGGCTTGGAACATTTGGAGTTTGATCAACCGGCGAAGCGGTAACAGATACGATGAAGATGAAAGGTTCATTAGACCAAACGGAATGGAGAGGTCCTTTTCAGAGTCTTGGCAAGATCTGCGATTCGACCGCAACGGCGACTCCAGAGGAGCTCTGAATCCTAGATCGTTCAGGAGCAACAGCAGCGTCAGCTGGAGGAATTCGCAGAATCCAATGGGATCTTTCGGCCATATCAGAAAGAGCAGTATCGATCTGAACTGGAATGGAAATGGGAGAAACAAGAGAGACGAGTATCAGTTCGAGAGAAATAACAGCGCAAGGTATTCTCTCAACAACGTCGATAACGGAGTCTTCCGGGTCATGTCGACGCCATTGAAGAGCAGCCGGAGAAATGAGCCGGAGAGAACAAAGCCACCTCAGCTGCATTCCATTGCCAGAAGCGTCCTCCGTCTCTACTGAACTGCAAATCCAATAGTGCAGCCATTGTTGACTGTGAATTCAGCCTTGTTATGTAATTTTAATGGTGGGAGGGATAAAAAATGATAAAAAATCTATGAAATTTTTCATTTTGCATTGCATCAAGCATCTTGTTCTTCTTCTCTATTTACTTTCAATGGCTACTCTTTCTGTTTTGTCTGCAAGTTCTGAGACAAGTAACTTCTACTAAGACAAGGAAAGCACATCAGCTGTACAAGTGTCAATCTATTTCCTGTGTTATACGGAGGAAACTAGACTGTTCCAACCAAAAGTGTGAATCTCATTGTTTTGTGATACCCTGAAGGCTAGATTGGCCTAGAGTAGACCCATCAATGAGAGGAGCCTAATTAGCTCAGAAGAACCAATAAATAAATCATCGTGTGTTCTTCAAGCTTTTCGATTTGATGGTGTCTTTCTTCTCCCTTATGATGCACTAATAATAAAGCTACTGTTTTTTGGCTCCCAAGTCAAAAAGTGGAGAAGCTGGTCTAATTGAAGGAGCAATGCAAAAAGACGCAGAAAGAGAGATAAAAAAGAGGTGCACAACCCAATGCCAAGCCATGTTCCTCCCACATCCAGCCCTCTCTCATGTGGGCTCGCCTTTGTTCCGAGATTTCGAGCACTTTCTTTGGTCAAACATGTGTTTTCCTGTCTACGCTCGCGCCACTTCTCCCCTTGGCATCTTCCACTTTTTGCATCAGGCCATGGAATGTAGGCAAATTTTGACTAAAGGAGGGCAGCTTAGTCTTCATTGTTCTTCCATTTATTTGCTCCTCATAGTATGAACATGAAAGGCCCCCCAATAAGATATACATATGACGACTATGGTGGATAATGGAATGTAAATAAAGAAAGTTTAGGAGGGTGATAGCAAGAAATTGGGTTACAAGGCCGGAGGAAACTGAGACTCTCTCTGTAATTACTCTTTTCCTCATTTTATGAATTATAGTTGCTCAATTGAATCTGAAACAAACTCACACTAAAATCTTGGGAGTAATCATGGGAAAGAATTTCGGTGATGGGCACTAGAAGCTACCGTAAGGTGGTGATCTCCAGCCAACACATTGAAAATATCACTTACTTCTTTCCCCTAGAGCTCCACAGTGCAAATGTAGTCCTAGGAATCCACTGGTTAGAAAACATTGAACGACACCCACATTAATTGGCGCAATCTAATTATGAAATCCAATTTTGGGGGCATGGTTACCTTAAGTGCTCTCGAGAAAATGGTCGAGAATGACCGAGTGCTGACCATTGTTGTGCTGAAGAGAGAAGAAAAAGAGAAGAAAGAAAGAAAGAGAAATGTGATTTGATCGCCAAGTCCTCCAGGAAAATTGTACCTCTCATTAACGAGTGAAAGTGAAGAAAGGTAAGAATTCTACTCTTTTGTGATTTTCAAACTTAGTTGACTATCGCATGGTTTACGTGAAGAAATAGTGATATGAGATTAAAGGAATGGTTTCTTGTAATGCTCTGATTTTAAAATTCTTAATTTATAAATCTTAATTTGAAATTCGAAATTTTTTTTTCAAAATTTGATTTAAAATTGAGCGTTAAATTTTTAAATTAAAAATATTTTTTTAAAATTTTGAATAAAAATCATTAAATGCGCGGAAGTTATAATTAAAACATTAGTTAAACTTATTGGAAATAAATGCATAATCATAAATAATTCATGAAAACTCTAACAATAAAATTCAATATAATTTATTCGGAGTTAAAATAAAAACCGAAATACTTTCTAAAACTGAAACATAATATTTTAAATTCCTTTCTTGGGAAAATCAATGTCTTCTTCTGTATGCTCGTTTACCACTGGAAGATTCTCGATCGCAGTTAGTTCATTCTCAGATAAAAACTCACCTACATCACAAATTATTCAAAACATGATAATTAACTCAGCAAGCAAAAATACGTGCAATGGTTAAAAATTAACATTTACTTTTATCGAATCCTGATTACAAAACTAGTTGGTACTCATTTCCCAACCTTAAATTCTGTCATCTCATTGTAGTTCAGACTTTGTCAACTTACTTTCGGTCAAGCTCACCATCTCATTGTCGTTAAAGCTTTTGCTATCACGTCAGTACCATTAATGTTCAAGTTCACCATCTCATTGTCGTTCAGGCTTTTGCTATCACATATTTTCCGTTAATTCCATCATTTTCATGCACATACAATATGTCCTACCAATTTTATCTTTATACTATTCTAAGTCAATGTCGAAACATTAGTATTCAAATATCAATTCGTGTAATAAAACATTTATAAGAAAATAATATAATATCTTGTGATGTAGGGCCATAGCTAAAACATGGGAAAACTGTATTTTTACTTACTTGGATTCCGAGCGGTATGGTTATCAGGATTCGTTTACTATTCCAAATAATATTCTGCTCAAATAAAATCTTTGGTATTAAATTCCTAATTAATAAATCCAATTTCAAAGAAATTTGAGCAGAAATTCCTTACGTTGTACTCTTAGGTCGGATCGGGTTAGTTGGATTGGTTCGGATGACTTTCGAGATCTTTCCTATGTAATTCGAATGTCGATATTAAAATTCTACTTAATTAATTCTAACTTTAAAAGAATTTGGACAGAAAATCCTTATCGGTTTAATCTTGGATCGGTTGGAGCGGGAGAGAGAGAGAGAGAGAGAGAGAGAGAGAGAGAGAGAGAGCGAAACCGAGAAGGATCGAGCGAGGAGAGGGAGGAACTTATGTCGATGGGTGGTTGTTCTTCGCACAGGAGGAAGTTCACCGAGAAACTTGCCTTTGGAGTTGTTGTTTCCTCCAAGTTTCGTCTCCGGTGACTGGAGAAGTAAGAGTTTGTTTGAACTCGAGGAGAAAAGAATTGTGGTGTGAATTTTCTTCTCCACCGAACACCTTTATTTATAGGAGAAGTTTGCACCCCGCTGTGTCAATTTTTCCATAAGAGGAGTATGAATCTACCCATAGGGCAGATTCAGCGACGAAAGAAAAGGAAATTATTCTTTTTCTTTAAATTGGAAAAAAAATATTTGATTAGATATTGATTGAGCTGAATTGAAAAAATTAATTTAATTGATTACTAATTAGGGTTTTAATATGCATAAATTAGAAATTGAAAATCTAACTTGATTTTGGAGAAGGGGATTTTTGACACGTTACATTTCTTGAATTATAGATGATGTTAAAAATGATATTGAATTGATTTAGTTGAAGTTTGGTTGTGTTGATGGATTAAAAATATGGAACCAATGTGTTTTACGGTCAAAGGTTGTTTAAACATGGAATTCCTAAACTAATGGAATCAAACGCTTTAGATGTAAAAGATTGGATGATTGAATTAGACAACTAGGCCTAGTGTTGGTTATGATTTGAAGAATGAAGAATGAAGAATATATATTTGGTTGCAATGGATTTCATAATGAATGAAGAAAAGGAGCTTTGGAAAGAAGAATTATAACCATTGTAATGTTACATTAGGCTAAACGTTGTGTGATATGAATAGAGAAGATTAATCTCACGGAATGTATGATCATGAAATTTGTATATTTGTTAGTTAATAGTGCTACCATATGGATCACTTGAATTGTAACAGTTATTTAAAGATTAGTGAAACAAGTATGAATGATAAACATTAGATAATGATATCTAATGAAAATGTGTGGTTATCTGTAGTGGATGTCCGCTTTTCAAGTTTAGGCCCATGCATTTTAAGGTCAAAGAATTTAAGATTTGGGCTTTTGTGGATTCCATTGGACTTTTGCTAAGACGTATGCAGCTTAAATGCTTCTCGAGATTGAGTGTTTGCACTTCATCTAAGAAGGGTTCTCCATAGAGTGATTTGCAACACTTTGATCTTCTTTTAACTGAGTGTTTCATCACAATTTTCTCTTTTGCTACATATATTCAACAAACATATTAGTAATTCCAAATACTTCCTTTCAAATATATTTTCAAAGTGAATATATTTTATATGGTGTTTAAATATAGTTCATTTAAACATATAATCAATCAAAAATTTAAATTTCATAACCATGAATAACTTAGAATAATATACTTCATTTAATTTATTTATCATCAAAACAATTATACTTACTATTTATTAAGTCAACCGTAAATAGATGTATCAAAATGAATCTTCTTGTTTTACATTATCAAGACCTAAGCATTGGGCACGATTAGTATAACTCCTCGTTCCACACTTCCAGTAACAACACCCCTTCAAAGTAGGATATGGCTTAGATACTGCAATCATCATAACATTTGATCAACAACTATAATATCGGTCGCCTTGAAGGATAATGAGGTAGAAACTATACTGGTAAGCAAAGAAATCTCAATGCGATTTTATTTGGATAAAAAAAATATAATTATTTAAAAAAAATTATATAAGAAATAGTCGATTATGCTATGACAAATGGTTATATAATCAAATTCACCAAAAGTGACATTCATCAACTAATGGCTGAATGTGAAAACGAATGTGAGTGACGACTGCATAATTTGAAGATACAAAACAAGATTACGTTTCAAATAAAGAGTTTGTCTGATTCTCACAACTGTTCAAGTAAAATTGAGAATCGATACCCTTCAGTAAAATGGATGACAAATCATTATTTGGATAGACTCAAAAGTTAACTTGTGTGGGAAATCTCATCTATTATCGAGATAGTGAGGAAGAATTTAATTGTCAACATTACACTCAGTGTTGCTAGAAGAGAAAAAAGCGTAGCTCGAACACTTAATGGAAAGAAAAAAGACGAATAGTACAAGCTACTATGATCTTACACAGCATAAATACATAGATTAAATTAGGGTAGTACATTAAAAATACATGCTTATTTGGTGGGCTCTGCCAATAATAGTGAAGAGTTATTGGTATTACAAAGAATGTATATGTACATGGCTACTTGCAAGACAAGTTTACTGCTGTCTGGCAGACCCATTATCTGTTTAAATGGTTGTCATCTGAATTGCTCATATCCCGGCTATTATTTATAGCCGTCAGCATTGATGGCAATGATGGAATATATTTTGTTACTGTTGTCAATGTCGAATCTTAGTATATGGACTCATGGACGTGATTTTTGAAAACAATGAAGCAAGCCCTAAACACTGTATCGGGATAGGGATGCACAATTGTTTCGAATCGACAAAAGGTATGATGCATTTTTATTGTCATTTCAAATATTAAGACGTTGTGGTAGTTATATTGTTTTATGTTGACTCTGTTTTTCTTCAAATATCAGGGGTTGTTGTCTGCTATATAAAATGAATTAGAGGACGCTGACATGAATGTCGGTGTATGCAACTGTAACATGTGAGAGCTTACTGCAATCTTGTATTTCCATTTCATTCCCTGCATGCATTTCTTGAGATTAACACCAGAAAATTACGTGCATCCATACTATTACCGGAAAACGTATTACAGATGTACTCACACTTTATTCAATCTTTTAGCATACAACAAATGTGACCGCTCTTACCTGGGCAGAAGGAAATTTACCTGCCAAGAAGAAAGCGTCAATCTGGTAGGCCGAAGAAGATAAGAGTGCGAGATGTCGACGAGTCGTTAAGTTTGACAATTAGTAGGAGGAACTCAACGGTGTCGTGTCGTATATTTCGGCAGCCAGGGCATAGTAGTTGCACTTGTCCTCGCAGAGGATCCACTTCAGGCGCTACTTCCCAAGACATTTTTATAAGTTTCTACACATTTGACGGGATGCAGGTATATTTCAACACATTTCGCTATTAAACACACTGGTATTCTTTTTTACTATAGTTTTTATTATGTTCAGAAATCTTCGACATGCGGCCGTGACAGAAATTAATGACTTATATATAGATAAGATTTATTGCAATTTTGTAAAATTATTTTAAGGTTAAATTATACAAGTGTTAGAAAATCATAAATATTTCTAGATTGTCTTCCCATGATGTGGCTTGGTTTTAACCTTATATTATAATGATAATTTAATAAGATAAAGTTGAAAAACTTGACAGCGTTTCGTTTGGTTTATGACTCGTCCATCGCTATCTTCAAATAATTCTTACATAATCAAATTCTAAATTTATACCCAACAGCTAGATCTAGTATAAATATCAGCTAAATGGTGCTACAATACAAACAGACACTAAACTAAATTGACAAACAGAAACTAAATGATACTATACTACAAGACATAAAATTAAAATACATCAAATTTACAAATGAAAAGTAAAGTGCATAAAATGAAATACAAAAACTAAACTAAACTACAGCGGTGGGACTTCGTCGTCTTCGGCCGCCATCCAATCCTCCAGCCTCTTCCCCATGTCTAGGTGGGACTTGGTGAACTCTCTACGCAACTCAGCGAGATATGTCTATGACGTGGCCAACTCTCTGTCACGCGATTGCATCTCTCTATCTCACAGCGAGCTCATCGACTATGCCTATGACGAACTTCATCTACTGCTGCATCTGATACAACTGCTGTATCATGTCCCACATACTAGCCTTCTAGATGCCCACTGGCGTCTTGATGGCATTCTTCTTAGGAACATCTCGAGATGTGTAAGCCCTAGGATCCCCCTTTAGCACCCAAATTCTATCGACTTCGACTAGCCCCATCTGAGTTAAATGAATAATGTCAAATAAATCGATGGATCTTTGTGCTCACCTCTGCTCTCCACTACGTAGTTGAATCCCAGCTTGTTTGACGATCTTCAGAATCAGTGCTACATACTTTGTACGACGGATTTTTGTTGTATGTTTGCCCAATCTTATCCATGTGATATAAAATCATGTAGCATGGGTCGAACATTGTGCTGCTGTATTACTTCTCCAACATAGAGATCTATGTAGTTCACGAGATCTCTATGTCCATCCCTCGGTAGAATGGTGTAGCTAATCAGGTTGTAAATAACCTGAACTTTGATATTCACATCCTTCGATTTCGACTTCACAAACCCTACAATGTCCGAATTGCTGTGGATTTGCCTAAGAAACTGCAGTCGATCTGGTAAATTCACCCTCTCGGGAAGCGTAATAGTACCTTTTCGCATCTTCTGCGCCAAATCCAAGCAATTCGTTAACAACATCTGGAGATAGGACAATATATGTACCGAATAGGTATGTCTTCATCTACCTTTACTTTCTGATAGGAGCAAAGTTTGTATAAAATAAGCAAGCAACTTTGTCGCAACTCTCTCTCCTCATATCGTACACCCCATGCAAGGAGATACTGTCAAACATTTACTTAATTTCCAAAGACTCCCAAATCCTAAAGTTGGTAATTTTCCCATAACTAATCAAGTGGATTGATATATCCTGCTCAACCACTCTTGACATGACTGGTTTCGAAATTCCATCGATAAAAAACCAGATGGCGATTACGGCACTTGACGCGGAGCACCTTGTGACGACGATGCCC
The DNA here is from genome assembly GCA_022433055.1 of Begonia peltatifolia. Lineage (NCBI taxonomy): Eukaryota > Viridiplantae > Streptophyta > Magnoliopsida > Cucurbitales > Begoniaceae > Begonia > Begonia peltatifolia. Next base: position 6,896,449 of record CM039518.1, read on the forward strand.
GGTTTGATGGGCCACCTTGGGCCAGGTGAGGAGCCTTTCATTTCACAATAATTTGAGGGGCCATTTGAAAGATTAGGACTCAAATTTTCAGCAATTAAGGTTAGGGGTTCGGGGATTTTCAGCAATGAGGACTCGGATTTGGGGATTTTTGGCAAAAAGGCTCAGGTTTGGCGAAGAGGAGGGCTCAAGTTTGGGATTTTCTGCGATGACACTTGGATTTTGAGATTTTCTTAGAGAAAAAGCTTTGATTTGGATATTTCAGCCATGAGGATGGCTCGGGCTAAGGGTTTTCAGCTTGGGTTTGAGATTTTTGTGGAGAAAAATGCTAGAATTCTGGGGATTTTGGCAAGAAAATGCTCAGATTTGTGAATTTCGGCAAGAAAATGCTCTAATTTAGGGATTTGGATGAAAGAAAACTCGGTTTTCTGAAAATGGAGGGCGAAAATAGGGGGTCGACTTCTTATATACTAATGCAGATCGACCCCCTATTTGAGGACGAACGCCCCCTATTTGTAACTCTAATTTTTAGAACGGGAGACTCTTCTAAGGGAATGACAACCTGTGTTCATTAGACTGGAGGTCGTTCTTCAAACACAGCCACCAGTTCTAAAAACACTCGTTATAATGGGGGTCGATCTAAAAAGAACAGTCCCGCGTTCTACATATACGGTGTACTTGAAATTTGACTCCCAACAAAATGGGATGTCGTTCTGCTTGGTGAAATGCTGAACAGAAGGCTATCGAGAGGCTGTTAGGGGTTATTATTAAGTTTTGGATAGTTTAAGATTTAATTTGTATTTTGATAGTTGATTTTTAAAAAAAAATCATATTTGAAGGGTTAAATTGGATTTTACACGTAATTAAAAAGAGAAGAATATGTGTTCGAAGCAACAATATTACTCACAGTTAGGGTGGCGCTTAGACGTCTCTTGTTAGAGTTCTCTATACATGCCCGTCTTTTCCATGTGCTGTGCAATAACTCAGAGCTTTATATGGAGGTTACTCGTCAATGGCGTCGCTGGGATATCTAATTGGATCATAATGCCCTGACAATGAGACGTCCAGTCCCAGGTAAGTTGCGTCATTTCTATGGTGGGCTTCCCCACATCTCTTTCCCCACAATGGGTTCTCAAGCTTCTCAAGGCAGAGAAAAACGCTCGCTCTGCAATAGCTATATTCGACTCTGCTACTCGCCATCCTGGTTATACCCATTCACCGGCCGTCTTCCACCACATACTCCGCCGCTTAGTCGACAGGAATCTAATCGTTCACGTGGACAGGGTTGTCGAGTTAATTCGAACCCAGAAGTGTCCGTGCTCCGAAGATATTGCATTGACTGTTATTAAGGCTTACGCGAAGTGTTCAATGACCGATAAAGCTGTCGATGTTTTTCAACGAATGGTTGAGAATTTTGGTTGCGAACCGGGAATTAGATCGTATAATACTTTGCTTAATGCATTTATCGAGTCTAATCAGTGGAGCAAAGCGGAAGCTTTCTTCACATACTTTGAAACAGTGGGTGTTTCGCCTAATTTGCGAACATACAACATTTTGATCAAAATTTCTTGCAAGAAGAATCAGTTTGAGAAAGCGAGGAGGTTGTTGAATTGGATGTGGGAAAAAAATCTTAAGCCAGATGTCTTCAGCTACGGTACTTTGATCAATGCGCATGCAAAGAGTGGTACTTTATCGGATGCCTTAAACCTGCTCGACGAAATGTCTCAAAGAGGTGTGATTCCTGATGTTACGTGCTACAATATTTTGATTGATGGGTTTCTTAAGAAAAGAGATTATGGGAAGGCTAATGAGATTTGGGAAAGGTTATTGAAGGATTCTATGTGTTATCCAAATGTGGTAACTTACAATGTCATGATTAATGGTTTGTGCAAATGTGGAAAGTTCAATGAAAGTTTAGAGATGTGGAATAGGATGAAGAAGAACGATCAAAAATTGGATTCATTTACTTTTAGTTCTTTCATGAATGGCTTGTGCAAAGAAAGAAAGTTTGATGAGGCTGAGAGAGTGTATCTGGAGATGATTAACAATGGAGGACTCCCCGATGTTGTAACACAAAACACAATGCTTAATTGTTTTTGTCGAGCAGGGAAAATTAAGGAGTGTTTTGAGTTGTGGGAGGTGATGCAGAAGAGTGGGTGTTTTAATATTGTCAGTTGTAACATATTAATTAAAGGTTTGCTTGAGAATGGGAAGGTGGATGAAGCAATTGCCATATGGAAATTCTTACAGGAGAAGAACTTGAAGGCTGATTCCACAACTTTTGGAGTGTTTATTCATGGGTTATGTAGAAATAGCTATTTGTCGAAGGCTTTACAGATACTCAGAAATGCAGAAAATGAGGGAGCTAATTTGGATAATTTTGCATATTCCTCTATCGTTAATGCGCTATGCAAAGAAAATAGGCTGGATGATGCTGTTGGAATGGTTGATCAGATGGATAAAAATGGCATCAAACCAAGCTCTCATACTTTCAATTGCTTGATTAACGGATTTATCCGAGGTTCTAAAATTGAAAAGGCAATTCTTCTTTTGAGAGATATGAGGTTAAAAGGTTGTCCTCCCAACGAGGTATCCTACAACACCCTCATCAATGGTTTGTGTAAAGCTGAAAGGCTGAAAGAGGCATATGTTTTTCTGCAGGAAATGCTGGAAAATGATTTGCAGCCAGACATCATAACATATAGCTTGTTAATAGATGGCCTTTGTCAAGGAAAAACACTTGATATGGCTACCAAATTATGGTCTCACTTCATCGAAAAAGGTTTCAAACCTGATGTAACATTGTATAACATTATGATTCATGGGCTCTGCTCTGTGAGCAAAGTTGAAGAGGCGTTAGTGCTCTATTTTCAGATGCAGAAATTGAAGTTTGTTCCTGATCTTATAACTTATAACACGGTCATTGAGGGACTTTACAAGGCCGGAGACTATAAAAAGGCAGCAGAAATTTGGTCTTCCATTTTAGAGGCTGGACTTAAGCCGGATATTATTACGTATAATATCTCTATCAAGGGACTTTGCACTTGCAGGGGCATTTCGGATGCCATTGAAGTCTTAAATGATGCTTTGTATCATGGATCTCTTCCCACCGTGGTAACATGGAATATCCTTGTTAGAGCAGTGATTTCAAATAAGGGGTCGTCCACGTGATTATTGGAGAGATATCAGAAGTAAGTTTAAACTCCTTTTTAGTCCCATAGTAAAAAAGATCAACTCTTTTTTCCTTTTTCTTCTTTCTTTTATATCTTTTCTCAATTCACCATTTTGATAGTGATTGTACGTTATCAACATGTTATAAGTGACCGATATATGATGAATCACACAAATGGGTATCGACAAATTTTTCCATTTTATTGAAAAGTATTTGAACCTTCTTACTTAGGAATGAAGACATTTGAAGAGAAATTGTTGTTGAATTCTTCAGTATAATATTTCTTTCTGTCATTGTTCATGTGAATCTTGAAGCTGCGATTGAACTTCGCTCTCACGTCCAGAAAAATAATGCATATCCATGCATTTCCCTTAGCTTTTTTTGCAATTTTTACCATTATTTATTTGTTTCCCATAGAGAGAATTAGTTTTTAATTCTATACATCACAAGTGAACTGGTTGAAGAGATTGGTCATGGTGATTATAGTGATATAATCATGATCAGTTGCTGGTGGTGTAAAAGAGAACATGCATGATGTATCAGACCCAAGAAGAGAGTACTGGCTTGGGGTTATTTAATCATGCTATATTTGTCTTACAACTCATTGCTACACAACATTCTTCACTTTCTCTCTCTTTCTTCTTCCCCCTCATTTTTCTGTACATCTTCTGATGAAAGTTTTTGCTCGTAGGTGAATTGAGCAAGCAAAACCACTAGAATTGCTCCAAGAACTGCAACTTTGCGCCAATCCAGTGTGGAAATAAGAGAATCAGCAATGGCTATGAGTAGCAGCCCGATTAGTGCAAGGTAGATGTTCTTCCTCGTCGTTGATCCAGCATTTTCTTTTGTAAGTTCTTCAATTTTCTGAATTTCCTCCTTTGCATTTTCCTTTTCTTTTGGTGTTCTCTGTCGCAGATTCTTGAAGAACAAACCTTCGTTTCGGTCTTTTTCCATTTGACCCTCTAAAGCTGCTAATTTGTTTTCATTCTCCTCAATCTCTAGTCTGTTCATTTCCGCAGATTCTTCGAATGCTTGCATGCGAGTCTCGATATTCTCCATAATCTGCAAAAAATCATATCAAATTACGAACTTAGTAACACAGTTTTCACCCATTTCTGGTGAATTTCATCGAGGATTGTATCAACAAACCCTTGCACTAGCTTCGTCGAGTCCTTTGAGAGCATCTTCGCCAATCTTTTCAAATTCAGCAGTGGCGTCTTCTGCAAATTGAGTTAGATGAGCAGACTTTTGGTCTAAATAATCAGTGAGACGAGCTTTTTGAGCTTCAAGCATTGCCATTCTTGCCAGGACATCTTGCTTTCGAGAATCTCCTTCAGGGGGCGGGGAAGGTTCAGAATCAGAGGCATTGGAGTTGCAGAGGCACAAGTGGGACTTCCTCTTGTTGATGACGATCCCAGTGCAGAAGAAAAAGGTGCGGTTGGTGGCTGTAATGGGTGTTTGAATAGCCTTCAAAGCTATCATCTTTCTCTCCCTTGGGCGAGAGAGAGAGAGAGAGAGAGAGAGAGATGGGTTCAAACTCAGAGGAGATGGGAAGTTTTCTTTGAACCTCTCATCTGGGTTGGGCGTTATCCACTCCCACACTCGTTGGTAGCTGTCTTACGTCATTTTCCTTTTTGAAGTTTACTGTTTTATTATTCAACTCGAATTTCATGCTCCCCTTTGTTGTCGAGTGCTGCTTCCTTAGATTCTTTCTGGGATCTTTTCCAACATCGTTTAGGCTCTGGAATTCGCCTACTTCAACCCAACCAGTAGTAACATGGGCCACGCCGGACTGGGCTTCGATACTTAAATAGAACTATAAAACTAATAAACAAAGGACTTAATTAAATCAAATATAAACACGTGTAAATAAATATATAATCACTTCCAAAGTGCACATCTAAAGCACATTTGTGATTATGGATTAACTAATCAGGATTAGTACTTGCAAGATTCCACTTGAAAGGGTTTGTTTTACGTGCATTTAATATCTTGTTTTCTTTACTTAAAGATTCTAATTATGTTTATTGCCTAATTAATAATACTAGTAAACACTGACTAATCATATGACATTCTCATCCATTACTACATGGTCATCACCCAAAGTCACATTTCAACTGCTTTTTGTCTTGAGCCTCTCAGCTGTTATTTGTCTCGTACCAAATATAATATATGGTCTAGACTCAAGATTATAAATATTTAATTCAATGCAGTGAAGCTAATATAACCTTAAATGTCGTTAGCGAATCGGCTTACCTACTGCCCTGGAGGGCAACTCCCATGCTTATTATTATGATCTTGGATGTTATTGTTCCACGTGACAATTATAACTTCAAAACATATGATGCATGCATTGAATATATATTATGTTGTAATGATTTTTTTATCAGAATCAGGAACTGGTTTAGGTTTTTATACAATGTCCAATCTTATGTTTTAATTTTTAAAAAAAATATTTATAAAAAAACTTAATTGAATATAATAATAACAAAACAAGATAAGTTAATTGTCACGCTTAGTTACGTCAATTAATATATTGTTTTAACTACTTATAATTTATTATTATTATTATTATACTAATTAATTAATTAATGGCAGATAAACATTACTGTCACGAGAGATAAAGACCGACTAATTTAAATGGACGCCCGGATATAATAATGCGGTAATACGTATCATCCTTTTGTCTATTTTGCTTAATTATCTCATAATTACTATGTAAACCAATGATCATGTAAAATGTAATAATTTCATAATGTTAAATATATTTTCATTGTCTATGTTTTTTTTTTATTTTATTTCGTCTTTTGTCAAACGGTTTTCAATGACTATATTATTGTTATTTTACTATGTAAATGATTATAAATACAAAATTTGTACGAACTAGAATACAAAAACCTAGAATTCCAGATACAAAAAAATAGTCATTTGCAACTGATATGTCAAATTTTTTGAAACAAAATAGACTTTGGGTTTTTTTGGCTCTCAAAAGATCTACAGTTATTGTTATTTAATTTGTTAAATTCATTATATCTGCATTATTATTTTTTTTTGAATTTTTATCGTTACAGTGCATCTACATCTTCTTTTGCTCTGTTCTTTTCAGCCATCGTCTATGATTATGCAAATTGATCGTACTCCGAGAGAACGTTTTGATAGAGAAGAGGTCAATCTATGTGAGTGGGCAACAAGAAGTGCTGATAGTCGTGATGTGGATAATTGAGATGATTAGAATGTTTCAAGAAATTGAGTCACTTGATGGACAAAGTTGTTTTATATTATTGTTCTTCATGTGTTAGTAAAGGGATTGAGGAGACTCATATTTGCTAAGGTCATATTTACTGCAGGGAGTAGTCTCAATCATAACTAGTGTCAAAACCCAAAGGTCTCGAAATAGAATAGGAAACAACCATTCTCGAAAATCAAACTGAGTCATTAAACTTTAAATTTTTAACATTTAATAAAACAGCAAAAGAATTATTAATTTAAATAGGAGTCACGGTGTAAAACAATTAGATAATCGGTCAAACAAATGACACCAAAAAAAAAAAATAATATAAATCTAAATTAAATAAAAAAATTTACATGTAACCTATCTTAGAAATTAAAATTTCTAAGAAAATCCACTTTGTTAATTCTTGAAAGAAATGTATCGTAGTTGTCAGTCGATTAAACTAAATAGAGACATATTTTATCTCCAATAGTTATGTTCAAATTTTGACAAATTAACATATAAAAAACCAAGTAAAAATGAAATCGCTCACTGCCTTTAAACATATTATGTCTTATGCATTTAAATTAAAAACAATGATTACGAAAGACACAAAAAATATATTGATCGAGTTTAGGGTTTTGTACCTAATAAAACGAGACAATCAGTCGTCTCATTACTCTAACTAAAACAATGATTTTTTTCATGTAAAAAGAAATGAAAATGTGCATAAAAGAATATATGCAATAAATCAATAGTAAGAGATTTTTAACAGTTATTTTATAAATAAAATAATTAAACTATTAATTAAAATAAATGTGCAGAAACTGAATATAAAATAAATATCTACCTCAAAGTGGATCTACGGCGGTTCAAAATCCAATAATCCAACGTCAATGACTAATAGTCCAAAAATTTAATTTAATTTAATTCTCTATGTAATTAAAATAAAATTATTAATATTTGGGCTAAAATTTACACCTTGACTTACCCAAATATTTTCCAAAAAGATAGCTCATAATTAATTGTGTAAATAACTCACACATTGGGCCAAAGAAAAGTCTAAGCCTCGGCCCAAAGAGTTGGACCGCGACCCAAAAGAGGGCTGGACCGCGACCCAACTTAAGGCCCTAACAATTCTATTTAAAGCTGAACCGCAGCCCAGCACTGTTGCGCGACTGACCAAGATTACGTCGTCTCGCGACGCGGTCTGCGATTCTTTCACAGAGTCGCCGAAGTCCAAGGTTGAAACCCCAACTAAAACCAAAGTCGGAATCCGAGAATCAATCCACACCCAAAATTCCAATCTTTTAGACTGAAAACCAACGCAAAAAGAGAGGAAAACATCAGATAGATATAGCTTAGATCCGGCAGTTTTCGATCCTCAAGAGTCTCGGATCAACAATCTAGAATTGACATGTCCCTTAGCCAAATCGCTCTGAAAACATCCTCAATCTAAGGTTGGTCACCTTCCAAGTTCCAAACACTGAAAACATAACAAAGTTCAGAAATTGCCGACAAAATACCATTACAGAATTGAAGGCGTCCAACTTACCAAACTCCGATCAATTCAATCAAGCTTTGGCAGCTCCTCCGAACCCACACCGAAGACGACGTATTTTCCTATCCTAACAGAGAAGAATGTAAGCCTTAAGGATTCTGCCGAAGAAACGAAACCACAGAATGGAGGGAATTCGACTTTCCAAGCGCTGAAAAAAATCTTCTTCCACGGAGAGGAAAGGAAACGAGAGCGTGGAAGAGGAGGAAGGTTCTCTGTTTATGGAGATAGAGAACTAAGAGAGAGAAGGAATGAATTTCCGCTCTGCCAACGATGGCGTAAGGAGAGGAACCTTTCTTTTTCGCCTACCTACACGCAAGGAAAATAAACGGAAGATTAATAAAAAAAAATTTAATTCACATCTTAATTTCAAGGACGGTTACAACGAAGTCCCGCACGCAGGAAATTTTCTACCTCTAAATTTACAACGAAGCTTTAAGGATTCTCCCGTGTGGTTTATCTTTCATTGTGATTATTCTACTAAACTCGAACTAAAGGTATGCTAAGATGATGCAAGACTCTGAACCACGACCCAAAATTCTCTCAAATTCTTTTTCATAAAAAATATCCTTTTGTGTAAGTACATCAGTCCAAACAATAGCACGTGATGAATTTGGGACATATTTCTTTAACATAGAAATATAAATGACATTATGAACACAACTTAATTATTGTAGTAATCCAATTGATAAGCCACTGGACCAATCCTATGAACAATATGAAAAGAGTCTATATATCATTTCTTTTACACCAAATCGACTTACACCATGTTGAGGTCACAATTTCAAAATACATAATAATCAGCTTCAAACTCTACCTTCCTTTTCCGAAGGTTTGTATAATTCTTTTGGAGACTCTGAATTATTCTTAATCTTTTTTTAGTTATCTGAATAATTTCAATTGTCTTTTGAATCAAATCAAACCCAAAAGTGGTCTGCTCCTTTGTCTCAACTCAACGTAGAAGTGATCTACATGGTCTTCCATATAAAATTTCATATCATGAAATCTCGACATTTGTTTTATAGCTATTGCTATAGACGAACTCCACAAAAAACAAATGATTTATCCAACTACCACAAAATTCAAAACATAAAAACTCAACATATCCTCGAGAATCTGAATAGTACGTTCAGACTGACCATTTGTTTGTCAGTGATGTGTTGTACTAAAATTAAGTTTAGTACCCATAGGTCTCTAGAGGGCTCTATCTAAAACTATACTCAAAAGAAGACCATCAAGATTAATGATATTCTCGATATATAACTTAGCTTCGTCAAAGAGAAATATATTTTGACCAGAATAAAATGTGCAAACTTCATCAATCTATAACTAATTACCTGTACAATATCAAACTTCTACACGATCCTCGGTAATCTGATTACAAATTATATAGTGATTTTATCTCATTTCCACTCAGGTATAGGAAGAAGCTGCAACAATCTGGCTGCTCTCTGATGCTTAGCCTTAATATGCTGATAAGTCAAATACTTAAATACACATTCAGCCACATTACGTTTCATTCTAACCCACCAATACTGCTGCTTCAGATTCTAATATATTTTAGTGCTACCCAAGTGAATTAATTGGGATTTATGGCTTTCTGCTAGGACTACCTGCCGTAAATCCTAAGAATTACTACCTGTCCTTTGAAAAATAGAAACTCATAATAACTAACTCCCTAGCCATCAAATTGTTTGCCAGCTCGAATCTTTTTAGTCTTTCTTTTAGATTATTATCAATTTTTTGTAAATCTTTAACACGTTGCAAAGGTGTAGATGTCGTTGCTAAATTAAACATTCGAACTGTCTGACTGTCTTCATGATATTGTAGCTTAAAATTCTAAATGGTTAAATACCTATTTGAATCATCCAACAAAAGACAAGAAAGAGACCCTTGATGGTAACGACTCAAGGGATCAACCACAACATTTGTCTTTCTAAGATGCTATTCTAAGGTAAAATACCCATATATTCAATTTATTAGCACTGTCAAAGGTTTAAATCACGTTGTTTGAAAAGATGTTTAAAACTTTTATAATCCAAAAATGACTTGATTTTAGCAACATACACATAGGTTCGCCAAATCTTCAAAGTGAAAATAATAGCAGCTAACTTTAAATCGAGAGTAGGATAATTTTGCTCATCCATCTATAACTACCGAGATTCATAAGCTATCACACTTTCTTGCTGCATCATAACACATCCCGATGCATACACTGCATATTGTATACTCTCATTGGGTGCTACTAAAGCTGGTGCACTGGTCAATCTCTGCTTAAACTCATCAAAAGGTGGCAGACATTTGCTGTCTCAAAATAAAATTCACCTTTTTTCTGGTTAGTTAAGACAATGACATAGCACTAGAAGAAAAGTGTTAGGATTAAATGTCCTAATCCACTTGTAACGAACGATTGAAAAGCGAAAAGAAAAATAACACGGAGAGATTTATAGTGGTTCACTCTCGTTGTAAGAGCTACGTCTACTGGCCGCTGACAGATTTCACTAAGAACAAATAAACGAGTTACAATAGTTTTTGCCTCACACTCTCTCACTCTCCAATAACCTAAATACGTCTTTATATAATAGACAATTTAGAAATACAAAATAACAAGGTAAATATTACTAAAATACTCTTAAACCTAAATTAGGCTCCACAACTCAACAATCTCCCACTTGGAGACTAATCTCATCATCTCTCCATCTATAGCGGCTTCATTCTCATATTTCATCCAAAAAGTCCGACTGAAGTTGCACAGAACTTCAGCTTCTCACTCTTCACAGCATTCCTCAACATGTCAGCTGGATTCCAACTCCCTGGGATCTTTTCAAGTGACAATACTGCATCTTCTAAGGCAGATCTGATAAAGTGATAACACACCTGTATATGCTTTGTTCTGCCATGATAAACCGGGTTCTTTGCTAAATGGATGACACTTTGGCTGTCACAATGTAATATACTCTCATCGTAGTTTTGACCTAACTCGTGTAAGAAAGACTGCAACCACATCATCTCCTTCGCAACTTCTGTCACTGCAATATACTCAGCTTCACAACTAGAAAGAGCAACTACATCTTGAAGCCTCGAGACCCAACTGATTGCAGTGCCACCCAAGGTGTAGACATACCCAGTTTTGCTTTTACTACTGTCAATATCACCACCATTATCAGCATCAACATATCCATCCAAGCCCAAATCAGACTTTCGAAAACATAAAGCGAAATCTGAACTTCCCTTCAAATATTGCAAAATCCACTTAACGGCTTCCCAATGTTTCCTTCTTAGATTACTCATAAACTTACTGACAACTCCCACTGCATGTGCAATATCTGGTCTTGTGCAAACCATCGTGTACATAAGACTACCAACAGCAGAGGCATATGGAACAGTGGCCATGTAGTCTTTCTCTTCATCGGTCGAGGGCGACTGATTTTTGGATAGTCTGAAATGACTAGCCAACGGTGTAGTGACTGGCTTAACATTGTGCATCTTGAACCTACTAAGAACCTTATTTACGTACTCTTCTTGTGAGAGTTTGAGAACCTCCTTATCCCTGAAGATCCTCATCCCAAGGATTTGTTTTGCAGCTCCCAAATCCTTCATCGAAAACTCCTCAGATAACATCCTCTTCAGCCTGTCAATCTCATGTAAGCTTGCTCCGGCAATTAACATATCATCAACGTAAAGGAGCAAAATAATATAAGAGTTATCAAACCTTTTGATGTAGCAGCAGTGATCGGCTTCATATCTCACAAAATTGTTACTCTTCATGAAGCTGTCAAACCTCCTGTATCATTGCCTTAGAGTCTGTTTCAAGCCATACAAGCTCTTCTGAAGCTTACACACAAGCTCCTGCTTTCCTTTCACCTCGAAGCCCTGTGGTTGTTTCATATAGATCTCTTCGTCTAAGTCATCGTGAAGGAATGCAGTTTTCACGTCCATCTGCTGAAGATGAAGGTCTTCTTTCACAACTAAACTCAGGACAGTTCTGATCGTTGTTAACTTCACCACTGGTGAGAAAATCTCGATATAGTCAATACCTTCCTTCTGTTGGAAACATTTGACAAACAATCTAGTCTTGTACCGCTTACTCCCATCATGTTCTTCTTTAATTCGGTAAACCCACTTGTTGTGCAGTACTTTCTTACCCTTCGGCAACTCAGCCAATTGCCAAGTTTGATTTGACTTCAACGAGTCCATCTCATCTTTTATGGCTGCCTCCCACTTAATCGAATCATCAGACTGTACTGCTTCCTGATAACATTCTGGTTCTCCTTTATTGGTCAGTAGGATGTAATTAAGAGACAGAGAGCATCTATGGACTGGTTTGCTAATTCTAGATGATCTTCTCAGTTCTGCAATCGGCGTTTGCGGATTTACCTCTGGAGTCACATTTTCATCAACTTCTTCTTCAATAACACTCTGATCTTCTTTGACAGTCGGAGCATTATCAGCTGAAAAATCTTTTACGTTGACCACAGTAGACTCTTTCAAAATAGAATTCCCACTATCGGAAGTCTTGCCAACAACATCTTTGTAAAGGACCTATTCGTTGAAGATGACGTTCCTGCTGCGAATGATCTTCCGACTTTGATTATCCCAGAAATGATAACAAAATTCGGCGTCACCATAACCAATAAGAAAATATTTCTTAGATTTTGGATCAAGCTTTCTTCTATCAGAATCATCAATGTGTATATATCATAAGCAACCAAACACTTTCAAAAAAGAAAAGTTTACCTTTTTACCGCTCCAAGCTTCTTTGGAAGTTTGAAATCTAGAGGTACGGAGAGTCCTCTGTTAATCAGGTAGGTTGCGGTGTTGACTGTATTTGCCCAAAAACATTAGGCAGTCCAGCGTACAATCTCATGCTCCTTGCACGTTCATTCAGTGTTCTGTTCATTCTTTCAGCTACCCCATTCTCCTGAGGTGTTCGAGGAATAGTTTTCTCCATCTTGATCTCATTCACAGCACAATACTCTCTGAAATCTGCATCGATGTACCCGCCTCCATTGTCAGATCTCAAACATTTTACTTCCAAATTCGTTTCATTTTCAACCAAGGCCTTCCACTTCCTGAAAACACTAAACACATCAGATTTATTTTTCATGAAGTAAACTCATACCTTTATTGTAGAATCATCTATGAATGTCACATAGTAGGATGACCCACCAAGAGAAGAAACGGGTGCGGGTCCCCGCACGTCGGTGTGTACCAATTCCAGTCTTTCCTTCTTCAGCTCCTTCCCAACCTTTAGAAAACTGACACGTTTCTGTTTTACAAAAATGCATCTTTCACATAACTGATACTCGACAGACTTCAAGTCCGGAATCTAACCATTCTTGACAAGAAGCTTAATTCCTTTCTCGCTCATGTGGCCCAATCTGCAATGCCACAACTCTATGTTCTTCGAGTTATCAACAATAGCAACTGCCTCTGCATGTAGATGTCATATATAAAGTACCTATTTTGTGACCTCGAGCGACAACCATCGCTCAAGCTGTTCAACTAAAATCAGATTTCGCATCAACCCTGGCACGTGTTTCACTTTACTGATCTTCCAAACAGATTCATTTGCCATCCTCAGTTTGATGTCCTCGATATCCACAATATCCAGTGGCTCACCATCTACAAGGTAAACTTTGCCATAATTTCCAGTCACATAATTTTCTATTAATTCCTTATGTGCGGTGGTGTGAAAAGATGCTCCCGAATCCAAGACCCACAAGTCTATCGTGGGCTGTCAATCGAAAGAAGTAGTGCGTCAGTGATGTTTTCTGTTACCGCATTTGCTCTATCACCTTTCTCATTTTCGTTCTTCTTCGGTGCTCTACAATCTTTTTTCATGTGACCCTGCTTACCACAATTCCAGCACTCAAGTGTTCGCCGGGACTTAGACTGACCTATTTCATTCTTTGACTTTGATTTGCCCCTACCCCGGTTGGAGTTTCTCTCATTATTTCTACCTCTGTTTTCAACATTCAGGGCTGAACCTTTTGATGTTTCACTAGAATCAATTTTACGAACCTCCTCGGCAAGAATACGATCCCTCACATCGGTGAATACCAATTTTGCACTTCCGACTGAGTTGCTAACTGCTGCTCTCATAGGTTCCTAACTATTCGGTAGAGATGCCAGCAAAATTAGGGCACGAACCTTATCCCCAAAATCAATATCCACAGATAACAATTGATTCACAATAGTATTAAATTCATTCAGATGCGCTGCAATAGATGTACCATCAATCATCTTCAGATTAAATAACTTCTTCATAAGAAATACCTTATTATTCGCAGAGAGTTTCTCGTACATATCAGACAGAGCCTTCATCAGGCTCGCGGTGGTTTTCTCCTTCACTACGTTGTGAGTAACACTTTTGGCTAGCGTCAATCGGACGACTCCCAAAACCTTTCTGTCAAGGAGATTCCATTCACCGTCTTCCATCTTCTCTGGTTTCGCACTCAGGGGAAGATGAAGTTTTTTCCCGTACAAGTAGTCCTCAATTTGCATTCTCCAGAACGCAAAATCTGTCCCATTGAATTTTCCAATACCTTGTCCTGTACTATTGTCGCCTGTCATCTTTATCAAGGAACAGAATTTTACTCAAAAAATATTCTGAATAAATCCGCCCAACAATATAGATATCCAAAATATTAATAAAAATCTGTATCCCAAATTTATTTTCAGAATAGAATATCCAAATCACACCCTTTTAAAATCAGAGTAAATCCTGAAAAATTTTCTGAATCAATAACTTTGCCCAAATATTTTCGATCACCCAATATCAAAATTTAAACCTCAAAAATTCCATACAAATAACTTCTCAGATCTAAATAATCCAAAACAAAAACAGATATTTTTGTCTCTGTTTCTCCCTGAAAAATAAAGAAACACAATCAGATCGGCGATGGCTGAACGACAAGACAGTTCGACAATTGCTGAGAATGATGACGGAGATCGAATGGTGGTCTTCTTTTTTTTTTTTTTTTTTTTGTGTCGGCGGCATAGCACTTCTATCTGTTTCTTCTCTCTGTTCTTCGCAGCAAAGAAGACAAAAAAATCCACCTTTTTTTTTGTTCCTTTTCGTAACAAAGAAGAGAACATTTCTGTTCTTGCTATCAAGAACAGTAACCAAAAGTAAAATCTTTTTTTTTTTAAATTTCCACGGCAAGCAACCAAAAATAATAAAATTCTTTTTCTTTTAAAAAATTGTAATTTCTCACACCAAAACTTACAAACCTGATTCGTGCAAAATCTTCGAGAAAATCAAACCCTGATTTTCGAAATAGGTTCAACCTAAATCTCTTATTCCAGTTGTTAGGATTAAACGCTCTAATCCACTTGTAACGAACGATCGAAAAAAGAAAAAAAAAACACGGAGAGATTTATAGTGGTTCACTCTCGTTGTGAGAGCTACGTCTACTGGCCGCTGACAGATTTCACTAAGAACAAAAGAACGAGTTACTTTAGTTTTTGCCTCACACTCTCTCACTTTTCAATAACCTATATACGTCTTTATATAATAGACAATTTACGGTTACAGAATAACAAGGTAAATATTACTAAAATACCCTCAAATCTAAATTAGGCTCCATAACTCAACAAAAAGTTCTTTATGAATCGATGATAATAAGCAGTCAAACCCAAGAAATTTTGTATCTCATGACATCCTTAAGCGGCTTCCAATCCAGCACAACTTTGACCTTGGCTGGATCAACTAAGATGTCATTTTGAGATAAAACATGGCTAAGAAACTTCACCTCAGTTATTCAAAATTCACATTTTTCTCATTTTGCAACCATATTGTACTCATATAAAGTTTGCAGAACAATCCTTAGGTGCTTTATATGCTCATTGTGAGACTTAAAATATATAAGAATGTCGTTAACAAACACCACTATGAACTAATCAATATAAGACCGAAAGACTCGATTCATCGTATGCATAAAAAGCTGTTGGTGCATGAGTTAGTCCAAATGAAAGCACAAAAAATTTCAACAGTTTATATCGAGTCCAACACGTTGTCATGTGAATGTCTTACTTGCAAATATTTAACTAATGTTAGCCATATATCAAGTCAATTTTAGAGAAAAACTTATATCTGTCAAACGGATCAAATAAATTATCAATTCTTGACAATAGATATCTATTCTTGAATGTCACGTAATTAAACTTCCGGTAATTGATACATAAGCGAATCGAGTCATCTTGCTTATTTGCAAATAAAACTGGTGCATCTCACAATGAGATACTATGCCAAATAAAGCTCTTTTGCAACAAATCATCTAATTGAATTATCAACCCATTTAATTCTTTCAGAGCCATGCAGTATGAAGCAATTGATAGTAGAGCAGTGTAGGACTCCAAATCAATTCAAAACACAATCTTGCGGTCAGGGGAAAACCCAAGCAGATCTTCTGCAAAAAAAAAAAAAAAACATTATGGTAGTCACAAATCACTGATGACTTTGAATGTTGTCTAGTTTTAACAAAGTCGACTAATAGCAAAAACACTCTCATAAAGCTCAAATTTGCTCTGAGCACCCAAAGAAGATTGTAAACACGATTAAGAGGGATTACATGGATGCACCAAGACTTTCCCATCTTCTATCGTAAGAGTTACACTCATTTGATAACTGTCAATTTTTGCCTTGTAATGGCTTAACAAATCCATACAGATCAAATCAAACTCATCCATAGACATCACCATCACATCAACTAATAATTCGTGTTGATCAACAACAAGAGTAGCAAAATGAATAAAAAAATTCATCATAAAACCTTTATTCGTAGGGGTACTCAATATCAGAGGATTTTCTAACTTTTGTATTTCCAAGTTCATACCATGCACAAACAGTTCAGAAGCAAAAGAATGTGAAGTATCAGTATCAAATAATACATATGCAATAAATGATGCTCTGGCCAGTTTGATCAAAAGTCTCATATCATGCAACTACATAAACTTGAGTAGTCATCTTCTCCTTTTCTTTTTTATTTTCGCTAAAATCTCTCCTTAATGAATTAGGAGTTGATTCTCCAACATGGCTAGTGGATCCCACATGAGTGGGAACAAATGCAAAACTCTGTTGACATCCAAAATACCTCTAAAGGTTAGTACCAGAAAGTTGAAACTTATGCTGATATGGCTACCAATAACAAGCTGATTGTTGAGGAGTGAAACACTGCAATCTAGAAAACTGTGTTGACTCTAACTAGAAAATCCTTTACTAACTCCAAAACCAAGCCTAAGAGAATTAGTCCAAGTGGGTGTTGAGTTTTCTTGCAAAGACCTATGATTCATAGGGCCGTTTCTCCTTAGATGTCAAGGCTGCCCATAAGTGTAACAAACATAAGGCCATGAACACCCACTTTTAAAAGAACCTCCTCTAGGTTTTCCATTGTTTTCGCCTTGAGTGCGTCCTCCATGCTTCTGTCTTTTCTAGTCATCTTTCCACCATCTTGTTGCTCCTTGTTTCCCTTGCCTTTATATAGTCAAATAAATATCTCCACAAAAGAGTGCTCCTTATTCTTTCGCTTACTTTCTTTGTCAAGAACCACAACTGCAATATCGTTGAACACCAATGTTGTTTTTCTAGTACCATCGAGCAAATTTATAATGATGTGATCATATGAATCTCACAAACTTTAAAAAAAAAGTTTAGCTCTTTCATTTTTGTTGATTTTGTGCTCTATTGCTGTAAGTTGAAAAAATAATGTGCTGAGAGTATTAATATGATCAGTTACTGTTGTCGATTCTGACATCCAATGAGTATACAATTTTTTTTTTAAGAAAATTTTATTATATCATGTCTTCTTCTCATATTATTTTGTCAGTATATTTTAAATCTGTTTGACAGTTACAATTTTTTAGATACTTGACAAAATTTCATCTGCTATAGTATGATGCAAAGTGGCTATAACATTCTCATATGCTTTGTTCCATTTCTCATATTCAACGTTTGTCGGTCTGTCATCGATGACTATAAAATAATCATCTCTCTGTAATAGCGCCTTGTTTTTAATTTCCACATTGAGAAATTATTTTCGTTGAATTTTCAAATTTCAATCTTTCCTGCCATAATCATGAGCTTTTGATACCACTTGTTGGGAATGAAAATTGGTGGGAAGAATAATAATGTCGCTGCTATAAAACGTGGAGAGTACTGATCGAGATAATTCTCAAGAAAGACTATACTAGACAATCCCCTATACAGAATTACCTTGCTAAATAAGTTTTCAGGAAAGACTGAAAGAGTCACAAACAGGCTCACTCAAAATTCAGTATTCTAAACAGAACTCACTTACACAGTACACCACTAAAGAAGCAGTACAAGAAACGATAGCAGATGTGATCTGAAAAATACTAGGAATATTTTTATTATGCCGTAAAAAATATAACGGCCAAGAAGTAAGAGAAATAATTGTTAAAATAAACACCGAGAATTTTTACGTGAAAACTCAAATCAGGAAAAAAACCACGAATACTAAGTCCAAAAAGATCTCACTATGGAAAATAGGATTTACAATATTTTTCTAGATATTGAATATTCTATAAAATATTCACTGAAAGAAACCACCTCTTTTAGAACTTTCATTGTTCTCAAAAGTACATCACCCTCTTTCTTTTCTCTCCCACAAATTCTTTCTATGTCTTTTCCCTCTTCTCACAGAATAAACTTTCTTCTTTAGCTGGATGGTTTTCTTTTATCATGAGAGAATTCTTCACAAGAGGACGCTCACTAATAAAATCTGAAGATTTTGCTAAAGAGTGAGGTGCAAAAGGAAAAACAATTTCCGATGCACTTCATTGATAAGGTAGCTCCCTCATCATAATAAAAGGACCCCACATCCTGATTCTTGATTTTGGGGCTACTCATCACTTGACCCCACAACACGAGACAATCCAGATAACTCAACCTTATGGCGAACATCAACTAATACAAGCTACAAATGGTAAGTCTGTTTCTATTACTGGTATTGGAACTCTATGCTCTCATCATCTTCTAAACCTATTCTTCTTCTCAATGTTCGCACACACCAACAATGTCTTCAAATGTGATTAGTGTCCACAAACTCTGTTTGAATAATGCTCTTTTCATTGAATTTCATCATCTCCTCTCTTTTGTTAAAGATAGCCAATCCAAGACAACTATGCTCCAAGGAATGATTTGTAATGGTCTTTTTCAACTCCGTCTTCAACTTTTTTAGCCCCTGTTGCATCTACTTTCTATGCTTCCTCAAGTCAAACTCAGTTGTGGCATTTTCGTTTAGGCCACCCTCACTTTAATACATTGAAAAGAGTTTTATCTTCCTGCAATGCACATGTTTCAACATATTACTCTTCTTTTATTTGTCATGCATGCAATATAGGCAAGTCACATCGTTTACCGTTTACTACTTCTCTTTCTCGAGCCTCTTCTCTATTTGATATTGTGCATTCTCGTTTATGGGGGACTTCCCCTTAAATTTCTTCTATAAGATCTTGTTGCTTTCTCTTGTTTGTGGATGATTACAATAGATTTACATGGCTTTATCATCTCAAAACGAAAAATGAAGTTCTTCCTTTCTTCAAACAATTTTATGATTTTGTCCTTATCAATTTAACAAATCTATCAAAGTGTTGCAATCTGATTTGGGTGGGGAAGATTGTTCCCTGTCAACATTTATGATCTCATATGGAATTCATTATCATATCTCATGTATGTACACTTTTGCACAAAAATGGTCATGTTGAACGAAAAAATTTTCATTTCGTTGAAATTCGGCTTTCTTTACTATTTCATTCTCACACATTGTTTCGCTTCTGGCCTTGTGCATTTTCCAGTTCCACTCATCTTGTAAACCTTCTTCCAACTCCCATGCTAAACAACTTGTCTCCTCACGAATGCCTTTTCAGTATATCACCACATTATTCCCTCTTCGAGGTATTATGTTCTTGCACTACCTATTTTACTCGAAATGTCATTTTTTATGAAACTGTTTTCCATTCCTAAATATAAAACTTCCCACCATGTCAGATTCCTCTTGTTCTATTCCTGTGCCTACACAACAACTCCTTTTGTAACATATCAAAATTTTCCACAAAATCAATTTAAAATTAGGGTTCAATTCCCACAATTTAGCCCTAATTATCAGTCAACTAAATTAATCCTCAATTTCAGGTCAATCAATTTCAATTATCATAAATTAGCGCTAATTAGTGGTCAAGTAAATCAATTCCCAATTTCAGCTCAATCAATACATAGCTGGAGATTCGATTTAGCCCTAATTTCAATCACCACAGCTCTCTCTCCCTCTCGAGTTCTTCAGTCACAGGACTTACCGACCACCATTCAACTTTCGCTGCGCAACAACACCGAGGAAACAATCCTTTTCTCGAGCAGCCAAGTTTCGATGAAGCTCTCTCGGACTCTGTCGACAACCATAACGGAGTAAGGTCTCTCTCTCTCTCTCTCTCTCTCTCTCTCTCTCTCTCTCTCTCTCGGCAGAACACAATGCCAACGAAAGAAAGGAGGGTTCGGGTTTTGACGTGAATCAATGAACCAGTCAACCCGGTTCACTTACCTTGGTCCAATCGAACCGTTCTAATCAAACTGAATCGGCCCAACTGAACCAGACTTGACCCTAACTTTGTTCCAAATTTTTACCAAACCGATTTAAGACTTTAACTGGTAAGGAATTTCAGCCCAAATCCTTTTGAAGTTGAAATTATTTAAGTAAGATTTTTAATATCGACATTCGATTTGGGCAGGAAAAATCCCGAAAACTATTTGGATCTATCATAATCAATCCAACAGATGTGATCCAATCTAAGAGTACAAGATATTATTTTGGAATAATTCCAATAATCTTAATCTCTCAGAATCCAGGTAAGTAAAAATATCGTGTTCAACGTTTTGACTATGACCCTACATCACAAGAAATTATATTATTTTCTTATAACTATTTTATTATACAAATTGATATAGATTTATAAAAAGATAAAATTAATAGGACATTTGTATGTGTATGAAAATGATGGAATTGACGAAAAATACGTAAGAGCAAAAGTCTGAACGACATTGAGACGGTGAACTTGAACGTAGAAGTAAAAGTAAAAGTAAAAGATGACAAAACGTGAACGACAATAAGATGGCTAGGTCTTAAAAAAGGTTGGAAAATGAGTTCCAACCAATATGTAACAGTTAAAGCAGGATTTGGTAAAAGTAAATGTTTTGCAATGTAAGTATTCTTATTTGCTGAGTTTTCTCATAATTTGTAAACTTGTGATATAAGTGAATTTTTATCTGGAGAAGAAATAGTGCTGATCGAGAATCCTCCAGAAACGGGCGAGTATACAAAAGAAGATATTGTCATTGGTTTCAAATAAAAGTTAAAATTATGATTTCATATTTTAAAAAGATATTTTATATTTAGTTGTATTTAATTTTAATTTGAAATATTTATTTTTTTGTGATACTCTTGAATTTTGCTGTCACTTTGATCACCAATTGAGGTTTAATACCCAAAATGAACATTTTGCTGGATTGGATTATTGCAGTGTTTTTCTTCCTTGGTTGCATTTCAATTTTCTTTTAATGAGTGCTTTTGTGGGTCTAAACAATGTATTTTCATGCCATCGATCAAGTTGTTGAAGAAAGTGTCATAAAGAATCGATTAATCACTGTGACAGCGAACAGAAAGTTTGGAAAAAATTAGTGTTTGAGTGGAGGGAAAGAAGAAATGAAGAATGGGAGAAGTAATCCATTTTTTTTAACATATTTACCCACTCTGGACATAAAATGTCTGTTGCTAAAATGTCAAACTTTCAACTGTTAATTAACAAAATTAAAAGTTTAATATATCCGTTGAAAATACTTTCTTATTTTAAAGTCTATTTTGATAATTTTCTCATAAAATATTATATTATATAATATTAAATCAAATTTTTAAATTTTGATTAGAAAAAAATCAAAAAATTTTAATATTTTATTTTAGATAAATCTAATTTATCGATTATTATTTCTCACATTTTTAGCTACGCTATAACTCTCAACTTTTACCAATTTAATTGATTGATCAAAAATTAAAACATGCTGAAACGTTAATAAGTCAAGACAATTTGGGTCGAAGGCAAACTAATTTGACTTTAAATAACACAAATATTTACTCACAAAAATTAATTACCATAAAATTAACAAGTTCTGCACAAAGTACATGTGGTACTTAATGTCATGTCTAGTTTTGGGTGACCGTACGTGCATGTGTGTGCGCGCGCCTATGTATAGTTCTTTTTATCACGGTCCATTCAAGCCTGCATTAAATTCTGTATTTTTGGTCAGTGGATTGAAGTTGATTAGACTAGTTATTAAGGGTTATGCTTGTTAAAGACCTATTAGATATGCTTAGTGTATGTTTATTTTATCCAATATAGAGACGTGGGGATGGCCAACAATAACATTCAGGGTGTTCACAAACTTGATCATGGATTACGTCACTAAAGTTTTCAGAATTCAAAAGGGAACAAGATAAAATGAAAAACGAGTTGATTTAAACTAACTGAATCGTTCAACTCTTATTTTTAATTTATACAAGATAAGAAATACTTATTCAAATCAGGACCAAATATGCAGGGCTAAACCAAGATATCCAATAATGACATTTCGACAGTGAATAGCAGTAAAGATCCAAAAATTATGTAATGTGTTATAAATTACTCCAAAAAAGGCCCAATTCGTATCGGGTTAAATTGGAAATTTTACATTGTGAAAAGAATTTCATTTCGCTAACAATAATTTTTAAGACATGAACGACTAAAATAGAAATAACCGTTGAACTAGTCCCTCAGCGGTGATCTCCTAATTAAAACTTGAAAGAGATGGAGTTGTTTGAGAAACTCAGTAAAGATAAAGTCTCACATTCACCATTAATGTTAAGAAAAAATGACGGACATGTCAAATATATAATATTTTTATAAAATTAATTTGTAAACAAGAAATTAGACAAATATTAAAATATTTTACTATAGTATGGTACATACATTAAATTAGTTTCTATTGTATAACATAAAACTCTTAGTAAAAATGAAATCACTTATAGACTCTAAACACACCATGTTATAGACAAATAATATAAAAATAGTGATACTAAGACGATTGAAAAAAGTCATACACGACCATGATCAAGTTTAAGGTTTTGCAATAGGAACTTGTCTTTCATCTGTCCTTTACTCTAATGAACAACAAATAAACACATCCTCCAACGATCAAATCTGCGTAATAAAAATAGGACTCCACATGAGAAAACTTGGTTCACAGAGCAAGATGATCAATGAAAAAATGTACATGCTCAAAGAAAATATATAAAGTGAAAATACATATATAATATAAAAAGATCTGACTGGTCCTAAAATGAACATGTCATTTGGAGAACAAGTCTCCAACTAAAATATGTGAAAAACTTTGTTTATGTTGGATATAAAAATAAACCAATACCTCGAACCAGTGTATCATCTTAAACGAGTGTGATCCAAAACCAACACTCCAAATAATTCAATCAATCTTTTCCAACCCGTCAAACACAATACCCGACATCATACCATCATTAGAAGTCTTTCAAATTCTCAAATAATTGTTTGAAACCCATAATTGGGGCAGGAATCAACTTGAGGATCCTACCAAAACCAACCTCAAAAATTAAACCTTAAAATATATCTTGGTTGACACCAAAAATGGGTGCTTGACCAAATCAATCATCCACGAGGTCCGGTTGACCAGGCTTACGCTTGTGTTGATTGCAGTGTCGAGGAACTACCTCAGATCCTTTGAAAAATCCAATGGTGTCTCAACAAATCCGAGTTAAATCGATCCCAGACAGTTATAATCCATGTCAAAATACATTCCAACTTCCTTTCAAGCATAAGTTCAACCTCTTTTATCCATTAATCTTGGTTTAATCTAAAAAGTCCAATTACTTTTAACCATCTAAGAAAATTTTGAAATACAAGAAAATTTATTTAGAAATCCTCATATGATTTATGATTTCCAGGGAGTCTAAACCCCGTGACACAAATCTATTAAAACTCCAACGAATTCTTTTGCCTTGGGGATAAGTTTTCACACTAACATCCAACCTTAAATCGATAAGAAAATGATCAAATTTTTCCTTACCCGTGGTAGTTCTAATCGGTCCCTCCAACTAGCCTCCACAGAACCCATTTTAACATCACCTGATCACCTAAAACTTCTGATTCCAGCAAGTGCTCTCCTCCCCATCAGTTGGTTAATTTCCTTCTCTCAAAGAATCAGCCTCCCAAGATGGTTTAATTTGATAAGAGATCCTAAATGCTAGGGTATTCGAATAAATGAAGGGGGAAGAATCATAATTCCCATATAAGTTAATAAATTTCTACTATTCCAATGAGCTGGGGGTTGTAACAAGACTAGCGTCTAGATTGATGTTCATTTTCCTCCGTGAATACTAGAGTTGAGAGGTTGGATTGATAAGACTCTTTTGTGTATTGATTACGTGTGATCACAACTTTCTACCAGTAATGAATTTTAACCCAAAAAACGGTTGTACTGATATTTACTATATATATGATCAATTTTTAATAATTGTCTCACCAGTGATGTTCATCTATTTTTGAAGAATAATAATAAAATTTATGCCAATAAAAAGATAAGCTTTTAACACATTGAATATAATATTAAAAATTTCATATTGAGTTTAAGCAATTCAATACGATCGACAACTTATTTTTCAAATTGTAGTTTCGGAGAAGTAGGACCAAGGGAAAGGAGTTGAGGCACACTGGAATATCGCAATTCATTCCTGAAGACAATTATTATCAATATTTTTATTAATTGTAAGAGTACAATTCAGAAGCGTACGATTTCGTATCGCTTGAGAAAGTGACAAATGAATAGTTTATAATAAGAGTTATTCTCTCTAACTAATGTAACATATTTTGTAATAACTACAAGAATACAATCACGTGGAATTGGGCAATCTCATTGCTCTTTATCATACTTCTAGACATTTTTATTGAAAAACACAATAATATAATAATATCTATAAAATAGAAAATAATTCATTGTAATAATAGCTAAGCAAATTATATAAAATAGAAAATATCTCCAAATTATTTACAATTGCACTTTAAGCAAAATTTTTAGTAAAAGAATTTTAAAATATTCTTTTTGAAAAAAAAAAATGGGACAAAATGAAATTCATCTCTTGGCTAATAACACCACACTCTAGCCAGATCATTCACAAAGTTGTTTCGTCGTGTGTAATATAACTTTCAAAGACGAACGATTGTAAATTCAAATAAAGATTATGATGATAATGACGAGATAAATTTTTATTTTTTCAACATAAATCTTGCGTAGATCACAATTTTTTCTTATACGAGAAATGAACCCTTATAATTATGTTAGATGTATCATTGTTTTGCATTACTCGTCTTTTTGTCTTCGTTGTTTTTTCCTTTATTAAAAATTCTTCCCACTTATTTTTATTCCCCGACTTTATAAAAAAAAAAAACGAAACAAATAGTATGGCCATACCTTGTCTTCTTCACTTTTAATTAAAACTTGCATTATTATTATAATTATTACTGCCAAAACTTCAAATATATTCTTTTCCCTTTTCTTTTCTTTTTTTATTCATAGAAAGTCGAATTCTATTACCTAATATTCTTATTAACTTGTGTATATCGAGTTTGTCGACTTCCATTCTTTTAAAACTCAACACTCAGTGGTAGTAAAATTTATTAAGGAAACCAATCTCTACACTTTGACATTCATTTCAATTTCTTGTTAGAGTAAGTAAACAGAAAATTATAAGAAGATAGACAAATATTTATTATCTAAAACTATGTTTTTGAAAAAAAAAGCTCAAAGTAATTTATATATAAATTTATGCTATTGTTAATGTTTTCAAAGATTTCATCATATTATAGATATAAAAAAGCCTCTCTAAATTCATTTTATCAGAAAAAAAAAATGGCATTAAGATAATAAATATAAATTAAGATAGCTTTAAAAAAACAGACATGGAAGCAATGATTTTCCGACAATGATTTGATATAATACGACCATCGTTTTGAAACCCAACCACTGTTGTTCTTGTTTTCATTTTCCACCTCCTCCATTGCAACTACATCCACACACTGTTTTTCTTTGCATTATTCGTTCTTTGTGGTCATTATATTTTCTTTTTGAATTATCCAACATTATCATTTAATAAATCAATGCTCTTCTCTTTCAAATGTTTTCCGAGAGATTGAATTTTCTTCTAATCACATTGTCTTAAAAAAAATAATTACTAAATTTAAAGTAAAAAAAATAAGACGACTTTGTTAAACTTATCCACTAAAACAATTATTTTAAATTTATCCACTAATTTTATATATTAATTTTATTTCATAACGTGTGAGACATTGATCGTCGTATTTCAATTATTTATAATTTATCTTAATTTATTGATAAATTAATGAAATAGGAACACTACTTTAGCAAATTAGATTAATTTATAAGTATCTTTCTATTTTTAAAATAAGTTAATTTAAGCACTTCTAGGAAGTAAAAAATTAGGTAGAATTTGCGCTGGGTGCATGTACTTGGGGGTCAAAGAGATTGAAGGCTAGCAGAGAGTAAAGTAGCTGCTCAAACACATTCTTGCACTAATTAAACCAATCACAGCCTGTCCTTTTCATCTCTCTGACTTGCTTCATTGGTTAACGCTCTCTTTCTCTCTCCTCTTAAGCGCCCCCAAACAGTGATCCCACCAATTAGAAGCCGACACGCTTGGTTTCATTCCTGTTAATTAGTGCAGTTCTATGCTAATGGAGTTCTGATCCCTGTCTTGCAAGTTGCATGCAGTACAGGGGCCTATCTGCAATCACTCTCTGCTCTAGCTTCGTCCTTCAGATATTAAAAAAATTGGAAAGAGAGGCTTATAAAGCACTTACTTTTCTTCCTCTCCTTTCTCTGCTTTCTTTTTTGAGAGGATTGCTCTTACTTTTTCCAATTCCAGTGCTTTTCTTTTCATGGGTTTTTACTGCTGCGTTGTTTTGCTTTCATTCTGGTCTGCAAGATTCTAGATTTTTGAACTCCGAGATTCTAGATTTTTCTCATTTATGGCGTCTGAAATTCCATCTGGGTTCTTATTGTTTTTCTCATTTTCTGTGTCGCCTGTGTGGTTTGGGATCTGATAATGGAGTTCTAGAGTTCGTTTTGACGAACTAGATCTCTTACCTTTCTCAATTCTCCATAGATTCTGGAAATTTGAGCATTTTCAAGAGGAAAAAGCAATCTAATTCCGATTCCCCTCTGCAATTTTTTCTCTCTCCCCTCTCTCTCTCTCTCTCTCTCTCTCGGCATAGGAAAGGTAGGAGAGAGAAAGAGATTGATGAACCAGGAAATTGGGTTTCTGTCTCCAGCCACCTCGCTTCAGAACTCCATTTGGTTATTTCAGGAAAGAAAGCAAACCCAATGGACGGCCGAGGAAAACAAATTGTTTGAGACAGCTCTAGCCTTGTACGATAAGGACACACCCGACAAGTGGATGAAAGTGGCTGAAATGATTCCGAGCAAGACGGTGGGAGATGTTCTGAAACAGTACAGAGAACTAGAAGAAGATGTAAGTGACATCGAAGCAGGGCGCTTCCCAATTCCTGGCTATGCCTCTAATTCCTTCACTCTGGACTGGGTAAACAGCCAAGGTTTCGATGGATTAACCCATTTTTACAGTCCATGTGGTAGAAAAGGGTCGTCTACTAGGTCTTCTGAACAGGAGAGAAAGAAAGGAGTGCTTTGGACAGAAGAAGAACACAGGTAATTCAATGGCTTCCCCCATTTTCTCCCCATATTTTGCTGGTAATGCTGCAATTCTCATTTGGAACCTACAACAATCAAAGGGTAAAACCACTTACAAGAAACAAAACTGTTCTTGTCTGAGATCTATAGAATTTCCTTCCCAAATCTCATATTTAGTGAGTTAAGTGGATGCTACTCATTGGTTTGCTCATTGAAGTGACTGAATTCAAAGTTGTTGAAATGTTGTTAGCATGAAATAGTTTTAACGTGTTTGAAAGGTAATGAATCTTTTGATATTCTCAGGCAATTCTTGCTGGGACTTAAGAAGTACGGAAAAGGCGATTGGAGAAACATATCGCGTAATTTCGTCACGACGAGAACTCCAACCCAGGTGGCCAGCCATGCCCAGAAGTACTTCATCAGGCAGCTCAACGGAGGAAAGGACAAGAGAAGATCCAGCATCCACGACATCACCACCGTCAATATTCCCGACGCCAAATCTCCTCCGAGAAACAAAAAAGAGCGATTCTCCCCCCATCTTGAGCAGAATCATAATGGTGGTAAGATCGCTAAACGACATCGTGATTGGAAATCGCCAAATCAGGACTCTTCGATGGTTTTCAGTCCATATCCGGCTCCGATTTGTGGGATTTCTTCGTATGAAGCTAAGCTGCAGGAGCAAAATATGCTTAGAGCCAATTTGGTAGGGACTCAATTTGGATCTTACAATTATTCTACATATCAGATGTCTTCTCACCAGTGAGAAACTAAGAATAAAATGAGCAAGTTTGTCAGTGGTGTTGGATTAGTTTCTCCCAAGAGAAATTGAGCTTGTGAAGAGATCATTAGATTCTACTAAGAGGTTTGCTAGTTTGGGTTGTCATTCCAATTTTTTACACTCTTAATTATTGAATCTGGTTGTACATGATCGATCACTAAGCTATAAGCCATACCCTTTGCGATTAAATGCGATGTAAATGTCCCCAAATCGGATTCTGAGGCTTGATTCTAAACAGTGCATGAGTCACTCATCAATTGTAGGTAATGTTATATGACGGTCGATTCTTCCCTACTTTACTTAGATTTGAACAATTTACAAGCTTTTATGGAAAATCTACTGCTCACCTCACTCAATGTATTGCTCGCAAACATCAATATTATCAGCAGAAATGGACAAGCATTTTGAGGCCAGACACGTCAATAAAAGTAAACATCTTTTCCAGAGCTGCACTTGAGATCCTCGTTTGGGCATGTGTTCTAATATTCAGATTCTTTCTGTTGATTTCCGTGTTTCATGCCGCTTCTGCACTCGACTAGACATTTGATTTATCTGAAAACAAAGATAGCTCCATTTAGGAAACCCGTGCCCATAGTGGGTTGCATTGCTATTCTATTTCTAGTCAAGGAAAATAGAATATTTTAAAGGAGGCAGACAGTAGATTCATTCTAATCTTTCTTAATAAATATTATTTCACCTGTTTTTCCCATGATTTTGCAGGCAATCAGATGGGTTTTACTTCATATTCATAGAGAGAGAGAGAGAGAGAGAGAGAGAGAGAGAGCTAGAGAGAGAGAGAGAGAGAGCCAGTTTTCGTTTTTAAAATTTCGTAGGCATGTGTAGGCTCTAATCTACCTTGGTTGTTTAGAGATAGATACCTTCCATTTTAACTTAACCTAAGGGAATCTGTATTCATAAATCTACCATCCACTTGACTGAATTTAATCCACCCCACACGTATGGACAAGGGTTCTTCACTTTTGTACATTGTATACTTACCCTTTCTATAAGGATAAACAAAGTAATAAACTCCAACTTTAACTCGGTGGTCACCAGACACCAGCTAGTTTAGTTATACTTTTTACTAAATGACCGAACAGACCGAGTTTTTGTTGAACCAAAACGAGCCAAACCGGGGAAAAACTCACATCATGGTATTTATGGAGCTTAATGTTAAGTAAAAGCCAAAAAAAAAAAAATGTTAATAGTGAGTTTTGGTCCCAAATAGAATACTTTTTTGGGAAAAGGTCAATTTTGGGTACAGGGCTGAGTCTTGTTGGATTTTCGTTGGACGCACTTTTGGATTTACAAATGAAAACAAAAATATTTTTGAGCTTATTTTGTGGGCTAAATGACTACGATGGATGGAGCACAGGAACTTAATATTAACGCCCAAAATGGTATAATAGAGGAACTTTGGGATAAATGTGCAGGTCTAAACCAACCCAAATCATAAAGTTTGGTCTAAAATTAGGTTTAATTGGATTATTTTGGGCTCTTGGCCATTGGATTGGATTACCTGCCAAATGTGACTAGCAAGTGTGATACATAATAATATAAAGCCAACCAGTATTAAAGATGATGTCGTGGATTGTGAATGGATGCTAGCATTGCTGAAGCTGAACTACAAGCAGATGTTGATGTGGAAGCATAACAATTATATTTCAATTGTGATTGTATAAATAAAGAGCAATGCTATAACGTCCCGAGAACATGTCCGTTCCCGATTTGTACACACCTACTACTCACTCACTATATTTGAAAAATTTGAGTAAAAATTTACGACTTTTGTTCATTGATTTAAAACGACATTTTAAAAATATTTTACACAGCATCGTAGTAGAAAACTCGGTTGAAATTATTTAAAAAAATATTTCATTTTACAAAATATAAAACAGAGCAATCGATCGACACCTGTAAACGTTGGTCGACACTCGGGTTGTCTCGGATTTTTCAGCAGTCGATACTGGCAAACACCGGTCGACACTACGTTATTCTCGGGTCTTTTTGTCGGTCGACACTAGGAACACCGGTTGACACTTTTATGTTCAGCTCGAAAAGTGGTCGACACTTGCTTTCGCAGGTCGACACTTTGATTCTCTCTGCCCGTGTAGGTCAACTCCCGCGGTCGACATTCTCACTGATTTCACACGGACAGGTCGACACCCACGGTCGCTGGTCGACACCATATTCCTCTCTGCCCGCACTGGTCGAACCCCGCAGTCGACACTCACCCTCCTATTTACTAACCGGTCGACACTTATGGACTTCGGTCGACACTTCACGCCAGAAACTTTAACAGAATTCAAACAAAACAAACACGGCTTTGACTAAACGTTTAAAATCTATGAATCCACTTCTCGACTCAATTTACAACCTGCTACGCACACCAAATTATTCAACCACCTTTCAAATCTCTCGCTAACACCAAGATAATAAAAAATGACTCAAAATACCTCACCACTCATACTTACACCTGTCATGGTCAAAACGCCTCAACAGCTGACTCAGTCGTCTCACGAGCGCCCTCTTTCAATCGCCTCCTAGTCCTAGACATACTCGAGATACTCACTAGCTGCTGCGTCGTCACCTACATCACAGAACTCAACTATTAGCCTAATGCTAAGTAAGTAATGCATATAAACTTAAACACTGAAAAACATTCACATCCTAACATATGCAGTTTCTACAGTTTCGTCTCTACTATTGTTTTCGTCTCTTTCTTACATCTTATTTATCTTTTTACTACTAGGTTCTTCTTTACGCGCTAAATCAAGGTGACACACCTCGCGGTCCACCTCTCGGGACAAAGCTAACCTCGATTTAGTAAAGTGACACACTTCGCGGTCCACCTCGCAAGACAAGATCACCACGTAAAGCGGAAGAAGAGTGATACACCTCGCGGTCCACCTCTCGGGACAAGACCACTCAACCCCACATTTATTATCTTCTTGCGTATCTTGTCGTTTCATTCGTTTCATCTCATCCTACTGTTTTACTTTGTAAAAACATGAAAATTTATTTTCGTTTCGTTTTGTAATTTAAAACCATGATGCACAATCAAATAAGCATAACATAAAATAAACGTGCAATGCATCCTACTGTACTGTGATATAGGCCTGAGGGCAAAACTCCTACTACATTAGTTACCTAGCGTCCTTAGCACTCGTAATCCAAATCTCGTACGCTAACTGGAAAACCTATAAAAACACACATTTATTAGCTCTACCTTCCATTAACTCCGTAAAACTTTAAAAGAATCAACCACTAAATCTCCATTCAGCCTAAACCGAAATTCTATCTAACGCTCCGACTAACTTTAAAAAAAATTCATAACTCCGCCAATACTCGTCCGATTTGGACGATTCGAAATGCTACGGGTTTTTCGTGACATCTAATTTCTAATGGTTTCATCAATTTCCTAATCCCACACATACAATTTGGTCAAATGTGGCCAAATGGAACCAGTTCCGTAACCCGGGTTATTCGGTTATCTACACACTCATTCTTTTTCACAAAAACTTATAATCCGCTCCTATTCCTAGCTTAAACATCAACATACGTACAAAAATCGACTAAAACCTCCAAACTTCGTATCTCCTTCCTAGGGTTCGCTCAAAAGTCTCCCTAACTCTACTTTTACCGCTCAAAATAACTAAAACACTAACTATTTACCAAAAACTAACTAAAACTTACCAAAAATTTGAAGAACGAAAAGGGGGAATCGGTTGATCGTTGGCTGCTGAGAGGGAAACGCCGAACCTCTCGTGCGGGAGAAGAAGAAGAACAACAACAAGAGGGGGATTCCGTTCCTCCTTTGTTTTTTGTTTTTTATAAATAAATTATTTAATATAAATAATTCTAATTACTATTTTGCCTCTAATCCTTACCCGCTTAATAAATCTGTTATACGGTTCAATTTCGACTGGATTCTTAAATTATTATATTCTCCATTAGCCTCAAAATAATCTTTTACTCGGAGTAAAATTCTCCGCTCAGCATTCTGACCAAAACTACACTAATTATAATTACAAAAACCCGAATAATTTCGGGTGTTACAAGTACTCTCTGATCACCCACCATTCCAAAATAATAGAAAAGTTTAGCAATTTCTCTTCTTCCTTTTCTTCTTGTAATATGGTATCGGAGCAGAAATTCCGATTACTTCTTTTCTACAACGAACAAAGGTAAATGTGCTGCAACAGTAGCGAATTCACGTTTCTCTTCCTCGCAATGTTGATCATCCAAATCTTATTTTAGTCTCTCATCCAATAAATAGAACTAATTTTCATCAATAGAAACGAGCTATGACAATAGCTTTGAATGCCAAAAATAAGTTACAGTTTGTCGACACACAATTAAACGTCCTCCTCTGAATGATACCGGATTCAATAGCTAGAATAGATGTAACAATACGATGACTTCTTGGATTTTAAATTCTGTATTTGAATTCATCCATGGCAGTTTGGAAGGATCTACATGATAGGTTCAATCACCACGATTTTATCAGATTCAAAACTTGTTATTGTCTCTGTCACAAGAAGCAGTGGATGTCAACACTTATTCTACAAAGTTCAAAACCTTGTGGGATGAACTTCAAGACTTCATACCTATACCACATTGGACATGTGGTGGAGCAAAGTTGTTGATAGAACATCAAGAATTTGTTACGTTTGTCCACAAGCAAAACAACACTGATTACCTTTTGAATCTCATAATACCACTCGTGATAAATTCACTCCTAGAGCAAAGTCGGAAGTATTTATTGGTTATGCTATAAGATACAAAGGTTATATCGATTTCATGAAAGAGTATTTCCTCTCAAGTTAGAGCCAAATAAAAAATTCTGAAGTTTTATTTCCAACCTCGACAATTGATTATACTTCTTTGCCACAATATTGATATCATTCTCTCTCTGAGAAACCAATTTCTTCTTGGAAAGATAATTGATCTTTCAGGTCATCAATTCAAAAGAGCTTCTAAAACATCTTCTTATTTTGCTAACTATCATTGTTATTTAGCCACTGGTTCTCCTTCTTCTTTTGTTTTAAGTTTTCAGTATCCTATTTCAGAAAAGTTTGTCTTACTATCATTTGTCTAAACCTTTCAAAGCATACACTCTGGCTATTTCTTCTAAACTAGAGCCTAAATCTTATTTTCAAGCTGAAAAATATCATGAATGGAAAGAGACAATGAATGTTGAGCTTAAAGCTCTTGATTGGCTATAAATTGGTGTACAAAATTAAGCACAATGCTGGTGGAACAATTGATCGATACAAAGCACGATTAGTTACTAAAAGCTATAGACAACAAGAATGGGTTGATTATTTGGATACTTTTGTTACAGTAAAAATTTTGTTCTCTCTTGCTTTTGTACATGGATGGTTTCTTACACAATTGAATGTGAATAATGTATTTTTGCATGGTGATTTAAATGAAGAAGTCTATATGCTTTTCCTCCAGGATATTTGCCGCCAAATGCTTCTCGACATGGGGAACATAACTTAGTTTGTAAATTACACAAATTCATGTATGGATTAAAACAAGATTCTAGGCAATGATTTTCTAAATTTTCTACTGCAACTGTCGATCTTGGTTTTTAGCAATCAACTTCTGATCATTCCTTGTTTATTCAATCAAAACAAGGATGTTTTACTGCTTTTTTGGTATGCGTAGATGATGTTATTATTGTAGGCAATTCAAAGCAGCATATAGCAAATATCAAACGAATGCTTGGCAATAAATTCAAGCCGAAAGATTTGGGTGATCTCCATTTTTTTTTTCTGGATTTAGAGGTTGCTAGAAAGGATGAAGGTACTACATTGAATAAACGACATTATACATTGGAATTTGTTATAGAATCTGGTTACTTGGGTTGTAAACCAGCTTCAATTTCAATGGAACCAACTTGTAAACTCTCTGATGATGGATTACTATTGGATGATCCAACCATTTACAGGAGACTTGTTGGGAGATTATTATATCTTACTTTTACTAGACCGGATATATCATATGTTGTGGGTTGTTTAGGTCAATTTTTAGCTACTCCTCGAGTTCCTCATTTAAATGCAGCTTATCGACTACTCCAGTATTTGAAATGTACACCTGGCCAAGGATTGTTTTATTCCAAACATTCATAACTATCGTTAAAGGCATTTATCGATTCAGACTTGGGCATCATGTTCGGATTCAAGGAGATCTATTATTGGTTTTTTTGTGTTTCTTGGAGATTCTTTAAAATCATGGAAATCAACAAAACAATAAACTGTTTTTAAATCTGTCGCTGAAGCCAAATATAGAGCAATGACTCAAACCATGTGTGAAATTATTTAGATACAAGCTTTATCGTAGAATTCGAAGTCGACTTTGATGTTCTATGATAATCAAGTAGCTCTTCGTATTGCAGCCAACCGTGTTTTCTATGAAAGAAAGAAACATATAGACATAGACTATCGTGTTGTTCGACAACAATCACAGCGTGGTTACATAAAATTTTTCCACGTGTCCTCTAAGTTTCAACTAGGAGATGCTTTTACTAAAAGCCTTGCATCCTGCTTCGTTTCAATCTCTTATTAATAGTATAGGAGTACTTAATATTCACTCTGCATCTTGAGGGGTAATATTTGAAGATAATGTGGTGGATTATGAATGGATGCTAGCATTGCTGAAGCTGAACTACATGCAGATGCTGCTGTGGAAGCATAGATTAATAATTTATTAATTATTAATAAATTAATAATTTATTAATTATTCAGTTTAAGGTTGGGTAACCCTAAAACGATTCACAAGTCTTGCGTCATTTGCAGACTTTGAAATTTGGAGCATCAAATATTCAATCTAGTGACTATTACTTTTAAAAGTGGGAGATCCTCAAACATTAGTTTGGGAGAATAAATATTCCAATTAAAAATTAAAATAAGGAAGAATGGTATTAGTTCTAACGTTTCCCTAAAAATAAAACTTAAGATCGGAGCATTCATAGCCCATTACCCAAAAGGGATTTTGCCACTTCCCTAATACTTTGGGTCATGCCCATTAGCCATCTTATTAATGATTCTCTATTTCTAATCATTAATTGCTTTTTGGATTTCACTAATTTTTGAAATGGTCTAAGAAGTCGTTAGTCACTTCGCTTGTGCTGGGGAGTGTTTAACTACATGGTACAATGAACCTATACATAAGCCTAAATGGTAATGACAAGAATATTAAAATGTAGAAAATGCAATTTAAGGAATATAATTATTTTTTATTATAAAAATGTAATTATGATTTAGGATATTTATATGCTTTTAGCTCTTATAGTTTAGGATTCAATCTAATTTAGTCCTATCGAAATTGTTTTTATTTATTTCCATCCTCAGAATTAATATTCTTAATCTTTTCAAAATCAAACCAAAACGGCGACTAATGTTTTTTTTTTTTTTTTTTTGATTTAACTCCTTTGCTTCTCTCGTCTTCGTGAAGAGAAATTTCTTTAAAAGAACAGCTAGGAAATCTCCTGCGAAGATGTCGAGATCGTTTGCGAAAAAGAAAAAACCATAAATGATTTTAATTTGTTTAATAGTTGTAGTACATGACATGTCAATGTGTATTGAAGTAAAGCTACGTTCTCTGTTAAGAGAATTATAATTGAAAATAGAATAATTTAAAAAAAAAATAAAATTATATTTAAGTGTTTGAGCTCATTTGGATAATCCATAATTGAGATGTGATTGAAATTAAAGAAGGCAGGAGTTTGGTAAAGGGATACGCAAGTAGCGTGGACACCGGACATAAGAAGGGGTGAGATGGAAATCATGTTCTTAGCCTCTGTCCCAGATTCCACATGCATTGTACGGGGCTGTCTTCTGTTCATCTCTCTTTTCCTGATCTCTATTCTTCTTTTTTCCTTTTTAGTGCTCTCCATTTAATCAAACACTTAAATCTAAATACCACAAAATTATAAGGAAAAAAAAAAGAATTATTTATTTATTATTGAAAAAGATAATTAAATGAAGATCGCTAACACTTTAGTCAGGCTTAATAATAAAAAACAAGAAGATATCTTCGGAATTATGTGGCTCAATAAATGGAAACGTGACACGTGGAAAAGCAAATACAAATGAAATAATAATTCATAAATTTTAAAATTGTCAAATAAGGAGGACGATGGAGCTAAGTCAATGAATGAGTAGAAAAAGATGGAAATGAGTTTGACATAAAAACACAAAAATAAAGGAGAAAGGGAGCACGTAGTTAGGCACACCCCCAAGCTACAAAGTAGATTATAATATTGAAGTGGCACGTTATGTTGGGTTAGATTGTCGGTTCCAATCTACACTTTTTTGGTCATGGAGTGTGTGCTCCATTGATTAGTTCTTCTTTCCTTTTAGTGTTAATTGTATTGCAAGGTCGCTTGCCGGTTTAAATCAAATCTTCGTGTTTAACCAAATAAATAATATTTAACATTTCTCATTGAACCAACTAAATCTATTATAAAATTAATTATGTTAAATTGATCAAATATGTTTAAGGTTGTTGGATTCAGGACATTTAATAAAGTGAGAAATGAATGTATAGACACCGGATGCTTAGACTAAGTTTGATGAAGAGTCGAATTGAGCATTATATTATCAAAATTTTCAACATAAAAGCGTTCTCGACAAGATTATCATGTATCACACCCGATGCTCAACCTAAAAATTTGTTTTAAAGTTGTCAAAAACTCTAGAAATTATCGTTCGAAGACCCACAGAAAGCTTCGAGTTGCTCATTAAATGTTTAATTGCATAGTAATTATGATGTTTATTATTATAATTATTTTTGACGAGATACAAAAAGTGATGCTACAAGTGTCTCATTTGAGTTCTTCTGGTCCATAAATCTATCTTAAATTATTAATGCAAAGGGCCCCAAAGAAGTTGGGTTTTTCTTAATTGTTCTTCCTTTTAGAGCGTATCACTGCATTCATGCACTGAAGATACCTAATCATTAACATTTCCAATGTAAGAACCAAGTTATCAAAGATTAATGGGTGTCATCAACTTGTTAAAAATATATAAAAATCTAAAGAAGAATATTTGGAGGCATATTTTCTTTCGGTATCTTCTAGGATTTTAATTATTCGATCTCTCCCTTTTGTCTTTGCCTTGGACCCATTAATTAGATGAATTAGCGGTTCTTAGAATGTCACTTTCAACAATATAGTATAATATGATAGACATTGGTCCTAATTCGAGACAAAACACTACTTAAATTCAATTATTTTCAGACTCTTCCAGTAAATATAAGATTGCACAACTTTAAATGTTCTGAGTCTATTGCTGTCACATAAATGTCGGTTATAACAGAACTCGTGACATTCTCGTCACTCATATTTTTTATTAGGTTTTAGTATGATATCAGTTGTAGTATCTTGATCGCCACAAATCAATATAAAATTAGAATATCTTACATAAGTTGTAAACTAATTCAAACCCCTTAAATTATTCTCAAGATATTTTTTTTTTCTAAATTAGAAATATAAAATCTAAATTATATATGTAAAATTTAGATTATAGTTATTATCAATTATTTATATGTATATGCTTTTTAGCTGAATAGTGAT
Organism: Begonia peltatifolia; assembly: GCA_022433055.1. NCBI lineage: Eukaryota > Viridiplantae > Streptophyta > Magnoliopsida > Cucurbitales > Begoniaceae > Begonia > Begonia peltatifolia. The sequence continues at coordinate 6,934,549 of CM039518.1, forward strand.
AGAAGCTCACACTGAGATCAATAGATCTGTAGTTCCAAACTCAATATTCCTTAATTAACATACTTTTTTTTATATTTAGTAACACAATTATTGACTTTTAAGTAATTCTATTAAATACCTAAAATTTTACTCTTATAACTATAGAATATATTTACTCAAAATAATATTCAGTGATAAACTCATTACATATATATTGATTCTACATTAAAATTTGTAATAGAGTTACATTTAAAATCTATTAATCTCTCATATAACATTTTTATTTTTTATTATCATTAGTTCTTAATTGAATAATTAATTCATAATATGTATAAATTACCATTAATTATTTGATTATTTAACTAACAAACAAAGACAACTACTTATTTCATTTATTCCTAAAATATAATATTTATATAATGTACATAGTAAAAAATTTTACCTATAAGTAAATCAAAGAAAAAAATTAATCTAAAATTTGAGTTCACTAAATATAATAAATTAAATTTATGTATATATGGTCATCATTATGATAAAATTAATCGTAATTTATCTAACGAAAATTATAAAAACTATATAATTTCAGGTAATTCAGTCTTATCTATACAACATATATTCATTTTATAGTTGACATAAGATTATACATTCATAATCAAATTACTATGTGTTAGAATTTGGTGTAACCTCAATTCTAATTGGGTCGGGTCGGACCTGTATATCAATATTAGGGTTTTACGTTTTCTCTATATATTGATATTTGAGTCACAAAACTCATTGTACCAAATTTGATACTAGTGATTCTCTCCTCTGTGATTTTTTCCCATCTAGGGTTTCCATGTAAAATTTCGGTGTCCATTATTTTCTGCATTTTCTTTATCGTTTCTCGTTCGTCTTTCAACAACTAATATCAGAGCTTCAGGTTGAAGATTTTCAAAAATCAGATTTTGATTTTTCGAAGGCATCGAACAAATTTTTGAGTTTGCAATTTCGGTTGAAATTTAGAAATTTTGGGGAAAAAGAAATTGGAAAAAAAAAGTGAAAAGCAACTTGCTTTTTTGGTTGTCTTTTTCGCCACGAAGAAGAACAGAGAAGTTCTTCTTGCTGAAAAGAACAGAGGGAAAAGGGGCGCCATCCGCTGCCAAGAGAGGTGCCCTAGCTACTGCCCACCCGTTGCACGCCAATGGAGGGGAATAAGCCGCCGTTTTGCTCTGCCACATATTGCCGACCATCGTCGCCACTAAGAGCAGAGAAGGGAGAGCGTCTGCCGACTGCCTCCTAGTCGACCACCAATTGCCGATCAAGCAAGCGACTTTAGCCGCTGCCTTCTGAGAAGGAAGATCTTCGTTGCGCCGTCGCTGTCTACCGCCAAAGAATGAAAACTTCTGCTTGCCGGCCTTCTTTCCTGTTGGACCAACAGAAAATATATATATATGTATGATTTGTTTTGGTTATTATGATAAGTTTTTGGGGGTTGAAATTTTGAAGATTGGGTTTTGTGTTTGCCTTGTCCGTATGAAGGAGAATATTTGTTCGTCGGGCGATTTATTATTGGTTTGGAATTTTTTTTTTTTGGAGACTAAATTTAGGCAGATTTATTCACGATATTTTTAGAGTGAAATTCTAAAATTGTGGGAGCTATTTTTGGATTATAGAAAGTAATCCGAGTAGGATGGTCATGTTGAACGGCTCAAATTATCATGTGTAGAAATGGAAGATGGAAGATCTTCTCTATGTGAAAGACTATTATTACGCGTGTTTGCTACTGCGAAGCCAACAGCTAAATCTGAAGCCGAATGGGAGTTAAGTCATTGGCAAGTGTGCGGTTATATTCGGCAGTGGGTAGATAATAACGTCTTCAACTATGTTAGTGAGGAAAAGAACACTCAGAGCTTGTGAAAAAAACTTGAGGAGTTGTATGCCTAGAAGATAGGCAACAACAAATTATTTTTTATCAAGCAGCTTCTAGGTTTGTAGTACCAAAATGAAAAAGCAATGACAGACCACTTGAATATATTTCAGGGAATTATAAATCGGCTAGCTAGAATGAAAATCAAGTTTGATGAAGAGGTTCAGGGGTTAATGCTTCTTGGTGCTTTACCGGACTTGTGGGAGACATTCAGAATGTCGTTGTCCAACTCTGCCCCAAATATTGTTTTGGCTATGGATATAGTAAAGAGTAGTGTTCTGAACAAGGAGATGAGAAGAAAGTCAACAAGTTCTTCTTTAGAGTCAGATATTTTGGTCACTGAAAACAAGGGGAGGAGTCAAAACAAAGGTCCAGGCAACAGAAACATAAGTAAGAGCAAGTCGGGAAAATACGCAAACTTTGAGTGTTATCGTTGTGACAAGAAGGGACGCATTAAGAGATTTTTTTCACAAGTTTCTTTGGGAGAATCCGAATGCTAAGGGAAAAGAAAAGAAGTTCGAAGAGGATGACATAGACAAGGAGGTAGCCACGTCCATCGAGGAGTTCTTTAGTGTGTACGACAGAGATGTCGCAAATCTCACTTGTCAAGATATGAGTTGGGTGATCGATAGTGGCTCTACGACACATGCCACTTCGCAGAGGGATTTCTTCACATCGTACAGTTCGGGTGACTTTGGAAGTATGAGGATGAGAAATGGCGGCGTTGCAAATGCCATTGTTTTGAGAGACGTGCGATTGGAGATCGACATCAGCAACAAACTGGTTTTGAGAGGTGTGAAGTACATCCTTGACATTCGGAAGAATTTGATCCCGACCTGCATGCTCGACGACGAAAGATTTTGTAACACCTTTCGTGATGGAAAATGGAAGCTCATAAGAGGCTCATTGATTGTAGCGAGAGGAGAAAAATACTCCTCATTATATGCGATGCACGCTAAGATCTCGGATTCCACAGTCAATGTGGTGGGTAATAAAACTGAGAAGTTTGTGAATTCATCGTCTAAGAGAAAGGTTGAGAAGACTCAGAAGAAGTCAGGTTCTTAGGTGTAGTTCAGGTTGGGATTTGAGAGTATATCAGAGCTAGTGAGTCAGCCTATTACAGATGTTCAGTCAGCAGTTTTAGTTTCACGTCAGAGTGGTATCGTCAAAGGTAGAACCATGTGGAAGGTTAAAGCTCCAGGACGATATGGTGAAACTGATGATTATGAGTCGAAAGTGCACACTTGTGAGAATAGTTCAGATATGTTGACGAAAGTTTTGTCAAATGAGAAGCTCGAGGTTTGTCGGCAAAGAGCAGGCTTATTGGAGCCCACCACTTGAGCCAGCCCAACATGAACTTTTGTGGTAGAGTATGTTATTTTTAATGGGGTTTTGCAGATTTGTTTTTTTACACCAGAATTTCTTCTAATGTGGAGATTGTCAGGGTTCAGTGTTCTGGATTTGTTTTGGGTTGGGCCGAGTAGTCCTTTGGATCTCTCATGTGAAATTCGTGTCAAGGTGGAGATTGTTAGAATTTGGTGTGACCCAAATTCTAATTGGACCAGGTCGGGTCTCTATATCAATATTAGGGTTTTACGTTTTTTCTCTATATTGATACTTGAGTTGCAAAACTTATTGTACTGAATTTGATATTAGTGATGCTCTTCTTTGCCAGTAGTTTTTTCACGTCTAGGGTTTTCACGTAAAATTTTAGTGTCCATTATTTTCTGCGTCTTCTTTTTCGTTTCTCGTTCTTTTTTGAACACTGTGTTTTAATTTTATATTATTTGAAGATGACATGATTCAAATATAAATTGTTGAATTATTTAGATTATTCTTGACATTGTATTACACATCTATACAATATATAATATGCTAAGATGAAATCTGCATAAATAACCAAAAGGAATTGTTGTGGATTTTATAAAGGCTATGGCATAATGCAAACTCAAAAATTAATAAACAAAGACTATTTATTTACTGCATCAAATAAATGTTGGTAGACACAAAACACCCAATAGCTAGAACATGAATTGAACCTTTGCAAACACGGAAAACAAAAACAACATCATTCAATGCGCAGAGATCTTCAAGAAACAGTACAAGATTTCATGTAGTCAAACAATTCATGCGGAAAATGATGAATGCACTAAAATATATTTAGACTACCATGTCAAGTAAAACGTCCTCTAAGTTTGCTCATCGACCATTCCAGCTAAATACCAAATAAAAATCATAAAAAAAGAAAAGAAAAGAAAAGAAAAGAAAAGAAAAGGCAAAGCCAGCTCAACGACCTCTGTTAAGCAGAATATTAGCACGTTTAAAACGAGGGTTTTAGAGTATGGGTCCTTTTTTGCTTTCCTTAACAGGTGTAGGGAAATCGATATCTGCTACCCATTTTAGGAAAATGTACATTAAATTTTGCTTTTTTGAGGAAGAAGATGAACGATAAAGCAACTTCCCAACGTGAAAGATAGTAAGACATTCTATTTTTCTCAACATAATTATTATTTTTGTGTCATTTTATAAGCTCACCTAACGACATTCTTTGGGTCCTTTTTTGTTTTAGTTTCCATGAAAACTCAATAAACATGCATTGCACGTGACAGTAGTGCAGTGTCTTTGAGGCCTTGCGAGCAAAATAATTAATACATCAAATTACGAGAATTTTTAGTTGCAACTAATAAAAGCATTTAGAGAGAAAGAACAAACTATGTCATACATTTCATTCTTATCAATTGATATTTATAAATACATGGTTAACTAATTTAAATAAGAAAGTTCATGTAATACAGAAAATATTCTCATTGAAATTAGAAAAATATCGAATTTATTTTATTTATTATGAATAATTTTGTTTGTTTTTCTCTAAACAAAATTATTTTATTAATAGTGACATAAACCTTGTGTCATGATCCGTAGAAAAATTATGCAAATATTGTATGTTAAAAATTTTTTTAGGGATAAAATAATTATTAAATAAGGAATTATGATAAATATATGAATTGAAGTTGAAGACATTTGACTTTCTGACGAAGAAGAGACGTCCTATCTACATGTCGTTCTGATGTGGGCTGCCTGTTCGTAATTCCTTGAAATCTTCACCAAAACGCAGATTTATTATTCGTCTCCTCTGTTGTCACTAATAATAGTTAATAGACAATGGATAAAAAAAAAAGAGTTTTATTTGTTATTTAGGATTATTTATAATTTTTATTGCTCTCTCTCGTCTTCTCTGCTTAAAGAAAAGATAAAGTTAGTCTATCCAAGTGCTAGCCAACGCATTTTCCATCACTAAAATATGATCTGTATATCTATTGTCTTTTTGTGCTTTAATCCCACGAGATTACCATGTTTTTAATTCTCTAGCACGTACATAAATACACACATATTTATCTACACACACGTGTGTGTATATATATGTGTGTGTATATATTTATATATTTGATTGAAATGCATTAGTTTGGTTCATCAAGTTCTGTTCATCAAGTTCATGAAAGTTGTAGGGGCATTTGTCAAACCGAAAGATAAGATCATGAATTCAAAATGTCCATATCTCGATCTAAAAGTTGTCTTCGGGATATCTGCCTTCTATATCTTTATTTGATGATATCCTGACCTAAAATCTATTTTTGGAAAAGTATCGAGATCCGTAAGCTAGTCACCTGATTTAACTTTCGTTAGCTTATGCAAAGTCTTAAAGAACTGTCTGCCTTCTTAGCGAACAAGACCAAAGCATGCCTTCTTAGCGAACAAGACCAAAGCATTCCATGGAGAAGTACTCTCACAAATGAAGTCATGCTCCAGCAACTCATTCAACTAAATCCTCTACTTGCTCAACTCTATCGGCGCAATCCGATAAGTTGAGAACAAAATTGGAGTAGCGCTTAGGACTAGGTAAATATGGAACTTAATCTGTCGGTTTGGAGGTAACCTTGGCAACTTGTGAGGAAAAACATCAAGAAACTCTCTCACAATTGAGATATCCACATCTTATCCTGCGATCTCACATTCCACATCAATCGACCACAAATTCTCATACTGTTCTAACCCACGGCAGCCACCCAAATAAGCTTTCGAGATAGAATTTGTCGTCACTACACTTGGATCATTGCAGTAGACAACACCCTCCCATCTTTTGCTATCAAAGTTACCTTCTTCATATGACACTCCAATGTTGCCTTGTACCTTCATAGTTAATTCATGTCCAATATTATGTCAAATTGATTCATCAGTAAGACAACCAAGTTGGCAAAAAACTTGCAGTCATTAATAAACAAGCAAATACACCGACATACAAAAAACATCCCATCCCAAGATCCCAATGGAGTGCTAAGCACTAACGAACACTCCATCTCCTCCACAGTCAAAACCAAAGCAGATGTAAACATTGAAGAAATAAAAGAGTGCATCAACTCAGAACAAAACAACACTCAAGGAATGGAGTGAGATAAGAGAATTATACCATTGACGAGCTTCTGGTTGTGTTGGTCATAACACTCCTCATCAGTAGCAACTGCATAAGCTTGCTTGGTTGCCTTACCCTTCCCAAGTGGTCCATCTCACAACCACCCTTAATAGAACTAGGTCCACCCCACTGTTGTGACCTGAATACCTACCAAAGTCTTCTGATCTCTCAAAGGATCTTGGTTCAAGCCGTAAATCTGCTGATAACCATTGACCTTTAAAACTTCAGCTGAAACTGCTAGTAAGAAGGACCTCTTGCTCCACGACCACCACTAGATGTGGCTTTAGATCACTGCCTTGAGAAGGACGAAACGATTGTTGCTGAGGTTACAGCTGCTATTGGTTCTTCGGGTAATTCCTCTTCTTGTGCCTCAGCTAACCAGAAGTAAAACTAGAAGGCTAAAATGCCCAATTCTACATGACCCACTACTAGCACCTGGAGTATGACTCCCACTTAATCTATACGACTCTGAAACTTTTCTAAACCAAAGCACAAACACTAACTATCATTTTACTGACAAGTTTGTTAATTTTGCAAGTGAAGACCTCTTTGAATGCTTGGAGTGGGAGCCAAATTCTCTAAACATGGACAAGTTAACGCATGTTCTATAATGGAAGCCGCTTGAAGGATTATCATACATTCAAGAGGGAATTTGTCTTCTCAAAGACAATTTTATGTAAACGAGCACACTTTGTATTTTGTTTTGATTTTTGGAAAACATTGGCATTCTTGTAATTTTTAGCAAACATTATATTATTTAGTATGCATGCATGGTAGTCATCTAGGATAGTATGTGGCTAAGGATTGACACACACAAGAAGCTTGATGGATGCGCACTAGAAAAATGGACCAAGCGATGAAACCGAGGGTGATGTTCCAAAGTACCCTCTAATTTTTTTTGAATTCTCATCAGGTTTTCAAATTTGAAATCTCACTAGCTCACTCCCACCTCATATGGACTCAAGACCGACTATCTTGCAAGGATGCAATTTCCTTACAAGGAACAAATCCTAGAGGTTGAAGAGGAAATGACTGCGCATGCGCACAACTGAGATCGCACTCTTGGATTTTAGATGCTCTTTTTTTATTGTTTTTCCTTTACCACCTTAGGGTATATTTAAACTTCTTTTGCAGACATTGTACGTAGTTTTTTGGTTGATTAATAAAATTAGATTTTTTTTCTTAACACCAAAGGAGCAATCGGCTCTCCAAGGTAAGGCCTCGAGTAGCACATTTGAGTGGAGTTGAGCCTCTATTGTCCTCTAAATTCGTGGTTACTTAAAGGCCTTTATAGACACATTTCTTTCCAGTCGTTCTAAGGGCTGGAAAATAGTAGAAAAGTGTAAAACCAAGTCTTGTGCGATGTTGTAATCCTTCTTAGAAGATTGCATTAATCAAAGGTGTTATATGTTGCCTATTGAACCAGCCACGAAATTCGTTACATAAATTTTTTATTGTCATATTTTTAATTGAAAATTATTAGAGTTTTTTCACACTCATTTGGTAAGACTCTTTTAAAATTTCATAGTATTTGGAGTACAATTGAATATTTTGTGTGTATTGTTTTATTTGGAGTGTTCCCGGGTCGAGCCGAGAACACCGAACCCACTGGTTTGTTTTGCTTTAACCTTGGTTTTGCAGGGTCAAACCCTGTCATTTGGTATCAAAGCACCAAGTGCTTCCCTTGTGTGATTATGATTGATTTTTCTTATTACTTTCATATCACTTTGATTTGCTAAAAGCTAAATCTAATCATGTTACAATTTTCTGCACAAGAGGGTTTCATAACTTCAGGTTAATCAAAATATTTGATAATCATAATTGATAGTAAAAGATTATTAACTTAAATTACAAAAAACTCTACTTTTTTTATTTATTTGGTTTGCATGTTTAATTCACATATTCTCAATTGCTAAATCTATTTGTTTAATCAATTTAACAATTGGTCGAGAAGAAAAGTAATTTAACCTAGTGCTTTTTGTGATTGTTTGTAGGTGGTTGTGGCTAATTGGTTCTTGAGTTTTTGTTAGTTATATTCACAGCAAGAATTATTATTAACCTTTCCTAAAACTCACAGATTAAGTAGAACTAATTATTTCACATAATTTTGGAATACAAAATTTGTTTCTAATCGGTTTAAGTATTAATCCGAGAAGAGTCTTTAAAAACCAAAGTTGTCTTAGATTGTTGTTAATCTTAATTACATTAAGATTTTATTAAACATCTACTAAGAGGCTAAGGTTTAGTAGAGACAACTAAATGATGACCAAAAGTGGTGTTAACTATAATCTAAATCATGACCAAAATCGGCACAATGAAATGCCCCAAACAGAGACTCAAAACCCTCAAGTCCGTGAGTCAATTCTCCAAGGTCAAATTGATGACCTTAACAAAAAAATAAACCAACTCTTGGGAATGATGGATGATTGTGAAAGGAAATTTCAAGCACCTATACATAGATAGAGAACTGAACCCCCTAGGAGAAGATTTTAAAACCATGGACATCTTGATGACGAATGGACCGATGAGGAGGAGAAATTTATTCCAAACTGACACAGAGACAACGAGGACTTAAGGAATGTAAAACTGTCCATTCTCTCATCCAATGGAGCTAACAATGAAGATACCTTTTTAAATTGGTTAGATAAGGTTGAAAAGGTATTATACTATTACGACTTCTATGATGATGTCAAAATACAACTAGTAGTAGTCAAGATAACATGATATGCTTCATTATGGTAAGACAACCTCAAGGTCTAGAGGAGAAGAGACGGGGATGATCCAATCACCTCCTGAAGAGTCATGAAGTGCAACGATCCGACTCCACCCTCGAGAATCTGCAAATCGTGCGGTCCAACCCCACCCTCAAGGATCCGAAAACTACTAGTCCGACCCTATCAGAGGGATTCGTGAATTGTGTTCATGACCTTCTCCCTTTGACAAAGGAGTTTTTACCTTCCGAGCTACTTAAACCTTGGACTTGGCAGGCTTAAGTACCAAGGACAAAAGTAGCTGGTACCACTTGAGCTGCACCTTTTTCTGCAACGATCTGGCCTACCCTCGAGGATCCACGAATCGTACGGTTCGACTCACCACGCTAGGCGAGATCCACGAATTGCCAGTCCGACCCTATCAGAGGGATCCACAAACTGCCAGTCCGGCCCTATCAGAGGAATTCGCAAACTGTGCTCATGACCTTCTCCTTCTGTTGAAGGTGTTTTTGCATTACCAGTAACTTGAACCTTGGACCTGGCCCACCTAGTTTGGTGGGCTGGACCGCACAGTTCGCAGATCCTTGAGGATAGGGCCGGATCATTGCAGAAAAAGACACCTTTTTCTGCAACGACTTTTTTTTTGCAACGATCCGGCACCACCCTTCAGGATCTGCAAACCGGCGGTCTGGCCCTATAAGAGGGATCCGCGAAATGTGCTCATGACTTTCTCCCCCTGCCAAAAGAGTTTTTGCCTTCCCAGCTACTCGAATCTTGGACTTGACATACTTAAATACCAAGGACAAGAGTAACTTGTACCACTTGAGCTACTAGCCCAAGGATGAAACAACTAGAAAGAAAGAAGAGGACAAGACCAACCTTTTCATTTCAAATGGAGAATTAGAGGCCTTTATACTGGAGGGAGGACCCCTCGTTATGCTTCTATTTCCGAGACCGAGTAAAAGAGTTAGGAGATATTCCAACATCAATGCAATACCTACTCAAACAATATCAAGACGTGTTCCCTATGAATTGCAACAAGGATTGCCACCCTTGCGTGGTATCAAACACCAGAGTGACTTGCAACTTGGAGTTATATTACCTAACTACCCAGCCTACAAGATGAACCCCGAAGAAACTAATGAGCTGCAGAACCAAGTACAAGAACTTTGGAGAAAGACTATATTAGGGAAACTATAAGCACATGTGCGATCCCTACACTCTTAGTTCCAAAGAAAGAGGAATCGTTGAGGATGTGTCTTGACAGCAGGGCCATAACCAGAAAACTATTAAATATCGATTTCTGATACTGTGACTTGAAGATATGTTGGATGAGCTCATCGGAGTTTCAGTATTTTACAAGGTTGATCTACAAAGCAGATACAATTAAATTCGTATGAAAAAAGAGGATGAGTGAAAAACAGCTTTTAAGACTAAGTATGAGCTGCTTGAATGGATTGTCATGTCTTTCGGCCTATCTAACGCCCCTAAGACATTCATGCGATTAATGCACCATGTATTAAAGGAATTCCTTGGTAAGTTTATAGTCATTTGCTTTGACGACATCCTCATCTATAGTTTGGACCTAATATCACACTTGGACCACCTGAAGACTCTTTTCCAAACACTTGGAGCTGCAAAATTGTTTGGCAACCTAAAGAAGTGTTCGTTTGCCCAAGTAAGAGTTTACTTTTGAAGTTTTATTATAACTAAAGAAGATATGGAAGTTGATGAATCCAAAATCGAGGCCATTACAGATTGGCCCATTCCTACGGGAATATCAGGTGTGCTCAGTTTCCATGGATTAACCTCATTCTATCAAAGGTTTATTAAGGACTTTAACTCAATTATCTCTCCTATCATGGACTGCACCAAGAAAGAAAGAGATTTCCAATGGACTCCATTTTGCCAATGTAGTTTTGAATTGATCAAAGAGAAATTATGTCAATCACCCGTCCTAGCACTTTCGGATTTTAACAAAGTATTTGAATTAGAGAGTGATGCAACTGGAGTGAGAATCAAAGCAGTTCTTATGCAAGAGGGAGACCCAATAGCATATTTTAGCAAAAAACTAAAAGGAGCAGCCCTCAACTACTTCACGTATGACAAGGAGTTTTACGCTATCATATGAACCCTGAAACAACAGCATCATTACTTGTTATCCAAGGAATTAGTCATACACACTGACTATCAGTTGCAAAAGCCACTAACAGAAACTAAATAGGTAGCAAGCCAAGTGGGTGGAATTTCTAAAAAGATACCCTTATACACTAAAGTATAAGAAAGGAGAAACTAATGTGGTAGTAGATGCGCTTTCAAGGAAACATATTTGTTGACTAAGTTGGGAATAAAATTTTTTGGATTTGAATAGATTAAAGACAGTTACGGATCAGATCCTGACTTTGGCTTTTACTATCGTAAGTGTCAAGATAAATCAGAAAGGGATTTCCATGTCATGGACGGATATTTGTTCAAAGGAGGCAAGTTATGTGTTCCCAGTAGTGGTTTAAGAAAATGTCTCGTCAAGGAAGACCACAGTGGGGGCCTATCCAGTTATTTCGGGGAGAAAAAAACACAAGAGATGCCAAAAGAGCATTTTTTCTGGCCCTATCTCTCACGTGATGTTCATCACGTAATTGAACAATACATTGTGTGTAAAAAAGCAAAGAGCAGAGTCCTTTGTCAAGAATTATACTTACCATTTCCCGTACCAACCTATGGGTAGAAATTATCATGGACTTTGTTTTAGGACTCCAATGATCAGCGAGAGCCAAGGATTCCATTATGATAGTCGTGGATCGATTTTTCAAGATGACACATTTCATTGCATATGCCAAAATCGATGACTCCATTCTTATTACTGATCTCTTCTTTAAGAAGATAGTGTGATTTTATAGGATACCGCACTCTATAGTGTTAGATAGAGACACAAAATTCTTAAGCACATTTTGGAAAACTTTGTGGGAAAAGATTGGGATAAAACTTCTCTTTAGTACATCTTTCCACCCACAAATTGACGGTTAGACCAAAGTGCTTAACTGAACCCTAGGAAACCTTTTAAGAAGTGTTGTGGGAAAAAAATCAATAGGCTGGAATGTCCAACTTCCGCATCTTGAATTTGCCTACAACCATAGCCTCTACTTTGCGACCTAGCGAGCATCTTTTGAAGTGGTGTATGACTTTAACCCTTCCACTTCGTTAGACCTCGTGCTACTAACTATAAAGGACCTAGCAAACTCAGTAGGGGCCAACAAGGCAGCACAAGTCAAGAAATTACATGTAACGGTTAGAAAAGCCATACAAAGGAAAAATGAGACTTACATCAAACAAGCTAATAAAGGGCGTAAGGAAGTGATATTTAAATAAGGTGACTTGGTATGGCTTCACTTGAGAAAAGAGCGTTTCCCTAAGCAACGATGATCCAAACTTCTCCCAAGGGTCGATAGTCCATTCAAAGTTTTAGAACGTATTAACAATAATGCATATAAATTGGAATTGCTAAGGGATTATGGAGTATCAGGTACATTTAACGTACAAAATCTTTCCCCTCATACTGATGAAGAAGAGGATGAGAGGGATGAAACAATAGATTTGAGGTCAAATCTTCACTCACCCGAAGAATATGATATGACTCATAGCCCGATAACTCAATCCTAAACCAAGACACAAACACTAACTTTCCTTTTAACTTACAAATTTGCTAATTTTACAGGGGAAGACCTCTTTGAATGCTTAGGGTGGGAGCTCAATTCTCTAGACATGGATAAGTCGACGCATGTTCTATCATGGAAGCTGTTTCACGGATCATCATACATTTAAGACAGAATTTTTCTTCCTAAAGACAATTTTATGTAACCGAGCACACTTTGTATTTTGTTTTGGTTTTTGGCAAACATTGGTCTTCTTGTAATTTTTGGCAAACATTATATTATTTAGCATGCATGCACGGTAGTCATTTGGAATAATATGGTGGCTAAAGATTAACACGTACAAGGAGCTCGATGGACGAGTGCTAGAAGAAAGCACATTGGTCATCATAGAACCGGTTATGCACTCACGAAAGTGGGCTTAATCTGAAGCTGGCACACACAAATGATCATTATGTGGATTATAAATGTGGATGTGGCCCAATATAAATGGAAGATAGCCAACCAACAACTTGGGCCAAGGAGGTATGTGCAAGGAAAATGAACCAAGCGATGAAGCCGAGGCTGATGTTCCAGAGAACCCTTCCATTTTTTTTTTTTTTTGAATTCTCATCAGATTTTCAAATTTGAAATGTCACTAACTCACTCCCACCTCATGTGGACTCAAGACCAACTACCTTGTGAGGACACAATTTCTTTACAAGGAACAAATCCTAGCAGTTGAAGGAGGAAGGACCGCACTCGTGCACTGACGAGATCATACTCTCAGATTTTAGACGCTCTTTTTTTTTTATTGTTTTTCCTTTACCACTTTAGGGCATATTTAAACTCCTTTTTAGACATTCTACGTAGTTTTTTAGTTGATTAATAAAATTGGATCATTTTTTCTCAATGTCGAGGGAGCAATCGGCTCTCTAAGGTAAGGCTTCGGTCAGCACATCCGAGTGAAGTTGAGCCTTCATTATCCTCCAAGTCCGTGGCTACTTGAAGGCCCTTATACACACATTTCTCTCCACTTTTTCTAAGGGTTGGAAAACAGTAGAAAGGTGGAAAATCAAACCTTGTGCGATGTTTTAATCCTCAAAAGATTACATTAATCGAGTGTGGTATATGTTGCCTGTCAGACAAGCCACGCGATTCCTTGCTAAACATTTTTATTTTGTCATATTTATACTTGAAAATTTTTCAGGGATTGTTCATCACTCATCTAGTAAGATTCCCTTAAAATTTCGTAGCATTTGGAGTACATTTTAATATTTTGTGTATATTGTTTTATTTGGGGTGTTCCTCGGGTTGAGACGAGAACACCGAACTCATTGAGTTTTTTGCATTAACCTTGGTTTTGCAGGGTCAAATAGTGTTAACGAGGTCTCTTTGAGGTATTTATAAAACTTTTAACATGCATATGGGACATCAAAATACCTTCATAGTTTTTCAAAGAAAACATCCTCAGTGAAAAAAAAAAGTGTAAGAACCATTTAGGTGCACCTCGAAAAAAGACGGTGATCTAAGGACCATGCCTCATGAGTCAGAAGATACATGCGATTGCGATTCAGAGATCCAACCCATCACTCGAGTGATCGATGACCAAAGTATAACACGACACAAACTCACAAGAATCAACACTAATCAGGTTTCGGGGTTATCGAGCCCCTAAGGGAACTTGTCATCATGGCCCTATCACCTAGTGTGTACGTGCAAACAAACCGCCTTTATGCAATAGAAGGGGTACTAGAATAGTTTTATGATGTGTTGGCTCTAAATAGCTCAAAGTATCAAAAAGATTCATCATTTCAATATCCATAGTAAAATCATTATAATATATGCTGAATTAAACGTAAGTAAAAACCAATGTACATCTACGCATAAAAGTCAACGTGCTGGAAAAAGGCCCCGTCATAAGTTTTATAAGTGGCAACCCACCAAAATACAATATTGAAAAAAGTGCAATTCTAATGCAAAAAGCATGAAAACACTACCTCTATGACGGTTCTTCCCTTTCCTCACTAGACCTGCAGCCATAGAGATTGGCTCTAAATCAGTGAAATCATCTAAGAAAAAAATGGAAAACAACTACGTTAAAAATAAGAAGAAAAGAAGGAGAAAATTGGGAATATCTAAAAAGTAGGCAAAAACGAGGCACAAGTTGGCCCTGTCTGATTTAGGTGAGCCTGGTTCGGTTAGGATTCATGCAGGCCGAATGCTTTTTCAAAATTTTTAGTGCATCGGACTCAAAAATAACTTTCCTAATACGTTTAATAAAGTTTTGAAAACAATGCAATACAATGCAGAAACATAAAATCGATACCTCGACAATAACTACTTGTCTTACGTATAGAATCGGCAACCTTTGACACTAGTTCAAAATTTGTGAACTCGTTCGAGGATAAAAGAAATCCAAAATCATGAATATGTCACTCAACACTAGGAGAAGACATGAATTGGTCCCATACCAGGATTAGGAACCCAGCAACACTATAAATAGTCGTTCACCTCGATGAAAAATTTTTCTAAAATTTTTCCAAGCAGCCGACACTTGAAAGTTTTGAATTTCACCATATATCGACCAGTCTCCAAAGCAGTGGATACCTCAAACTCTCGGGTTGCTCAGGGATCAACCCTTGAGCTGATGTCAACCGACCCAACTGGCGGATGACAACTTGAGCTCTCGAGTTGCTAAGGAGTTGACCTTGCTGTGGACCCTTGAGCGGGTGTTAATTGACCTAGCTAGCGGCGACACATGAAGGTGTTGACCCTTGAAACCCTCGAGTTATTGCAGTAATGCTCATGGATCGACACTTCCTTCGAAGGTGTCGACTGCTGTTGAATTCCAATGAATTAGAGTTTGTGAAACTCGCCCTTTCTTGCCGAGTCTCACCTTCAAACAACGAATATACCTACACAAACTCTAAATATTCTAAAATACATTCAAATATCCATAGAAAACCAAGGGATTTGAGCTCTTTTGCTTGAATCCAAATCTAAATTTAAACTCTAAACACAAATTCAAAAATGGAAAACTCAGGATGACTTACCATCGAAGCTTCTTCACAAATGTTGATGGTCGTTGCTATAGGAACACAACCCTAGCTTTGGAAATTGACAGGTTGCACAACCGTTTCACTCCCTCTCTCTTCTGCCCCTTGGCGGCCGCACATCAAAAATGCGGGGAGGGTTTCCTCCCCGTCCTTTTATTCTTTTTCTTTTATTTTTAGTCTAATAAAAATAAATTAACTATGAGATATTTAACAAAAAATACCCTAAAATAATTTCTTAAATGATCTAAACCGTAAAGTATGAAGAACGTTTAAATTAAACTCTATTGCCCCCTATTCTCAAAGATCGAAGGGTCAATCTCCAATTTTAGTTAAGTGAGATTAGAGGGGTGTCTACCCTTTGGTGTTCACCACCCCCTAATCTCGAATTAAGGCAGAGTTGTGGGGCCGATCTTCTAGTGCTCGCTTCGCAAGCTTCTTCCTAATCTAAGAACACAATAACTCTGTTGACTAAGCTCTCTTTTCATTGCTGTTTACAATTTGAGACATCAAATAATTTTTTATCATCTTTAACATTGTCAATATTAGTTTGTCCTTTGTCGTTATTAGAAGTGGATAGAAGGACACTTAAATTGTTCAATCTCATGTCGTATTTTGGGATCGAAGTGAATGCATGTGTTGCCCAATGTCTCAGATTAATGCGGAAGAGAGATGCGTGGGTGGTTGGGTTAATGGAGTGTAAGTGTTTCATTGTCCTCTCAAAGTGAGAGGACATGGTTGCTCTAGTTGCTTTTCGCATCGCATCTTTGTATACCTTCTGCCAAAAATCCTTTTTGAAATTTGCATAAAGATATGTCTAAGGCAGAATTGGTATTTGGTAGAGGGTAATACATCCTCCACAGCAGGTAATAACCCCTATAATTTGAACGAGAAAGTAAATCAACAACAACAACACGTACAAACACACATATTATAAATAACTACAAATATATTGTACCTTTTGTCGATCTAAAACAAATGTTCTGTTGTATCTCTCATCATTGTTTATGTCAGTCTTTAGTACTTCTAGAAACCACTTCCACGAGTTTTTGTATTTTGCTTCAATAAATGCATAGTAACATGATAGATTCTATCATTACCATCAATGTTGACGATTGTCAGTAATTAGCTTGGACATGAGCACATAAGATGACAACCATCCAAACATATGATCGGTCTACCACACTGAAGGAAATCGATCTAGCATTGTTTATCACCCTTCCATTCATTCATATTTCAAGCTTTCCTTCTTGCCCTACTTGCTAGAATTGGTGTAATATTGATATTTAAATCTTTTCTCATTGTCTCTCTAATTAAAGGAATATCTCATTTAGAGTGACTTTTAAATCTGTCCAGATATTGAGTTACCACTCATTTTGCTTAAGCATGTTGACTTTCAATTTTCTCGAACAGTTGTGGTTTTCATTGAACTTTTTATTTGAAACATAAGTTCACATTGCGTTTTCAAAGAATGCAATTGCCATTTGCATTTGTCTTTACACACTGCTGTCAGTCGTCCAACTTTGCTTTCACTAAATTTTACCCTATAACCATTCTTCAATGCATAATCTACTATTTCATCTTTAACCTCCTTAACGAACTATATTTCTTCCCTAAATAGAAACTCATTGCACAAACTTCGTGTGACGGTCTACTTTTGCATTCACTATCCTTCAAGTCGCATAATGCACAAAGCTCCTCCTTATTTATTGTTTCTGACTGAGAATGTACCTTTACTTCTCAGTGATTGAATGCACATAGCTCGCTATAAATAGATGTGGAATGTACTTCTCATTCCATTTGTAGATCATAAGTTGTTGTACTGTCTAACTCCAAAAAGCTACTAATAGCATCCATCGAAGCTATAAGAGTAAATACGAGTCAATTTAGTCGATTTCATTTTGGATTTGATTTTCTGAGGGCTAGGTTTTGTAGAACTGGGGGTGAAATCGTGAAATGGGGGGTCGATCTATTTTTACTTGGGGAGATTAGTCCCTCGATATCTGCCATAAATGAAGAGCGGGTGTCGACCCCCTGGTGTGGGGGGGTTCACACCCTTGTTCGAGAGTGCAAAAATGCACACTCTCAGGATAAGGGGTTGACGTGCTTTTGACTTGTGATGACTTATGTGATGATAAAACCGCTAGTTCACTGTGGATTTCCATCTGACAATTACCAAAGATCCCTAGATTCCAACAAGTACAACTATGATAATTTGGATCCAAATGCTATGAAATTTTAATAAAGGCTTACTCAATGTGTAAATGAGATGTCCTCGAAATTTCAGATCCAAACTCATTATAGCCAAAAAGACATTGCACAAACAAGACAGAGAATTTGTTCTTAGGTTAAGCAAAATCTGGTCCAAAAATGGGTTAAATTTCAGAACGTTTACCTTTTACGTTTCTGAACCAAATGACTTGAAAATTTAATTGGACTTTGCTGGGAATGTTGGTGGAAGTTCCTGGCTAACTCGCAAAGATGAAAAACGTATGGCTGAAATATTGAAAGTCGTTAGAGCTTTGTTTACTATTCTGGTTGAGAATGAAATACCAATTTTGAAGAGGTGTAACTCTCTCATCTGAAACGTATTGACGTAAAATTTGAGGTAGATTAAAGTTGTAGATGTGAGGATGGTCGTGGGTAAAAATAAGAGGATAAATCGTTGAGATGAAAAATATATGGAGAAAATAGTGTTGCTGGTCGAGATAAGTGATAATCAGCAAGAGCACTCCAACTTTGCCAAGGATGAGAGTTTTATACTCAACTTCTACATCAGCCATTGGGGGGGGGGGCGCTTGCGTTGCACCAACTTAGCACCCTCCTTCTCTCTCTAAATATCGTTGTCACCAACCCTTATTCCCTTCAAATTGTAGCCCTCTTCAGCCATAATACATTCAACATGTCCATGCCATAATAAACACACAAAATAAAATAACACAAAGTTGGATTTAATGAGTCTTCTTGATTTTTGGATTCAATAGAAAAACTAAGCTCTTGGTAATTGGTATGATTAACTTAGTAAATGATGTCCAAATTCCACGATTCAACAGATTCTATAAACCTTGGAATGTCAGCTACATTTTTTGTGAAGTACATTTGTTGTAATAAAGTTGGAAAGATTATCGAATATGCCCATTACTACTTGGAGGTCAGTTTCACGGCAGCTTTCTTGAAAAGTTCAATAATCCTTGGACATGTGTTTGATCATTCATTTAAGCTTCATCTTCCATCTATGCCTCACAAAGATCATGTTCACCAAGTATTGTCCATATGATTTTATGTCTTTGATGACTTTATCATATGATCCTCTTACAAAATAGAAATTTGAAAATATGTTAGAAATAATTTATCTAATATTTGAGAAGTAACGAATCTGTGGCACATCAGGGGTGAGATCTCACTTGTCAAAAATAAGTGTTAAATTAAACTTTTTTTAGGGGTGCTGACAAGGTTAAATAAAATGTTTTTCAATATTAAATTAAACGTTTCCTAGGATAAACTTAATCGAATTATATTGTATACAAAATTTTAAGATATAACAATAACATATTTAATTTTTAAATGAAATGTAAAATAAAAGATCAAATTAAAATTTACTTGGTTTTGATATTGAGAAACTTGATCAGGATAGATTTTTTTGTTACGTAAATTGCACTACTAAATTTGATCTTTGAGAACGGGGGCCGACAAAGGTTAAATTAAACATTTTTCATATTTCGATGTTGAGATTTCTTTTTGGAGGATTGAATACACCCCTATAGTCCTATATTTAGTAATTCCTAAACTACTTTTTCTATATTGAGGATCATCGAAATAAGTAAGAATACAATTTTTATGAAAAAGACCATTTATGGGTATTTTAATTGAAATGCTAGAACGAGGCAACGATCTTTTTTCTCGTTCATGAAGTGATTCGAATTGGATCATGAATCTATTTCTTCATTTCTTTTGCCAATAAATCACAATTCCCTTGGAAAACACAAGGATATATAAAGATTACAATAACCTATACATATGATTAGATTAATTTATGAATAATTAAGAATTCCGCTTTCTTTTTTACCAAAAAGATTTGAACTAAAAAATTTATGTCTTACTTGCTCATTATTTACTTAAAATAACCCATACTTTGAGGCTAAAAATAAATATTACCTTATAAAGTGAGATATCTTAGAAAATCTATCAACCACCACAAAGATAGAGTCAAATCCCCGTTGTGTTCTAGGTAATTCGAGAATGAAGTCCATTGAGAGATCCTCCTAGATGTTGTCTGGCACGTGTAGTGACATATAGAGTCCTGCATTTTGTGATTGTCATTTCGCTGTTTGACAGACGTAACACTTCGCTGTTCAAGTGCCTTGCTAGACCATCAACATTCAAATCTCGAATGACTTTCTCTCGTAAAGACGATTGTGGAAGGCATAGTTGGTTGCCTTTCATCAGAAAACCATCATGTATGTGATAATCCGCATAGGACTGCCTACTGCTGCATTTGCCCCAAATCTCCATAAATTCTGGATCCTTTTGATATAAATATTTCAAACATTCAAATTCCATGATTGAATTGGCCAAGGTCACCATTAGTATTACTTTTCTGCTCAATGCGTCAACCACTTTATTTTGAATGTCCGCCTAATGTCGTAGCTTGAACAGAAATTTCTACATGAACTGAACCCACCTTACATGCATATCTTTGCTTATTCGGGTTTGATTATTTAAGTGTTTAAAGGCATCGTAGTTAGAAAATAAAACAAACTCCTTTTTGACCAGATAATGTTACCACGTTTGCAAGGTGCATACCACTGCATAAAACTCTGTATCGTATGTGCTCCACGTACGTCTAGCTTGACACAATTTTTTGCTGAAAAATGCAATTTTTGGCTTCTTTTGTCCACAGAAACTTTCCCTTCTTTAGGCACTCTGTGAGAGGTGCTGTAATGGAACTGAAATGCCTTATGAACTGCCAATAAAAACTAGCAGTTCCGAGAAAACTCCTCAATTCGGTTATTGATTTTGGGATAGACCACACTTTTATGGCCCTGTTCTTTTCCTTGTCAACATGAATGTCGTCTGTACCATTAATAAAGTCGAGAAACAGCAATTTTTGAACAACAAAATTGCATTTCTTTAGGCTAATAAATAGCTTATTGGCCTATAGGATGTTTAGGACTTAATACAAATGTGCAGATGCTCCCCCTCAGTCTTACTATAGGTTAATATATTATCGAAATAGACAATAACAGATCTCCTAATAAGAGGTTTGAGTACCTGATTCATTATGCGCATGAATGTACTAGGTGCGTTTGTAAATCCGAACGCCATGATTAGCCACTCATATAGCTCTCTTGTTTTGAAGGTTGTTTTCCACTCGTTGCCGGGTCAAATTCTAATATGGTGATTTTGTTGAATATACGAGCTCCGCTTAATTGGTCTAACATATCTTCCATTCGAGGGATTGGAAATTTGTATCCGATTGTAATCTTATTGATTGTTTGGCAGTCTACGCACATTCTCTAACTCCCATCTTTCTTTAGAGTCAGCTAGACGGGAACAGCGCGCAGGCTCATACACTACCTGATATGTCCTTTCTCTAGGACCACTTGCACCTTTTGTTGGAGAATTTTTTTCTTTTCTTAGAACTCATCTAGTAGTGAGGTAAATTTGGTAATTGGCCCCCAGAATCAAGTCGCAGTGGTGTTGAATGCCCCTCATAAGCAGCAAACCACTCGACAGCTCCTCAAGAACGATGTCAACAAACTCTTCCAATAATATGTTGACTTCTCGTGGTAGCTCAGCCGTCGAATGCTCTTCACTAACCCCTAGAATCTGCCACATGATTAATGCATAAGCCTCCCAAGATTCTTTAATCGCCTCCTCCATTTCATGATCCATTTGGGTAATAGTAATGAAAAATCACCCATCTACTTTACAAGTTTCAGGACGATGCTTTGCTTTTAGAGGAAGTAATGTGAATTTCATCCTGTCCTTCTTCAATTTATAGACGTTATCCCTGCCTTCGTGTTGAGCGTCCATGTCAAACTGCCACGGTCTACCAAAGAGAAGGTGACATGCATCCATATCCACAATATCACAGTATACTTCATCCGTGTATTTATCGATCGAAAATGGTACCTTGTAGCGTTCTTTCACTTGGATCTTCTCTGCTGCCTTGATCAATCCAATTGAATATGGGGTAGGGTGCCTCCCTACTTGTAATTGTAAAATCTTTACAACTTCTTTGCTGATAATATTATCACAAGTACCACTGTCGATGATCAAATCAAAGAGTAAACCATTGATAATGCATCTGGTACGATATAATTGATGTCTCTGGGTCTTCGTGCTTAGGAGTGAGCATCAATATTTGAATCATGAATGCCTCCTCTCCCCTCTCTATGTCCCCCTCCTCACGCCTCATCGTCGCCATCGGGTTCACAGCAAATTTCTTGCTCATGTTCACCCTTATCAACAATGTTGACTGTCCTCTGATTTGGACATTCGTTTGACCGATGACCAGGCTGATAGCATCAGAAACATTTGCCAGGGATAGGCCTCGCATAGGGGTTGGTTGATTACTGCACTTCTTTACTTTCGGCTACTACTCGCTTCCCAATCGATTTATCTTCTCTTCATTCTGATCCAATTGGGCATTAGAAATTGATCTTTCTTTCTCCGCATTATTCCTTTGAAAATCTTCTCTCTCGTAGGTACGCTTGTTCGAATCGAACCTACTATTGTTGTCCTGTTTCTCTTGGATCATCAGTTCAGCCTTTATTGCCATATTATTCGCTTCATTCAGATTTTGTAGAACGTGAACCCTAATTTTGTCTCGAATATGAAGCTTCAACCCATCCAAGTATCAAGCTACCTATTGCCCTTCCCTTTCTTGTAAGTCATTCCTCTCTGCATATAATCATACACAGTTCTCTGACCTTGATGACAAAGCTGATATTGTTGGAAGAGGATTTGCTCATAGTGAGGGGGTAAGAAATCAGCCCGTAATAATTGCTTCATCTGACCTCAGGTTCTAACTGGTTGCTTGCCTTCCCGATAACGCCTGTTTTGTAGTCTCTCCCACCATGTGGAAGCTCTGCTTTTCAATCGACATGCCACCAATTTTGCCATTTTTTCTGATGAAATCTCTATGTATTCGAAGAATCGATCAATCTCAGCAATCTAATCGATAAAATCTTCAATTTTTAGGTTTCCATTGAAACTAGCGATGTCCACCTTCAACTTAAACTCACCTTCAAAAACATGATAGTCATGATTATTAAATCTGCTTCCATCGCAAAATCCACCATGATCGACTCCAAATTTACCGTCATTGCTGCCGAATCTACCACGACCGTGCCAAATTGACCGTCGCTGCCAAATTGGCCATAACTACCTCCAAATTGGACATAACCGCCGCTGTCGCCTCTTTCGCATCGACCGTCGTGATTGTCCATTGCTTCCACTTCTTCTTTATCATCTGAATCAACCTCATAATCAAGTATCAATCGTCTTAGATTAATCGTAGGAACAGGTAGTTCATCACACTAGCCTTAAGCAATCTCATCTCGGACGAACCTTCTCACCATCTTTGTTTATATTGGTATCAAACCTGAGGGTATCAAAATGACAAAGTCTTCAAGGAACTGCTCAGTATGCCGAAAATTTTGATTGTCATTTTCGCCCAAATGTTTGAGTGGCGCCTCATGAGCCTCTAATCTAGCTCGCAAGACTCCCACTTTCTGAACGACGTTCAAGATGTGATTGCTTCCTGAACTAGTTATCGTAGGTTGAACTGAAATCTGCTTTGATACCACCTGACACAGCGGGATGCGAAAATAATAAAAAACACTCTCCAACGAGAAACCCTAACTTTTTCAGATAAACTTTAATAATCATTTTAGGGTATCAAAATGACCAAGTCTTCAAGACACTGCTCAATATGCTGGAAATTTTGATCGACATTTTCCCCCAAGTGTTTGAGTGCCGCCTCTTGAGCCTCTAATTTAGCTCGCAAGACTCCCACTTCCTGAACGACGTTCGAGATGTGATTGCTTCCTGAATTAGTAATTGTAGGTTGAACTAAAATCTGCTCTGATATCAGCTGACGCATCGGGATGCGAAAATAATAAAAAACACTTTATAACAGAACCCTAACTTTTCAGATAAACTTTAATAATCAATAATCAAAAGATCTTTTCATTTGAAATACAATCCAAAATAAATAACTAACGATTAAAGAAATTCGAATTCAATTAAACAATACAGAAAATACTTTATAATAACTTGGATTGTCGATTTGAGGACCGAAACGATTGATTTTAGGCCCGAGAAATATTGGTCACTATGACACATTGTGGGCTTCTGCAAGAGATTCGATTTGATATATTTTAATAGCGAATCTGATACTCATGACAAAAGTTATGACCATTCGAAGTTGAATGGGTCAGAAGCTACTAATTTTCATAAACAAAAATTCTTTAAACTTCGTATATTTTCCCAAAATGTATTACAAGTTAAATTTCAAATATCTAACATTAATTTCCTCAAATTTACCTAAAATTTCTGAAAAAATCAAACGTCGCTACAAACAAGAAAACAAGTTAACCTATGATATGTTGATTGTCAATATACAAAAGTTGACGTGTGAAATAATAATTAATTATAAAAATACAAGTTTTTACAAATTTTTTCAACGTTGCCTCATGAGTCCTTTTGTGAATGGTCGATCAATCTTGAATCAAAACTTGTTACACAGGGAAGGAGGAGAAAGACGTTGAGAGTTTTTCCCAAAGCTACAAAGATAAATGGGAGGGAAGTAAGAGGTAAAACCACGTGAGAGGTGATGGATGGAAGAAAAGAAAGAACGAAAGGACATTTGCTTCTCAATTGACCCAAAGTTTTAATTTTACCCTTCCCACAACTCCTTCGTTCCCTTTCTTTTCACTTCTATTAATAACAATCGTGCCTTTAATTTAGCTGATTCGAATGGTGTTGTCTCATTGATTAAACTGAAATATCCTAATTAAACACACATATTTTAACTATACTATTCATAGAAAATTGTTATGACCATTGTTCATAAATGTTAATCAAACTTCATTTGTTGGTAAAATTCCTAGCTAGGTTATATGAGAGTCTTACTTGTCAAAATAATAATGGAATGCTGGTCAAATGCCAAGCTAGCTAATATGGAGAGAGAGAGAGAGAGAGAGAGAGAGAGAGAGAGAGAGAGAGAGAGAG
>CM039518.1:6959544-7039218 GCA_022433055.1 Begonia peltatifolia
GAGAGAGAGAGAGAGAGAGAGAGAGAGAGAGAGAGAGAGAGAGAGAGTGAGAGAGAGCACTAGTGTTAGCTAGGACTACGGAAGCGCCAAGTAGGGCAGAGAGTCTGAGCACTACGAAAACACCAAATTTGGCTAAGTTCATGAATCAACTACCTTCTTTCTCCTATATAAACCTCCATTTCTTCCCATATTCCTCCACACTCTCACTTTACACTTCCAACGTAATTGCCTCGGAAGGCAAAGAATTTCCTTTCCTCTATCTTCTCTCTCGCTCTCACAAAAATGCCTTCATCTGCCATTACTGTAGTCTCGAAATGCACCATTTTTCCCGAACAAAAAGCTTCAATAAAGTCACTGAAACTGTCAGTTTCCGACCTTCCGATGCTCTCTTGCCAGTATATCCAAAAGGGTGTTTTACTGTCTTCCCCAACATTCTCTTTTGCTGATCTCTTATGCTCTCTGAAACGCTCTCTTTCTACTACTCTCTCCCACTTCCCTGCCCTCGCAGGTCGTCTCTCCACGGATGACGACGGGTACGTTTACATCATCTGCAATGACGCCGGCGCCGAGTTCATCGGAGCAAAAGCTAAACACCTCTCTACGAAAACTATTCTTTCATCTCCGGATGTACCCAGTTGTTTTAAGGGTTTCTTCGCCTACGATAGAACTCTTAGCTTTTCGGGCCACTTTAAGCCGCTGCTTGCTGTTCAGGTGACAGAACTCGGTGATGGCGTATTCATTGGATGCACTGTGAACCACGCCGTTACGGACGGGACTTCCTTCTGGCATTTCTTTAACACTTTTGCTGACTTTTGCAAGGGGGATAAGAAAATCTCTCGCTCGCCCAACTTTTGCAGAAACACAGTTTTAGACTCTCCGGCCGTGCTGCGATTCCCTCCCGGAGGGCCGATGGTCACCTTCTCCATTAACCATCAGCTGCGTGAGAGAATATTCCACTTCAGCAGGGAAGCAATTCTGAAGCTGAAGCTCAGAGCCAACAACAATAGTCCGATGCTTAAACCTCAACTACCCGATATTTCGGATTCGGCCAAGATTATGGGAAAGGAATTTAACGACAGTTGGGTAAACGTTAAAGACGAGATCTCGTCTTTCCAATCACTCTGCGCTCAGCTATGGCGATCTGTGACACGGGCGAGAAATTTAGATCCTTTCAAAACGACGACGTTTAGAATGGCCGTAAATTGCCGTCACAGGGTGGAACCGAAGCTGGAGTCGCACTACTTCGGCAACGGGATACAGAGCATCCCGACGACGGCTCAAGCCGGGGAGGTAGTCTTCCAAGAGTTGAGCTGGTCAGCCAATTTGCTCCACCAAAACGTGGTTGCCCACAACGACGCTACGGTGCGCCGCGGAATAGCAGATTGGGAGAGGGATCCCAGATTGTTTCCGCTAGGAAACTTCGACGGCGCATCGATCACGATGGGAAGCTCTCCCAGATTTCCGATGTACGAAAATGATTTCGGGTGGGGCCGACCTCTGGCCATCCGAAGCGGTGTGGCCAACAAATTCGACGGCAAGATCTCAGCCTTTCCCGGCAGAGAAGGAAAGGGGAGCGTTGATCTTGAGGTTGTTCTATCACCTGACACCATGGCCGAGCTGGAAACTGACCCGGAGTTCATGCAATACGTCTCGGATACGGCCTGAACGACGGCTGTGACCCATGGTAGAGCAGCAGTTAAACTGGCGTTGACTGTAATTGGACGGTCTAGATGAAGTGGGAGAGTCTTCGTTTAACGGCAACGCTTTTGGCGACGTTTGTTAATTTTGTACACTAGGGGGTGTACTAGGGTTGTCCTTTTCTGGTATTTAACTTTCCATGTGAATAAATTAAAGAACAAAGTCATCAATTCCGCACGTGGGTGTATTTTCATTTAAGTAATCATTTTATGCTTCTCAAAAATTTCAGCAAGATCAAATAGGAGAAAAAGAAAGTCCACGTTTATCTAATTAAGATTAATTTTATTTTGATTTTTGTTAAATCAATACAATAATTTAAATAAATCACTTTTCTAAATATCTAAAATCAAAATAAATAATTATATTTTGCAAACCACAACTCAATACAGAGAAGACTGTGTGGAGCCATAGTCACATGGAATTCAAGTTGTCTAGTGTTCTAAAAAAGAAGCAATCCACTTATTGTGTAGTCTTCCAAGAACTCAAGAGCTTTAGTTGGTTTTCAATGGGATAGCCTTTGAGTGGTATGAATTTGTACTTCAATAGTTTCATAATGACATTAAAAATAACGTTATGTGATAAATTTAACTTCAGTCTAACCCAACACTTCATTCAGTGATGATGAATTATATAATTATATAAAACGAGAGTAGAAAATTAAAATAGGAATTTTCTAAAATACTTTTGATCAAAGTTGAATGAAGAAGAGGAGGAGGCTCCATAAATAAGTAAAAGGATGGGTATGTCCATGGTCTAGTCTAAGGAGGGTAGCTAGTAATAGGTTGCGGCGTGAGGGAGTGGATGATGTTTACTATGAATTGAATTCAGACTAATGTTTAGAAAGATTATCTCATCTCTTGGATCAGGCTTTTCAATCACTGCACTTGGATTTAATGTGTCCTTTTCAGTTTTGTCTTTCTTGGGAGTTTTGTCCAAATATTGGTTACGGGTTTCATTAGTTTGATATTTCCTAGAACCCTAGTGCTTTGCCGGGTTCACGGACCGATCTACCAGCTTATTTTTTGCACGACAGTCCGGCTATCCCGTTCATTAGATTGCTCAAACTTTTTGTGCTTCTATGAACTTTGGGCATGTGTGCGGACATAATAAGTGTCACAACTCTTAACGTACTGAGAGAATAACTTGTCCCATGTGAGCACCAAACCGATCGATCCTTGACGTTGATTATTTATTATGGTAGCAAAATACTTGATAGAAAATAAAGTTGGGATCCAAAACTTTGATTAAATCATAATGTAGCAGTGATATCTAAATAGTAAAGACAAAGTCTAAAATTATTGTACTGCACAATAAATAGCTACATAATATGCTCATACGTAAACCAACAAACTAATAAATTTTACATTGTGATATTTTATAAACAAATAACTTTAAGAAATGAACGACTAAAAATAAAAATCAAATGCCAAATCAATTCCGCGTAGACGGTTAGGGGTCTCTCTAATTAAGACCAGAAAGAAATATTGTTTGGGTTTGTCAACTAGATTAAGTAGTAATAAAATGTTTGAGTGTGTCTGGTATAAAACGTTTAGTAGATTAGTTAAGGCAAAGTGTCATAATCTTCTATTTCAATGTGCTACCTACCTGCGTGAAATAAACCTTTACTATCAAGAAAATCTTAGTTAAAATAAAGACACTTGAGGACTTTAGCCACACTATACCATAAATATAAAACAATAATATTGAAAATTTCTGTGTATTGTGCGAGTCCTCCAGTGTACTCAAATCAAAATTTTCTGTTGTAGATCTGTAGTATTGTTGATTGATTCAACGGTTTGCACATACAATCTTGTTCTAGTTTTTTTTTTTTTTTACTACAAAGCAGTTCAATGTTGTGTGAGTCATTATGTAGTGGTTGATTGAGTCTACCCATCCGGTTTTGACTTGAGTAGACTGTTTCCTTGTGTAAATCTGATTTTTGTGCCTCTGTAGCATAGCTCATCTTACTAAAGTTTCTCCTTGCATAGTTCTTGATCTTAGTAGTGGGTACCCCGATTGAGTTCTAAGGAGTACCTTAGTTGTCGTTTTCATCACTAGTTTTGAACAATCGAGGAAATCATTTTGGCATTTTGGGGATGAGATGATAATGGGATAGATCATCCATCTTTAGCGGAATTTAACCAATTGTTTAGTCAGCTTTAGCGTGTATTGATGCTAAGTGCTCCATTCGAGGTTGTGTTATTTGCCTCTAGGCTTGGGCATGTGGGTTGCGTTCCGCAATAGGGTAAACATGTTTTCGGCACGATTTCAGTTAATTCAGAATGAAGTGTAATGGTAATTCCAAAGTGTTATGATTCGTTCATGATTTTAAATTAGTGATAGGTTGTGCATACTTAAAATGCCTTGTTGGTATGGGTTTGTGATGTGAAATGAAAATAAAAATCCTTAAAGAGGATTACACCACAAAAGGAAAGTTTTCACAACTTTAGTTATGGATTGTGTGAGCTTTAGAAGGCACATTTCTACGAAATTTATGTTGAAATTTTAACAGCTTAGCACATAGTGAATCAAGAAGCATCCATAAAAATTTCAGATCCAAATTTGCACAAACGAACAAGATATGATCCAACAAGTGCAAGCTGTACGAATTGGTGCCAACATACCCTTTCACTTTAGGTCTACAATGAATGAGGAAACACTCCAACTAGATGAATTCTGAGATTCTTCAACTTCACAAAAAATTATCACCTTTAAAAGTGATAGGAGAGAATTAAAAGTTGCTTTACCCAATTCTCACAAATAGACTAAGTACAACACACATAATCAGCCATAAAAACCAAGAGAAATTTGAAGGGATTTACAATATAGCAAATGATGTTTATTCTCCAAATTCAAACTGTCCAAAGTGGTACTCAACTAGGGGGATATTAATACCCTTACAAAACAGCTTACGAAATTTAAACAAAAAGAGAATTAAAGACCTTTGTAACGGTCATTAACTAATCGGCTAAGTTTTAGCAAAAATATTATTGCCTGTAACCTACAATTTATTGTCATTTTCTTTTTCTAAATGCATTAGTAATAAATCACACGTTTTCCTTGATGCTTGCAAGCATTTGAACAACCCTCCACGTCATTTATCCATGTCAATCTCCCCCTTGTTTCTTCTTCAATCAATGATGGTAAAAATTCCATAGTGTTTTGGTCATGTTCCCATTTTAGTGAGTGCTTTAGTTTATCCATATCTTTTGGTGTTGGAACTTCATTCAAACTCTTTTGCAATTCATCTACTACAAAATAAAGAGAAATCTAATAATTGGTTAGCCTCCTTGCTTGGGACCTACTGATAGGTTCACGTGGCACATCATCTTCTCGGAGTTGAGAATGATTTTTCCTCAAATTCCAGGCTTCTTCTAGGCGTTGCTCATCTCCAATATAAGGGAAAAAGTCTAGCACATTAAAAGTTGTTGAGACTCTATACTCTTTAGGAAGTTCAATTTTGTAAGCATTGTCATTTACTTTCTCAAGGAATTCGAAGGTACCATCGCCCTTGGTGCTAGTCGAGAATGTCTTTACCCTGTAAATCTTTCTTTCCTTAAGTGTATCCACACTAAATCTTCTTCTTTAAAAATCATGACATTTCTTCATTTGTTAGCCGCTTTTGCTTACAATTCATTGTTCTTTACAATGGTTTTGCTTACTTCTTTGTGCAATGCTCGAATCAAATCGGTCTCAGTTTTGCCATCATAATTAACCAATTCCTTAGTTGGTAGAGGGATGAGATCCATCAGTGTCAGAGAATTGAACCCGTTGACCACTTTAAAAGGAGACTTCTTAGTAGTTTTATGAATACTACAATTGTAAGCAAACTCGATTTATGGAAGTTAAATATCCTATAATTGTTCTTAGAAGAGTACCAATAGTTATATTCACCACATCAGTTTGGCTATCGGTTTGTAAGTGATAGGAAGTACTAAATAACAATTTTGTTCACAAAATTCTCCAAAGTGTCTTTAAAAAAGAACTAAAAAACTGTGTCCCTATAAGACACTATAATTTTTGGAATTCTATGAAGTCTTATTACTTCATTGAAAAATAATTCGGCCACATGGTGAGAATCATCCATCTTGGTACAAGCTGTAAAATGTCTCATCTTTGAGAATCTATCAACCACGACCAAAATAGCTTCTTTTTTTCTAATAGTACGTGTCAAGCCTAGAAAAAAGTTCATGCTTAGTTCCACCCAAGGATGAGTATATGTGGGTAGAGGCATATACAAGCAATGAGGTTGCAATCGACTTTTAGCTTTCTTGCGCACGATACACTTCTTCACAATTTTATTTACATCCTTTAGCAAGTGTGGCCAAAAGAAATGCTCATTTAAAACTTAATAAGTTTCTTTTTTCACCAAAATGACTTGCAAGACCATCTGCATGAGCATGTCTAACTACTAGTTCTTGGAGATTACTAGTAGAAATGCATAGGAATCATAATTTTTGTACCAATAGGAAAAATCTTTATCATCAACATATACATCCTTTATCCATTCAAAACCAAATAGTCTAATCATCAGTTCGGTTAACAAAGAGTACCTTCTCGATAAAGCATCTGCTACAGCATTGTTTTCTCCCTTTTTGAATTTGATTACGTACAGATATCTTTCAATGAATTCTACCAACTTAGCATGTTTTTTATTGAGTTTCATTTGGCTCTTAATGAATTTTTGGGCTTGATGATCGGTGTTGATGATAAATTCTTTTGAGAGTAAATAATGTTGTCATACTTCCAATGCTTAAAATTCTATCATAAGTGGAATAATTCAAGGAGACCACTTTTATTTTCTCACTAAAATATGCAATTGGTCTTGCTTCTTGCATAAGTACAAGTCCTATTACTACTCCCGAAGTATCGTACTCTACTTCGAACAATTTGTTGAAATTAGGTAAAGTTAGGATTAGGGAATTAAACAACTTTTCCTTGATCTTTTCAAATCTTGCTTAGCATTCATTAGTCCAACGAAAGTCTTCTCTATTTTTTGTACAATCTGTAATAGAGGCCATGATAGTATTAAAGTTGCTCTTAATTCTTTGGTAGAATGAAGCAAGGTTGTAAAAGCTCCTTATTTATGAGATGTTGCTTGGAATCCACAACTACTAAATACCTATGATATTACTCTCATCTACTTCCATCCTCTAACTTGAAATAAAAAATCAAAGAAAATTCATTTTTTTTGTACAAAAGAGCACTTCTTAAGATTACTAAACAATTTGGCATGTCTTAGTGTCTCCCATAACATTTTAAGATGGCCCAAGTGTTGATTCATATTGACACTATAGATCAAGAAATCATCAAAGTAGACTCCAAAACTTTTCTCAAGAAATCTTTCAAAACATGATGCACGAGTTTCATAAAAATGTTGGAAACATTAGAAGACCAAAAGACGTTACTAACTACTTATAGAGGATGTATTTGGTTTTGAAAGCCGTTTTCCACTCGTCTCCCTCCATTCAGATTTGATGGCAACCTCTTTTAGATCAAATTTTGTAAATATAGATGCTGCACTTAATTCATTAAGTATATTTTCAAGTCTCAGGATCAGAAATCTATACTTGATGGTTGGTTGATGGTTGGTTGATGGCTCGGCTATCCGCACACATCTTCATTGACTCATCTTTCTTTGGCATCAATAATGTAGGAACGATACATGGACTAAAAGATTCTTGGATGTACGTTTTCTTCAATAGTTACATGACTTGTTTATGTAATTCTTTGGCTTATTCAGGATTCATTCGATATGAGGGTTTGTTTGGAAGATTTGTCCTCGACAAGAAGTCAATTTGATGCTCAATACCTTTGCAAAGGAAGTAATCCTTGAAGAAGATCTTCATGAAAAAAATCTTTGAATGCTTCTAGTAGATAAACTAATTGCTCAGGTATTACCTCTAAGTTGTCAATTCTATCTTGAAATAAGATTAGCACCATAGTCTCCATACTACCTATTGCTTTCTTTAACTCATTCTTGGATATATATATATTTCATTTCTTCTCTTTCATAACTTTATAGTCCGAAACAATTTGCTCCGGCGTAAGAGGAGCCAAATTTATAGCTTTTTCTCCCATCTTAAATGAATAGTAATTGGTGAATCCGTCATGCATAACCTTTCTATCATTTGGAAGTCACATAAACGCAACTTCCTTCATCAATAATTAAATAGCATACCTTGTTTATAATCATAAGAAGAGGGCTCTTCTTATAACCATAAGAAGAGTACTTTCATGAGTAAATAACACTTCTTCTAAGGAATTTCCTTCTTCAAGTTCGATTTCCAAAAGTTCTTCATCGCTTTCTGTCTAATTTGTTTCTTCTCTTATAATCATAACCCTTTGGTTTGGATATCAAAAAGCAATGTGTCCATACCCAAGACACTTGAAGCATTTGATTTTCTTTGTTCTTGATCGAGATGTTTCAACAATATTCTTTTTCTCTTCTTGCTTTTGATTGGATGTCCTCTTGCTAAAAAAACTTTCACTTTGCTTGACTTGAGGTTTGTCTGCATTTGGAACTTTAGATAACGGTCGAGAACTATAAGTCTTCGAGGTCTGCTTTCGTTGTCTCTCCAACTTCAAGGATAGCTGAATAACTTCTTATAGGTGCACAAATAGTTGAAGTACTACAAGACTCTCCATAGTGAAGTGTTTGAAAAATTTATGAAAGAATATGCTACTATTAGTTTTAAACGTGTCCTTAAAATTGCTACGAGAAATGATATTATTAACATGTTTATGAATATGAATAATGAATTTATTATATTTTTTTCAAATGATTATTCAATGTCTATTTGCATTATTTCTTATTTATAGAGTGCACGTAATGTTGTTAGTTATATAGTTGTCCATCTCATTTTATTGATCAATTTTGGCAATTAAATAAAAGAATTTTAGGATTTCGTCAGTGTAATTATCTTCATTCTACCACCACCATCTATAGATTTATTATAACAATATTGCAAAAATATTCTATTAAAGATAGAATTTTCAACATAACTCTTGATAATGCTACTGCTAATGATCTTTCTATTTCTCAATTTAAAGATTATTTACAATTAGATATTACTCGTAATTTTCTTTTTCACATGAGACGTATATGTCATATTCTAAATTTGATTGTTAAAAATGTTATGTTATATATTTCACTTTATATTGAATTAATTAGATCTGCAATTTTTTATATTATTGAGTTTAATTTGATATAACAAGAATATAAAAATTTTTGTGTAGTTGCTCAACTTAAATCAAGAAAATTAAAAATGACGTAGATAATAGGTAGAATTCAACCTATTTGATGTTGCAAAATGTTAGGTCATATTGACAAATTATTTATGCTTTTATTAATAATAAGACGTATAGTACTAACCTTGACAAATCTAGTTGCGATATTGTTAATATATTTCTTAATTTTTAAAAATATTTTTATGATGTTACAAATCAATATTCTATAATTTATTATTGCACTTATAATATTATTCTTTCTATTGTTGTAGATTTAACATTTAATTTTGCAAAATATCAACAAATAGATGGATTTAGTAATATTTTTAATAAATTGAAAACAAAATTTAAAAAATATTGGCATAACATTCCTCTTATTTTTTGTTTTGCATGCATCATTGATATTATATTCAAATTAAAAAGAGTATGTTTTATGCTAAATAGGATTTCTGTAATTTTATGTACTGAACCTTCAATTACTAGGGAACAGATAACAAATGAAATTGCTAATTTATATGTTTCATATGAAATAAAATATTATAATGTTAATCGTTATTATTCACGACCTACACTGAGAGTTATCTTAATAGTAATACTGGTGGTGGTTTTAGTTATCAATATATTATTGATGATACATGAAGTGAATACAAACTGTAAATTATTCTACTTTTTCTACAAATGAACTCAATATTTATTTTGAAACTCGTTATCAATTTTCTCGATATGAGAATTTTGATATTTTAGATTGGTGGAAAAGACATTTCACCACATATCCTCTTCTTTCTATAAGAACAAGTGATCTATTAACAACTCTTGTTTCGACTGTACCATCGGAATCTTCTTTTAGTACAGGTGAACGTGTTTATGATGAGCGAAGAGAAAGACTTGCACTGGAACTTGTGAATGCGCTGATTTATATCAAAGATTGAACCAATGCGAAGACGAGATATCAATAACGAGATTATGAAATTTTTAAAGAGTTTATGCAGTTGGATGTTGAAGAGTAGAAATTCTTTTTATTAAACTTCTTTTGTAATTTGAAGTAACATTTTTTTCAAATTTGTAATTTTTTTCCGAATTTGTAATTTTTTCTAAATTGTAATTTTTTTTTTATAAGACAAAATATTTTAATGATATTTATGTGATATTTTTTATTGGATAGTATCAAATAATTTTTTTTACTTAATATAATTAATTTTTAAATTCATTTAATTTAAAAGTTAGTTATGTTAAAGTATATAAAATTGAATGTATTAATAAAAAAATTATTTGAGACTATTCAATAAAAAATATCACATAAATATCTTAAAAATATTTTGACATATAAAAAGAATTTAGAATTTAAAAAAATTACAAATTCGAAAAAAAAATACAAATTAAAAAAAAAATTAATTCAAATTATAAAAGAAATTCAATAAAATGAATCTCTATTTTTCAACATCCAAATTTGTAAATTCCTCATAAATTTCATCATCTCGTTGCTGATCTTTCGTCTTGATGTCGGTATAATCTTTGATACAAATAAACACTCCCACAAGGTGCGGTGCAAACCTTGCTATTCGTTTATCAAAAGCACGTCCACCTATTATAAAAGCAGATTGTGATAATATAGTAAAAATATGAAGTATTAGTAGATCACGTGTTATTATATAAATAATAGAATATGTAGTACAATGTCTTTTCCACCAATATAAAATATCAAAATTTTCATCTCCAGAAAATTGATATTGAGGTTTAAAATAAATATTGAGTTTATTTATAAAAGAATTAAAATAATTTTCAGTTTATAATTCACTCTATATATTATCAATACTATATTGTTAATTAAAACTACCACCACTACTATTAGAAAACCTTTCGATATATAGAGGTCGTGAATAATAATGATTAATATTGAAATATTTTGTTTCATAAAAAACATATAAATTAACAACTCTATTTATTATATAATCATTAATAATTAAAACTGTAATGCATAAAATGAGTTTCATGACACTTGATATTCAAACTATGAATCCCAACGACGCTTTTGATTGTAATTGTGCTCGTGGCCTTCTGTTCAATTCTACCACGATTGAGTTTGTAGATATGAGATTTAATATTAAACAATGAAAAGGAAGTAAAAATCTTATTTTATCTTACTATTCTTAAAAGGGAGGATGAACTATTTTCTTTGAATCTTAAAATAAATGAAAATGAAATAAAAATTAGGATATGCTTAATCATTATTTGCCCTTCCATTTTCATATGGAGCTCATTTTGTTTAACCAATCGTTATTACCTACAATGTTTTTCTTTTGCATTTGTTTTTATGCGTCGGGAACTTGAAATTCATCATTTCTCCGCCATGGGAAACACAGACTTGACCGTGGTCTTTTCGTCCTTACAATCTTACCTTTTTTGTTTTCTCTAGGTGTGGTGATTCTCTTCTATCGAGGATCTTTTTCTCGATCGAGGAAATGATTCTTGCCCTTGCTTCTATCTGTATCAACTTGCGTGTTCGTCCTTCCTATGGTTGTCTAATATTTTTTCTTTGTTCTGCCTCTTTCGTTTTCTCTTAGTGTGTAGTGCTTTTGCTCCATCGGCTATCTTTTCCTTAGTCGAGGAAACGATTCATGCCTCCACTATTGTCCGCTTTAGGTTTGTCATCTGGTCATTCTTATTTGTGTTATGACCGTTGCTGCTGGGTCAGCTCGCAAGCCTAGCTCGCCAAGTCAACGAGCCGGCTGGTTGGCCGGCTTATTTGAAGACCTTCTGGTTTAGTCCTAGGCAGGCTCGCGAGACTATCTCTTGAGCTCGGTTTGGCTCGACCCAACCCACCTCATGAGACCAGACTAAGCTCGGTTTGCTACAGTAACGAGTCGAGCCAAGCTCGGCCTGCTACTGTAGCGAACCGAGCAGATGGCGGCTGGCAAGGTATACTGGTACAATTTCAAAAGTAGCGGTCTATCTTGATTTTAGTTTTCCAGGAAATAATTTTAACCAAGAATCATATAGCAGTATTTGTTGGCCTACATTAAAGGTACGATCTTTGATCTTTTTATTATGCCACTTCTTTACTTTTTCTTTATAAATATGGGCATTGTTATAAACTTCAAGCTTGAATTATTTAAGTTCGTTCAACTGTAACATTTGTTGTTGTCTTGCTACTTCTAAATCCATATTTAACTTTGCAATGGACAAATAAGCTTTATTCTCCAACTCTGCTGTCAATGATATACTTTACCAAACACAACTTGATGGAGCGGTTCCTAATGGTGTTTTGTACATAGTTCTGTATGCCTACAAAGCATTATCTAATCTCACTGACCAATCCCAACTGAGTGAAGATATTTTTGTTTTTTTGCAAAAAAATGAACAACCACTATTGCGTCATTAGTTTAAAGAGTTGTAGCTTCCACCTATTTAGAAACATAATCAACAACAAGCAGGATATACTTATTTCCAGATGAAGATGGAAAAGAACCCATAAAATCAATTCCTCAAACATCAATAGCTAAACCTTTAGGATATTGTTCAAAGACAACCCATATTTCGAACTCGATGACACTCATCACAATATTTAACAAAATTATTAGCATTGCAACACAATGAAGGCCAGTACAAACTTGCTTGTAAAACTTTTGAAGCTATGCAAATGGCTCTGAAATGTCGTCTATATAGTGCTGCCCGGCAATGGTGCAACACTACTGTAAATTTTGCTTTAGGAATGCATCTTCTTAATACTTGATGAGCACATTGTGTGAATAGAAATGGTTCATCCTTGAAATATCTTTTGACATATTTTAAGAACTTCTTGTACCGAAAATCAAACTAAATAATACCACTAAAAATATAATTAACAATATCTGCATACCTTTGTAATCTTCGACAACTGCTCAGCAAGAAAAAAGTCTGCTATGAGAGTTGTTTTTTTTTTAAAGTTCCATCCTTTTCCAAACAAGGTAATGATTAGCAACTTGCTTTTGACTTCCCTTTTAATCTTGAATTTCTAAATCAAATTCCTATAGTAATAGAATACATCTAATAAACCTTAGTTTTGCATCTTTCTTTGCAATAAAGTATTTTATGGTTGAATGATCTTTATACACTGCCACTTTCGTTCCTATCAAATATGGTCTGGATTTATCAAAATAAAAGACAAAAACTAACAACTCCTTCTTTGTTGTATAATTTAACTATGCATTAGTGAGAGTCTTGCTCGCATAATAGATTGAATGAAATAACTTTTCTTTTCGCTATCCAAGAACCACCCCAAGAGAAAAATCACTTTCATCACCAACGATCAATCAAGAGCTATGATTATTGGAGCAAATACAAGCTTCTGCTTTAGTTCCTGCATGTTTCATTAAAAATAGAACACTGCACTACCTTCTACCAACGACAACAATGGTTTTGAAATATTTTAAAAATTCTTGATGAATCTCCTATAAAATATGTATGAACCAAGAACCTTCTTATCCCTTTTATTGTTGTTGGAGGGAGTTTATCGATAATCTTAATCTTTACTCTATCCACCTCAATACCTTTCTTAGAAACTCTATGACCAAAAATATTACCCTCTATGATCATAAAATGACACTTTTCCCAATTAAAAACAAAGTTAGTTTCAGTATAGTG
The DNA here is from genome assembly GCA_022433055.1 of Begonia peltatifolia. NCBI lineage: Eukaryota > Viridiplantae > Streptophyta > Magnoliopsida > Cucurbitales > Begoniaceae > Begonia > Begonia peltatifolia. Next base: position 6,973,093 of record CM039518.1, read on the forward strand.
CTATAATGCATGCTCCAAATTCTTCAAACAACAATTAAAGTATTTCCAATGACCGAAAAATCGTCCATGAATATTTCTACGATTTTTTCCACCATATATGAGAAAGTGGCCATCCAACATCTTTGAAAAATTGTCGAAGCATTGCATAATCCAAATGGCATGTGCCTCAAAGCAAAACTTCCATATGAGCAAGTAAACATGGTTTTTTCTTGAACTCCAGGTGCAATGGAAATTTTGTTATAGCTTGAATAGCCATCTAAGAAACAATAATACTCTTTTCTTGGTAGCCTATCAAACATTTGATCAATAAATGAAAGAAGAAAATGGTCCTTCCTCGTCATATGGTTCAGCTTTTTATAATCCTTGCATACTTGCCACCCTGTGATTGTGCAAGTGTATATCAACTAATTTTGATTATTCAAAACTACACTTATTCCACCTTTCTTAGGTACGCATTGTGCCGGATTGACCCAAGAACTATCGGATATTGGGTAAATAATTCTTACATCAAGCTACTTGGTGACTTCCTTCTTCACCACCTCTTTCATAGTTGAAATCTGCCTGCCTTTGCTGCTCAATAGAGGTATTGTGATGTTGTTCTAGCAAGATTTTAGGCATGCATAAACTTGAGCTGATTCCTTTGATTTCAGCTATAGTTCATGCTATTGCATTTTTGTATGTCTTTAAAACTTCCACCGATTCTGATTCTTGATCTAAGCTTACAGAAGCTGAAATGATTAATGGTAGGGTTTTCGAGGATCCGAGATAAGTTGCTTGACCTCTAACGTGGGCAGTTCTTCTATAGATGCCTTCGGTGTCTTAAAATCTTCTTTAGATCTTCCTAGATTTTCAAACTGGTTATATCATTCTCTGGTTAATCTTCTTTTCTTCTTCTACAATATTATTATCTGAACTGAGTTTGTGTGCTAAACTGTTCTTTTGCTTCTGATAATGCAGCTTCTGTGTGTTCAATGTTCAACAAAATATTCTTTATTGAGAAACGGTCTTCAACTTCATCAGGAAACTTCATAACCTTTTAAACATTGAAGGTTATCTGCTGATTATTAACTCGCACGGTGAGTTTCCTTTCTGAATGTCGATTAAAGTTCTTACAGTAGCCAGGAAAGGCCGTCCTAGGATAGTTCGAACCTCTCTAGTCACTTCATAATCCAAAATTAACAAATCTACTGGGTGGGAAGATGAACTTATCAACCTTCACAAAGACGTCTTCAATTTTTTCTTAAGGTTTAGTTAAAGATCAATAAGCTAGCTAAAGCGCGCTGTTGTTGGTCTTGCATGTCTAACCCCCAACTCTTTGAAAAAAACATCGACATCAAGTTGATACTTTCTTCGAGATCACACAGTGCCTTACTAATATAATGACTACCTATGGTGCATGTTATTGTAAAGATGCCAAGGTCTTTGAGCTTTAGAGGTAATATTTTTTGTAGATGTAGCTACTTTATGATGTAATAAATACAATTTCGTACTCGCCTAGCTTCTTTTTCTTGAACAAAATATTTTTTATAAACTTTGTATAACTAGGCATTTGTTCGAGTGATTCGACCAACAAGTTAATATATAACTGCTTCAACACATCCAAAGTTTTCTAAAATTGCTTAGGTTGGTGTTGCTTTTGAAGTTTTTGTAGAAATGACAGAGGTAGTCGCTCAACTTGATGTTATGCAAGTGGATATTATGATAATGCTTCAGCATCGGGAATTATTTCACTATTTTTCTACTTTCGTGTGTTATCTTCAACTTTTTTTTCTTCTTCCACTTTTGTAATATTCTTTTTTGGTTATTTTTTAGTTGTCACTGATACAACCTCTCTGTCATTCCTCAATAAAACTAACTTCCAGTGTTTTTTTCTTTCGTCCTTTAAACTTCAATATCGCTTGACAAAGTCCTTAGAAGTTTATTACTTAATGCTCGAGCCATCTATCCTATTTGATTCTCCAAACTTTGCTGCGAAACTACTTGATTTTGTGTCAATGCATTTAGACTTTGAACACTAACATCATTCTTTACCATTATCTGTGCCGAAGATGGTTGCTGTTCAGTTTGAGGTTGTCTTGTTTGATGTGAAAAGTGTTGTTGTAGCATTGACTGTTGTGACCAATTCTAATTGGAGTGAGAAAATCCAAGGGGAATGGGAACTTGCAGCTTTATTTGTTGGAACTCCTTGATTAAAATTCTGATTATTCCATTAAAAATTAGGGTGCCATCTGTCATGAACCGATTCTATTAATCAAATCTCGACAGCTAAAAGATTCTCAAAGCGTGAAAGAGTCGAACGTCGATTGAGTGCTCTCATTGACACTCCCCTCTCACATGCATAAATTATTATGAATTAATGATACATACTTCTTTAACTTAGTATCTTAAATTACGATATTCTTTTAAAAATTATTTGTATTATTATTTAATAAAAGAATTTTAAATGAAGAAAATAACATATATTATATACACATTAAAAATCAGAGTACTAATACAGAAGTTACAACAGCAGTAAATCACTACATGTGGCCTTTCAAAAAGATTTACACAAAGGAAAACAAAACATTCCACCCAAGCAAAAAGATCATCTATCTTGATGGTTTGTCTATGCCACTTCTCAAACTTTATATTGCCTTATATTTTTCCTTCTCGTGAACGTTTTCGATATATGAAAATATAAATTATCTACATAATGAGTTTTTAGTCTAGTAAATAAATCTAACACATAGAATAAATAATCCGAACTCTATTAACACCATATAAGATGAATCACCATCTATTACAACAACGATTTTTTGAAATCATATAAATCATGCAATTGCTATAAAAATATGCATGCTCGAAGTTAATATTTTGAAATCATTCAATCATTATTTGAAATTATTTTCATCAAATAAATCTAATGCAAATAGAATGAGCTTTGCATGATTAAAACTATATTTTTAAGAAAGCTCTAATGCATATTTTAACAACCAAAGATTTATGTTAAAAATGCAATACAGTCTAATGCCAACATGTATAACCATCACCCAATCTTACATGTTCCTGGGCTTTCTCCAACAGGGCTGTAGGACCCTATGCGTTGCTTCCTCTCAAGATTTAATGATTTAACTCAAGGAGGACATTAAGTTGATCTCTTTCTCATTTCCCTAGTCATACACATGAACACGAAGAGACATGTCCAACCATTAGGTTCATGTGTTATCAAGATTGTCAATTTTCTCAAATGCATACTTTAACAAATTTTATAAAGTTAATGTCATAAATATTTAAAATTATGCAACTCACTCATGCAAATCATTTTGAAAATCAGCATATCATATTAATTTAAAACAATATTTTCAAAACTTTCATTTTTAATATCATAATATAATTTGAAAATATAAATTTTCATAAAACACCATTCATTTTACGTCAAAATAACATCTATTTAATCATTTCAATTAACAGTCAAAATTCTAAGCATGATCAGAAACAATGACATGATTTAAATCTATCTCCACCTAAACAATACAATAAAGGTTAAATTAATTATTTCAAATATAAAATTTATTTGTCTATTGAAGGTTTCTCCTTTTTCACGAAATTTACACATAATGAACTGATTTTAGTCCGATAGAGTCGCCCCTTAAAGCTGGTTAACTTTCCTTTGATGAGCAAGTCTAGCAATTTCACTTTTTCTTTCTTCTTTCTCCTTTTTCTCTCTACTCAATTTGAATCCCATAAAAATGGCTGTTTCTTCGGCCTTTGCTTCTCATTTTTAGATGGTTTTTACGTAAACTTCCATTTTTAACCTAACCTCTTCATGTCATTATACAAACTTTTCATTCATTCAGTAAATATTTTCAAAAATACCATGATTATTTATGTTTAAGTATAGTTAGATGAAACTAATTAATTTTGATTAGTTTTAAGTTAATCAATATGATTGGCATAATTAATTAGCTTTAATCATATTTAATTAATTACTTAAGCAAACAGCTTACCCAACATATGTTGATTGCCATGTGTCCTAACTCCATTGGTTGTCTAAACCTATTGAATGGATAAATGCTATAAAGTGTTAGAAATATTTTTCCTTCTTTAATTTTCTCAAAATTCTTCTTCTACGATATAGTTTAAAGTAATTTACTAAAACAGTGCAGTTTAAAATATAAACTGCATTGATCAGATTTGACAGCAAATAAATTTTGGTTCATATATTCAACTTCTTTCATTTTAAAGTCATTCTTTTCCTCTACATGTTTAGTTTAAGACTGTTAAATTTCAAAGTAATGCAATTATCACAACCAAAGTAATTATACCTATAATCAAGTATGTTCGTACAAAACAACTTCATTCATAGTATTCTCAAGGACTTCGTACCATTTTTTCAATACAACTTCCATAACTTATATTCATATATTATTCATAATAAATATACACAATACATTATTGACACTATAATATTGAAGATTCAAACCATTACATCATCTCTTCCCAAGATTGTAGAATTTGAATATGCATTAATCCTCAACTATAACCCACATATTTAACAGATTCAGGGTTCAATGGGCACCACTCAAAAATATGATCTTCTCTAAAATATGAACATGAAATATTCCAACGCCTCTTGATTTGATGATATGCCCATTGACTAGATGGCATTTGCAAGAGAGGATACTTGAGTTGCTAGTGTTGTGATAATGTCTAATTCAAGAACTCCAGCAACACATCGAATTGTATTTGCTCGCTCATCCGCTTCACTATATATCTTATTTAGAATAGCTCCATTGGCTGATGCATCCACAATTGATCAGGTTTGGCTGGTTAACCTATTATTGAAAGTCTCTAGTTGGACCCATTTGTTATACCATGATTTAGAAATTGTCTCACTAATTCCTTAAACATGTCCCATGCTTTGTGAACAGATTCTCCCTCATGCGGCTGACGACCATAATGTCGGTCATCATTTTGACATTTTTTATCAATGGAAAATACTTGGTCACAATGTTCTTGCTAAATCTGGCCAAGTTGTCACCGAATTTGATGGCAAGGAATTCAACCATGATCTAGCTTGGTCTCGTAGTGAATATGGAAATAATTTCAGTCTTCGAGCTTCTACGAGTCTTCCTTCATGTTCAAACGAATTGCAAAGCTTGAGGAACACTTTCAAATGAAGGTTCAGATACCCTGTACCCATTCCACTAAATTATTCAATTGTCTGCAACATTTAGAATATCACTGGTCTGGGCACACATTGTCCGACATGTATTCCTGGCTGAACAGCACCAAGGTTGAGTTCCCCCAAGTCTAGTACTACATAATCACAAGTTGGTCATTCTGTTTCTGTTTCTTCATTGATGTTGTTCTGCTCATTTCTTATCATCGTTTCTAGATTCATTCCTCCTTCAATAAAATGTGGTTGTTGTTGTCATCTTTTTGCCCGGAAGGTCCTCTAAATTTATGAATAGTAAGGAATTAAATTCATCTTGTATCAATTAATGGATTTCTGAAAAGAAAGCAAAAACAACTATTATCATTTTTAACAAAGATAAAAGTTTAATCCCAGATTTTAATGTTGGAATCCTTGGTCTTTTCTTCTCTATTTATCTTATAACCTAATTTTCTTTTTGTCGTCACCATTCAAACTTCAAAACTTCTCAACTCTAGATTTTCTTCACTATTTTTAGCAACTCTTCTTTCAATTTTGCTCTTGTAGATTTATCTTTAGACAACGGTAACCATTTCTTTATTATTGATATTTAATGTTTTTTTTTAAACATACAAAAGAATAACTATTTTATAAAAGACTGATGTTGTTGCATTCTCTAATAAAATATGTATTTTTATTTATTTCAGCACTAATTTTTAGTAATAAAAATATAACATGCACTCATAAAATAACTTTTTTAAGACTTATCACATATTTTTTCATATTAGAGGTTACCACACCAAGGACCAACTTGTTTCAAATAAATCAAGAAATTATAGAAAAAAGACATAAAAGAAACGTAAACCAAACCTTATATACAAGTAATTTAAAACTAAACAAAATTAAGATGATATTTGCGTAGATTTCCTTCTCATTGTTTCTAGTTCTTCTATTCATTCAGTCCTTTTACCAGGATCCAATTATGCTTTTAAGGGCTGCAAAACAATTTATTAAAAGACTTGAAAAGGCCGAAATTGTAATATGTTATTGAACACTTCGATATAAAAGCTCACAAAAGGAATTAACTGAGGCAATTATCATTCTGGTTAGTTAGTTTGAGAACCTGACTTTGTGTAACTTACTTGGTCACCAGAGTTTTAGTTTACTCTGATTCAAAAGCCTGCAGAGTAACATGAATCTTTCATTGGAGTCTGTAGCGATACTAGAAGGAAAAATACCGATATGCTTGACCTAATTTTTCACCTAGTGCTTTTAGGTTTTTGTTATTTGATACATAAAATACTCGTGTAGTTCTCAATTGCATTATGAATTTTCTCTCATTTGCTAGTTATCATTCCCAAGGAATACACATAAGTCTCATGAATTTTCTCTCATTTACTAGTTATCCTTCCCAAGGAATACACAAAAGTCTCATTGTTATTTTCTCTTATTTTCTTTTTATAGTGTTTTATCAATTTGAACTTCAAAATGTGAGATTTTTTTGAATCATCTCGTGAACTAAAATCTCTGACAACTGAAATTTTAAATTATCTAAAATATAATAAATCAAACCCTGACGGGTGGCCAATCGCCCCTGTTAATTATTTATGCGGAGAACGAGGAGACGATTTGAAATGAACGCCCCCGTTCTCTTCAGTGCCTACATGACACCAGACATGGCTACTAAAAAATGGCAAACCGAATCTCGTACTATGATTCCATTATCAACTTTGACCTTTTTAATCTTTCTGCAAACACTCACGTTAAGTGCAAGTGAGAGCTTAAAATTTAATTTGGGAAACTATCGATATTAACCTTGTACTATACCCATAATTTCAGGTAGCCCCTTACTAAATAAATTGGCAAATCGGACCTCGTACTACGATTTCATTATCGGCTTTGACCTTTTTAATTTTTCCATCAATACCCACGTTAAGTACACGTGGAAGCTTCAAATTTTCACCTAAAATCTAAAATTGTTGCCATAAATTGAGTTATGGCTACAATTTCAAACTCCACCACCTGAAGAAGTGCAACTGAAAGGAAATACGATAAACTCATGGCGAGTTCTTCATTCTATCAACACCCGAAGGCGAACAAGAAAGAGATCACACTTCAAGGGTTGACAGTCGATGGTGGTCTTGTATAAACTAAATCAAGGGAACATATTTATATAATCATGTCTTTCTTTTACAAGAATGCTATTTCTATAATTGACGAACTCACCAGAAATTTGTACTAGAAGATCACTGTCGACTTTCAACGCTTGAAGCGTGCTCTCTCTCCCGTTCACCTTCAGGTGTTAATGGAATGAAGAACTTATCGTGAGTTTATCGTTTTCCCTCTCGGTCGTTGATAATGTGTATTTTACATACTTAAATTGTACTCATTTATACTTGATTTGATAAATTTTTCTCAAGTATTTGAGAGAATTTAATATTTTTTTTGTGTAAATGCACAGATAAAATGAAATATAGCAGGTTGGAATTTCAACAAAGAGAATTGGATGATTCTGTTGCATCTCGTGGTAAACAGGACAAATTAAGAAGAAGCCAAACCCAAAGCAATGCCGATCGGTCGCCACATTTGATCGATTGATCGGCTAAAACCAAAATTTGATAGAAACGGGAGACAAAAACTAGAAGCTGTGCCGATCGATCAGCAAATTTGAGCAATCGATCGGCTAAAATGAAAAAAATTGAAGTAACAAGGAAAAGTAGTGCCAATCGGTCACCACATATGGTTCAATTGATTGGCCAAACATTAAAAAAGCGTAGTTTTTAGAGAAGCAAATAGAAATCCTACCGATTGATCGCCAAATCTCAGTGATTGATCGGCGAACGATCGGCGAAGCGTTGAAGATGTTTGAGCAAAAGCAGTGCCAATCGGTTGGCTACTCTATGGCGATCGATCGGCTATCAAGAACTAAAAAAGCCCAAATTTTTGGATTTTTAATCGAAATAATTTCAGCTGTTGATCAGAGGGAAAAAAACGTTTCTTTTCAAAATTAGGTTATAAGAAAAGAGGAGGAGGCCAAGAGCTTGAGAGTTGTCTAGGGCTAAAGAGACATAGATCGAAATAGAGAGAGAGAGAGAGAGCAGCGGGAAGAGGATTTCAGATTGAAAAACATAGTTTTTCTTTCTCATTCTCTTCAAAAACTGTGAATTTCATTATTTCTTTTGTTATTTTTCTTTATTTCAGCATGAACTAACTTTCTTTTCTAGGGTTAAGATGTAGCCGAATTCTGATTGTTTGGTATTACCTTTAATTCAGTTTATTGATGTTCTATTTCAATTATGTGTTGAGTAAGTTATTACTATTTTTATTACTTACGATTGCCTAATTAACAATGACATGTTCGTAAGATTATTTTGAGACCGAGAGGTGAAAAATAATCGTGCACTAGATAATTTACCATGAAAATAATGTTAGACTAGAGATAGCTAATACATTCATGTGGTATTTTAATTTATTGTTCGTAAAATATTTAATTAATTGTTAGGGTTATAAACCGAGAGGTAATAATCCGTTAATTGAATAAATTTGTCATTACTTGAGAGAGATTGATAAATAAACTTGTGAAATTGCTATCAACACAGAGAAATAGATTCTAATATATTGAGTTAGGATTACCAAGCATAATTAAGGAAAGTGAAGTCAAAAGTCCTAGATCTTTTTCTTATTAGATCATATAACTTTATTTAACTTCAATTTACTTAATTAATTTTTATTGTTTTCTTTTAATCAAAATTCCATTGTTCATCTATAACTAGAATTAAAGTCGTTTAATAATTAGCAAAAATAGTACTCGTGGGTTCGATTTATATTTATACACATTATTATTTTTGCAACACGTTCACTTGCGTTCATAGTATTTTTCGCAACAGTTGCGCTTTTTCGGGTGGAGTGTGAAATTGTAGTCCTAACTCAATTTAGGGCTACAATTTTAAATTTCAGATGAAAATTTGAAGCTCTCACGTGCACTTTACGTGAGTGTTGACAGGAAGATTAAAAAGATAAAGGCCGATAGCGGAATCATAGTACGAGGTTCAGTTTATTGGTTGTTTTAGTAAAAGGGGCTACATGAAATTACGGCTATAGTACGGAGTTAAAATCGATAGTTTCCAAAATTAATTTTGAAGCTCTCACGCACGTGCAATTAACGTGGGTGTTAACAGAAAGATTAAAAAGGTCAACGCCAATAACGAAATCATAGTACGAGATTTGATTTGTCGAGTTTTTTAATAGAAGGAGTTACCTGAAATCACGAGTATAATACATGGTTAAAATCGATAGTTTTTCTATAATTTATTAATATGAAAATAAACAAAAAAAAAATAAAAAAGACGTTAGAAACTCTTAAACTCACAAAATTTGAAATTATTTAACTCGTCGGTATAAACCCGACTCATGAAAGCTGGAGTGGTCTCTTTTGATTGGATTAGGTAGATCAACAAATTATTATTAGAACCTAAACGAATAAAATAAAAAAGAAAGTACAAAAATTAGTCAGGTGAGATTTACATGAAAAATCCTTTTGATAAAAAATCACAAGCAGAAAACAAACTCACTACAAGAGAACCAAAATACAATTGCAAAATTTTTTGACTCAAATTTATATAAATTTATATAATCTAGTAAAATCCTAAATATGATGGCGTTGCAAGTCCATTAGCCAGACTTAAAAGTATTGGCCTCCCCAAATTTGAATTATCAACATTTACTGCTTTTGGGAGATTAAAATTGTTAACAACATCTCTTACTATTTTGGCAAAGGGAATGACACAAGCTGATAACCCGTGTTCGCCTGTACATGATTTCTTATATTTACAATATTGAGATCGCCACTACTGGAAAAAGGAAATTATTTTACTTACAAAGAACGACAATAACATGCATTAAACTTACATATCCGATATCTCCATCTATTTTACATTTTTATCATAATTCTCAATTCATTGTTAATCTCAACTTGCCAATAAATCTCGTTACATCACCCGTCTTGATATAATAGTGGCATTTGACCTGCTTCTTGCTCGAAATTTTTAACTTGCTCGCTCGTTTGTCCACTCTTATGATCTACCTCGATGACTGAGGTCTTCACCAAATTCTATTTCCTTGCTCCTTGGACAAAAGGTGAAAAGTGTTTCTAACTAAAAGTTTATACTAAAATTTGTCATAAAACTAACTGTGGACTATAAATGCTGAAGTTAATGATATAAAAAATAAGGTACTCTCCAATAATATTACAGCATCATGTTAAATAAAGAATCATTTTCGCGTTACATTATTAAATTATATAGCTATATCGGAATTTCCATATCAGGAGATCCATTTAAGACATCTGTTTGCTTCCAGAATCTAAATAGAAAATGAGTGTTTTCTAGAAAGACTTGTTTTACCTGTTAACAGATGGTCGCTAGAGAAAAAGACAACTCATCCATCTGTATTAAATGCCACCACTAATCAAATCTCGTGGTGATTTAAAGGAGGAGATAATTGCAGATAAGAAAAATTTGAAATACAGTAGACAACGACCGAGTCTTCTTGTCATCAACAGCAACAACATTGTGCGTTCTCATCAAATCCCTCAGCACTTTGCTCTTCCCCTTCTTCTTTCTCAACTCCTTCTTCACCCGAATCCCTACAATTATAAAACATGGCCGCCACTATGTACAGTACAAGATTAACAGCACTCAAGGCAGCTAGAGTCCAGTAATATTTATCCAAGCGACTTTTGCTTAGGGTTTTCTGAAACCAGTTTAACCTCCCTCCTCTTTCACTAATCTTCCCTACAACATTGACTGTAACGACACTACCCATTGTCCCTAAACCAATAATTCCCGAAGTAAAGAAATAAAGATAGTTTCTCATGGATTCTGGGGCCTGAGATGCAAAGAAGGAAGTGACCGAGACTTGGAAAATGCCATCAAGTGCTCCAAGAAGGATAAATTGAGGGACTAACCAAAACAAAGTCATCGGGATTCTTTCATCGGGCTTATCGAGCAGCTCATGCTCCATAATCACATTTAGCCGACGACTCTCTACTTTAGCTGCAGTGATGCAGCACAGTACAGAGAAAACCATCGCCATTACTAGTCCAAAAATGCTGGCATACTTTTTTGGCACTCCTATCAGACAGTGGGCAAAGTTTGATTTTGCCCCATCATAGAACATCAAGAGGACAGTTAGAGGGACCTTTAGTTTTCCCACTTTAGGATTCATGTTGTTTGCTTGCTCAAGAAAGTAAGTGTTTCCAATGGAAGAGACCACACCGCACATGATGAAGGTTAACCACATTGGAATCATACGGATAATGATCTTGGTTTCTTCCACTTCTGTAACACTGCAAAGTCTCCATCTGTTATTTTCTTGTTCTTCTAAAGATTTTTTGGCCAATATAATTGCAGCCTTGTCCAAACATCTGCATCCAGATTTACAAGAATCAAATCAAATTTGTATAGTAGAAAGCGCAAATATAGTAGAGAGAGATGTTGAAACTACATACTTGATTTCTTGGGTATATTAGTTTTGAGGCTTAAATTATTTAGAAATCCACCATGTTTTAGATAAATCTAGAAATCTACATTATTGAAGGTTATAAAAGCTTATAGAAGTCTATAGTTCATAGAAGGATCTAGTATAGCATGTTTTAGAAAAGTCTTTTGTAGATCTTTCTAGAGAGTCATTTATCCCCACTAGATGATAATTAAGGCTGCTTAATCTTAGCCATTGGTTGAGGAGGTGCCACTAGTTTAAATAAGGGTGATGTATTTGAGTTTGAATGTTGCACAAATAGAAAGTGAGAAATAAGAAAAGTAGTTTATCCTTCTAAAGTACCTAGTCTCTCTTATTTCAAAATATTTTTCCAATAGCTTCTCCTTTTAAACTATCTAGCATATCTCATTTTCAAATATTTTTCCGACAAAGTAGTATCAAAGCTTGAAGATCTTTCTTAGAGAGATGACAAATAATGATATGGTTCCCTTCCAAGTCCCAACACTCAACAAGAACAACTACGACAATTGAGTATCAAGATGAAGGCTCTCATAGACTCCCAAGATGTGTTGGAAATAGTAGAGAAATGTAACACCGAGCCAGAGAATGATAGAAGTAAAGATAGTTTGAGATACTAAAGAAAGAGAGACAACAAGGCTCTCTATCTAATCTATCAAAGGTTACATGAAGATGTTTTTGAAAAGATTCCAAAAGCAAAGATAGTGATGGTAGCATGGGAAAAACTTCAAACTTATTACAAGGAAGTCGATCCAGTAAAAATGGTATGTTCTCAAACTTTAAGAGCCGAGTTTGAAACCTTGCATATGAAAGAAAGAGAAAGTCATATCTGACTACTTATCAAGAGTTTTAATGGTGACCAATCAACTAAAGAGAAATGGTGAAAAGTTAGATGATGTAAATATTACAGAGAAAATTCTTAGATCGATGGATTCAAAGTTCGAACACACAGTTATTGAAGAAATGAAAAACTTGGAGACAATGACAATGGAGCAACTTTTGGGATCGTTGCAAGCTTATGATGAAAAAAAAAAAAAAGAAGAGAGATCATAGAACAACTACTCAAAACTCAAGTTGATTTAACCAAAAAAGAAAGTGGATGCAGTGATAAGAACCAGCAAAGACGATTCCATACTCAATAACGAGGACGAGGTTTTGGACATGGACAAGGTTGGAGACCTAACAATGACAACAACAACTTTCAAAGAGGAGAAAGCTCAACAATAGATCATGAGAGAGGCAATTCAAAATCGAGGTATGACAAGTCGCACATTAAGTGTTACAATTGCAAGAAGTTTGATCATTATGCCTTTGAATTTAGAGCTCCTAGAATTAATAGAATTGAGGAGAAGACCGCCTATATTGAAGAAAGAAGTCGAGAAGATGACACCTTGTTATTAGCTTAAGAGGATAATAAAAAGAGAGAAAATAACATATGATACTTGAACATTAGTGTAAGCAATCATATGTGTGGAAAAAGAAACATGTTTGTAAAGATTGATGAATCTATAAGTGGCAATGATTGTTTTGGAGATGAATCGAAGATGGCGGTACAAAGCAAAGGTAAAATTCTTATCGGATTAAAGAATGGAAAACACACATTCATTTCAAATGTCTATCATGCGCCGAATATGAATATCAATATCTGGAGCTTGGGTCAACTCTAATATAAATGTTAAAATATTCACTTAAAAGATAATAACATTTCTATAAGAGATAATGCTAACAACTTAATTGCTAAGGTGCCGATATTATGGAATAGAATATGCAGCGCCCCCAAAACCCACTCATTTCCGGTTTGCTCTCATACAATACTAATCTATAGTGCCTAGAAATCGTCCCCTGACTCGGTCGCTAACCATACTCATAAAATCGGACAAAATTCGTGAAAATTTTATAACTTTATTTCCCCAACTTAAAAAGACATCTATGGGAACGTGTGAAAACATTGCAGCGGAAGATTTTAACCAAAATCAGTTTAAATAAAATTTTACGTTTTTTAAAACAATAAAAAGGAATTTCGGTTGACACTTGACCCGTTCTGCACACAGGGGTCGACACCTATATACACAGGTCGGCACCTCCTTTGCATTTGTTGGCACAGGTCGACTCCTGATTACACCAGTCGACACTTAAATCTTCTCTGTTCGCCCTGGTCGAACCTTGTGATCGACACCTTTATGCTCACTTTACTAACAGGTCGACAATTGCTTTTATAGGTCAACATCCTAATTATCTCTGTTTGCACCGGTCGGACCTTGCGGTCAACACTTTTATCATTTTTACACTAACCGGACACCTATACACAGGTCGACACCTGGTTTGATTCTGTCTCTTTAGGTCAATCCTCACGGTCGACATTTACCTAGTTCGGTCGACACCTATGCATACCGGTTGACACCTTACACCAGTAACCTTAATAGAAGACTTTCCATAAAAAGTAACGGACGGAATTTAAAAACTTGAACCTACACTTTCCACTTAATTTTAAAATCCACTATATACATAAAAATGGCTACTAAAAGTTTGAAATCCATCCATACATCAAAACGATTCAAAATCCGTACATACACACACATGGTCAAAACGCCCTAACAGTTGGCTGGATCGTCCCATAAGTGCACTCCTCCAACTACCTTATAATCCTATGCATGGTCTGAGTACTTACCAACTATCGCCTCATCACTTACATCACAGAACTGATCTATTAGCCTAATGCTAAGTACGTAATGCATATAAATCATAAACACTGAAAACAATACATATCCTATTGTATGCAGTTTCTACAGTTTCGTCTCTACTTTCGTTTCCATCTCTTTCTTACACATTCTTTATCTTACTATTGGATTCTTATTTATGTGCAATATCAAGATGGCACACCTCGCGGTCCACCTCAAGGTACAAGGTCACCCCGTAAAGCGGAGGAAGTAGTGACACACTTCGCAGTACACATCACGTGACAAGGCCACTCAACCCCACATTCATTATTTTTTTACTTAACTTTTCATTTCATTCATTACAACCTATTGTTTCATTTCGTGAAGCATGAAAATTCATTTTAGTTTCGTTCTCATACTTTAAAACTATGATGCATAATCTACTAAAACATAAAATAAACATGCATACAACATAACGAACTGTGATGTAGGCCCGAAGACAAAAGCACCTACGTATATCACTTACCTGGCGTTCTTAGCAAATTGCACGTAATTCGTACGCTAAACTAGAAAACAGGAGAATCTATAAAAATCACACATTCATCAACTCTATTTTTCTTTCAAATTCGTAAAATTCTAAAGAGAATTGACAATTTAAAACCTAACCTTACTAAACCCAATATTCGATTCAATTTTCGACCAATCTTCAAAAATTCATAACTATCTCAATACTTACCCGTTTTCAACGATTCGAAGTGCTACAAACTCTTATCTATTCACCGATAAGTTCTATCTAGGTTTCTAAAGTCAATCCCTAGAAAATCGGGCATAACCTACCCGAATTATGCGTTTTCTCCAAATTTCTAAACACCAAAAACCTCAATTTTAACTAATCATCAAAAGTCTATCAAAATCCTACCATTTCTATCCATATATTATCAATAACCCACAACAATCAATAATAAACCCAAGAAACACTAAAACCTTAAATCTCTATCCACTAATTTCTCATCAAACACTAACGCTAAACCAAAACTAAATCATAAACTACTTAAACCTACTTTAAACCGTTGAAATAGAGGAGAAGACGAAAGAACGGCGCTTTGTTGATGGAAAAAGATCGCCGAAGGAGAAGAAGCTTTGCGTGGAGAAGGTGACTTCGTGCGGGGAAAAAGAAAAACAGAAAGGGAGGGAGAGAAAACGTCCCAGGGGTTTTCTCTTCTCTTCCTCTTTTTTTTTTAACAATAATAATACTAATAAACTTAATTACCATAATGCCCTCAACCATTAATCTTTTAACCAACGGTTATCTGGTATATTTCCTGTTGGATTCTTACAAATTTCTTTTATCCATTAGCTTCAAAATAATTTTTTATTTAATAGTATAAATTTTTCGTTCTCGATTTCGACTAAAATGTTGCTGTTTACCGATACAAAATTTTGAAAATCATTTTAAAGGAAATTCTGGGTGTTACAGAATATTTATGCTCAACATTCAAATTAAGCTTCTAAATTTCTCTAGGCGTGTTACAAAGATGCATGTTGGCTTTGACATCTTTGATTTGGACATCTCAACTTTGGAGATCTAAAACTATTGTCCAACAAGGAGATGGTAAGAGAACTACTGCGCATTTGTCATCCTGATCAAGTGTGTGAAGAATGCCTACTTGAGAAACAATTTAAGAAACGTTTTCCAAAGGAATCAATCTCAAAGAGCTCAAAAGTGGCTAAAACTCATACAAACGGATGTATGTGGTCCAATTAAGCCAAGTTCACTTTGCAATAGTAACTATTTTATTCTCTTTAGAGATGATTTCACAAAAAAAAACATGGGTATATTTCTTAAAGCAAAATATGAGGTCTTTGGAGCTTTCAAGAAATTTAAATTTGTTGTCGAGAAAGAGAGTGACTTAAAGATCAAAGCAATTAGGTCTGATGAAGGAGAAGAATTCACCGCAAATGCATTTCAAGAGTTTTGTGAGACCTGAGAGATACAACGACTATTGATAGTCCCAAGATCCCCTCAACAAAACAGAGTGGCAGAAAAAAATAATCAAACAATTCTTGATATGACGAAGAGCATGCTCAAAGCAAAAGACTACCCAATGAGTTCTGTGAGAAGCAGTTGCATGTACAATATATCTATCCAATCAATCTCAACAAGAAGTGTGTGGAAAACAAACACCACTAGAAGGATAGCTTGACATTGCTCATTTGAGAGTCTTCGGAAGTATAGCCCATGTTTATGTATTTGGCGAGCAAAGAAGCAAACTAGATAACAAAAGTCAAAAAAACATCCTTATTGACTATGACAGATACTGGGAATACATTTATTAACCAAAATATTGTATTCAATGAAGAAGAAGAATGAGATTGGAGATCACATAATGAAAACTATAACTTTTTTCCATACTTCGAGGAAGATGGTATGGAGCAATCAACAATGGAGCAGGAGCCTACTACCCCACCAACTTCATCAATTGCGACTCCTAAAGAAGACAAAAACTCAAGTAAAAGAGTTTTACACTTTAGGAGATTTTATGAACTCTATGAGGTAACAAAAAATCAAGACAATTTTACTCTCTTTTACCTTTTTGTCGATTGTGAGCTCATAAATTTTCAATAGGCGGTGGAAAATAAGAATTCGAAAAACGTCATGGATGAAAAGACAAACACAATCAAGAAGAATGATATATAGGAGCTACCTTTTCTTCCAAAAAGACAGAAGGCAATCAATAGAAAGTGATTGTGCAAAGCAAAGAAAATGTCAATGGAGAAGTCAAAAGATACAATGTGAGATTGGTGGCAAAAAGTTATAGTCAAAAAGCCAGTATCGACTATAATGAGGTATTTCCTCTTGTTGCTTGACTAGAAGCTGTTAGATTAATTATTTATTTGGCAGCTCAAAATAGACAGAGGATACATCAAATGGATGTAAAATTTACTTTCTGCAATGGAGTACTTGAAGAAGTCTACATTAAGCAACCACAAGACTATGGGGTCAAGGGAAAGAAGACACGGTTTCAATGTTAAAGAAGGGACTTTATGTGTTGAAGCAAGCTCCGTTCTCTACCTTTTCCCTGAAGGTAGAACATTCAACAAGAGTGTACAAAACTCATTTCATAGTAAGTTGGAGGGCTTCTAACCAATGAACACTACTTCATATATTTTCATTCCCAATGAATCATCTCCTCATTTTTGAACCCAAACACCCATATATCTTTAACTAGCTATAAGAATCGCATACATACCTTTTCACACGAGAGAGTTATGCCTCTCCCAAAATGGTACATTGTTCTCGACTAAAGCAGTAATCTGAGCTCTAGCGGCATCCAACACTTTTATCGTAACTTTCGTTCCACATCAACTTAGACTGTGATATTTTGAGGGAAGTTTTTTCAACATCCATTCCTAGAAGCTATCAAAATTGTAGTCCCAAAAGCCAAGTACAGTTTAAGTTGTTGTTATTCAAAGTCGCTGTCTGTTTCTAGCAAAACAGCAGGTCCGATTTCTTATGCTTTGAGTTTCACCTATTTTTGAGGCATATCAAATTATGTATTACTATCTCGGAATTAAAGTGAAGCAAGAAGACACGAGCATCCTAATAACTCAAGAAGGATATGTTAAAGAGGTACTTAAAAAATGCAAGATGGATGACTTTAATCCAATCGCTACATTAATGGAATGCAAAATCAAGCTGTCAAAGCAAGAGTAAGGAGAAAAAGTAGATCCAACACTTTTAAAAAGTTTGATTGAAAGTTTGCGATATTTGACATGCACGAGGTCAGATATTCTTTATGTAGTTAGAGTTGTCAGCCAATTCATGGAAAATCCAACAACAACTAATATGGAGGCAGCAAAGAGAATTCTTCACCATCTAAGAGGTACAACAAACTTTGGCTTGTATGATTCTATTTCTGATGATTACAAGTTTGTTTGATACAACAATAACAACTAGAGTGAAAATATAGATGACTAAAAGAGCATAGGTGACTTTGTCTTTTACATGGGAGACACCGCCTTTACATGGTTGTCAACGAAGCAACCAATTGTCACCCTTTCTACATGTGAGGCGGAGTATGTAGCTGTTATTTTATATGTCTGTTATGCAATTTGGCTCAGGAGCTTATTGAAAGAATTGTGTTTCCCACAAGAGGAGCCAACCAAGATTTGTGCAGATAATAAGTCGGCAATAGATTTGGATGAGAACCCAGTCTTCCATGATCAAAGTAAGTACATTGACACACACTATCATTATATTCAAGAGTGTATCATCAAGAAGGATATGCAATTGGAATACATGAAGTCTCGTGATCAACTAGCTGATATCTTCATCAAACCTCTCAAGCAGTAAGACTTTGTGAGTTTGAAAAGTTCGATTGTAGTATCAAGAAATCAAGTTTAAGGGGGATGTTGAAACTGTAAACTTGATTTCTTGAGTATATTAGTTTTGGATTTTAAATTGGTTAGAAGCCTAACATGTTCTAGATAAATCTAGAAGTCTACATTATAGAAGGTTATAGAAGTTTATTAAAGCTTATAGAATGATCTAGTATAACATGTTCTAGAGAAGTCTTTTCTAGATTCTTCTAGAGAGTCATTTATCATCACTATATTATAATTGAGGTGCCTGAATTTTAACCATTGGTTGAGGAGGATCCACTAGTCTAAGTAGAAGTTATGTCTTTAAGTTTGTGGATAGAAAAAATGAAAGTGAGAAATAAGAGAAGTAATTTCTCCTTATAAATTATCTAGTCATTCTTGTTTCCCAATATTTTCTTTAAAGAGAGAGAGAGAGAGAGAGAACCTGAGGCCTTTGGTGTAAGGAACATGGTAATCAAGTCGAGTATTTTCATATAGCTGATTGGAATTGGACGGGGAATGATGAAACAATTTAGAAGTTGAAGCGACAAAGACCCTAACAAGAGTAGTGATCGGACTTCCACTTGGGGCACTATGTGTATAGGAGCAAGAACCGCTCAAGAACAAAAGTGTAGCGGCCAATGAACAAATTGCAGGATTCCAAAGCGAAGGGACCATGGTTTTACGTATGGAAGCGCTATACCACCAACAACAGCAACTAAGACCACGCCACATATCCCCAAGGCTTTGTCACCCATTCCTTCAGCAGCATCTCCTTCTTCAAATTGAGCTGATAAGAATCGTGGCAGAGATACTATGTGGCCTGACATTCCCACTGCTATCAACGCCAAACCCGTGTAGAAGAATACTTTTTGCTTGTCTGTAATGCAATCAGGGCTGTAATCACTACACTTGCCCATGACTGGCGGAGTTGACATTGTTAAGATGCCTAACCCCTGCGATTGACATAAAAGCATTTGAGATTCAGCAAGCAAAAGAGTGGCTCAGATTCATGCTTTTATATTAACCAAACTTACCACACAGTATGCCAGACTGGAGAGCAGCAACAATGAAAAATCACCCATGAAAGTGTCAGCAATGAAGGCCATGGCTATAGGCATAATCATTGTGGCGCCCCAAAAGATATTTAGAATTGCAGCAGCGGGAGTGAGATCTAATTTCCAAACGTCAGTTAAGTATGTCATCATCACCCATAAGGCATATACCGCCAGTACATCGGCCCATATTAGCGCTGCCAAGCCAAGAAAACAGACTATTATCAGTAGGCAAATGAATTACAGGTTATAAGGCAACAAGAAATGAAGAAGATAGATAAAGCACAAGGTCCAAGAACATATTAGTGTTGTTGCTTCTACGCATTCTTCTAGAAAAAAGTAGCTTATATGAATGATGAGTTAAATTACCCATAATTCTGACGAAGGATGCCATAACAGACCGTTCCTTTCTCTGTGCAAGCAAGTCTCTGGAGAAAAGATTTAAGAAATTCTGACAGGATGACCTACGAACAGGAAAAATAAAAACAAAAAAGCATAAGGAATGGGAAATCTGTGAACTTTCTGGAGAAGAATAGATAA
Source organism: Begonia peltatifolia (assembly GCA_022433055.1). Lineage (NCBI taxonomy): Eukaryota > Viridiplantae > Streptophyta > Magnoliopsida > Cucurbitales > Begoniaceae > Begonia > Begonia peltatifolia. The sequence continues at coordinate 6,993,357 of CM039518.1, forward strand.
TCTCATCACTTGTCAGAAACAGCAAAAAGTTGGTCCGACGATTTTCAAGAGAAATGGCTCATCTTTATAGGAATGCAAAAACAGGATTTGAAAGAAGAAGCAACCGCGTTCAGAGTCACACGCGATGATTCCTAGTCCCCGAGGAACACTCGTTGAAATTCAGGTGAAGTTGACTTCTTAAATTTTCTGCTTCTTCTCTACTACATTGTTTTAGGCAACTTGCAGAGCTCTCAATAAAAATATACGACTGTGGAATCGAACGTAGACTTTTCGTTGCTTTGGAATATAATAAGAATGAAAGTCCATAAAAGCCAGCTAATGCCCCTAATTTCCTATTCTTCTACTATTAAATGAGTTTTATTACTCATTCATACTGAAGTTCACCAATCTTTTGGAGTCATTTTTTAACCTATCTATAAGACCTCGGACAAATACGATGTCTTCTTTCCAATGAGCATATTTTTAAATGTTATAATTAAAACAGTAAACAAACGTGATAATGTTATAATGAAAATTTTGAATAAAAATTTTATGTCATAACTGGCATAAAATTTAAAAGATGAAGCTCTAAACTTTTATTTTATTTTTAATTCTTTCTTTAAGTGTGAGAAATTAAGTTGAATTGATGGCTGAATAATCCCTTTTTAGGTAGGATAGCAACTTAATCAGGAAACCAGAGCGAGAAACTATCGTGGAGAGGGGAGTTCGTCAAAGAACGAGCCATCTATTAAACTGCAATGAATTATTGATTTAGAAGAAATATTTTTGGACTTTCTCTACAGAATATTTGTAAGTGAAAGATTTTCTCCTCTCTATGGCATTCTTACGTATAAATTCAGATTTCTTTTAGCTGGATTTTCGATTTGGTTTCAAATATTAGGTGAAACTAAAGAAAATGAGAGTTTTGCCTTATTTCTATCGAATCGTAGTAGGATTCTCGAAAATACATCGAGGGTAAATCAACCTACATAATCCTTTTTTCCTCCATTTCATTTGAAATTCAAAATTTGAACTTAAACTTGGGTTAGATATTCCTTGTATCATCGTTGAAACAGAATTTTTGCATGTAAATTTGAAAGGATAACAAACGGAATCACAAGTTTTGGCTGAGTAAAATATTCATTCAAAATTCTTGTTGTTTATGTTAACAAATTTGACCTCCTATTCTTTTGATTTCGGTTTAATTTTAGAATTTCTTTGTAACATAGTTGGACAATCTAAATTTATCCACTCAACTTGAATAAGATTGGATCAGATCGAATCGTCCCCACTAGATCTGGACAAATCAACCCAGTTCACACTAGATCAAATCGACCAACCTAGGTTAGACCTGACCTAACTGACTCAGACCAGACTAGACTAACTTGAATCGGACCAGATTGATTCAACCTGAATTGGACCACACCATACCTGTTTGGAATGAATCAGATTTGAAAATATTTTTATAAGTTTCTTAAAGTTTTACGCACCTACTAATGTGGGTTATGATAGATTTTTAGGGTTAACACTTATTTGGACTTTCTAGTTTTGACCTCAACGGTTTAGTGATATTTATTGGTTGAGGTAGAGATTTATTTATTATGTTCACTTGTGCATATCATTATTAATTATCTTAATAGTTATTTCATATTCATTTATGATATTTCCTATTTTTGACATGTCAATTTTTATGTATGCATGTTTCACGATCACATTTATTTTGAACATACATGTTTATTTTTCTTTATGATGATCACAGCAATAATGTGTATTGGGTTTGATATACTCGAATGAGAGTCATTGTTGGTTTCCCATTTGCTAAAATGGAGAATGTGTTTATTGTTCAAATAGCATAACGAGACAGTTGATTGTGTTGTGTTTCTAAGTTTGGGTTTCTAAACCTGATCAGACTTCGTTCGTTCTATAGTAGTGATCTAATTTAATATTTATCACCATATAGTGGATGTTTTCATTGTTGTTCTACTGATGGTTCAAGGTAACTTTTTCAAATGTGTTTTTACTTAGTTTTTGATACATGGATTTTCACGATGCATGCTCACTCATAATTTATCAAGCACTAGATATTATACTTAGATTCATATTAAGTTTAGTCACTTCACCATAATTGATATCTGCTTTCAGGCATTAGTCAGAGAGTTTGGAGGAGCCAATGCACTAGTGACAACACAGCTAGTAGCTTAAGTGGTACCAACTCAAGGTAACCTGTGGATGTTATCTGGAAGTTCTAGGTTCGAGTTGAGCAAGACATGAAATTCCTCGTACTGCAGCAGGAAAATGTCATAAGTAACGTGTTCAGTTCTCGTAGGTGGCGGCAGACCTAACGCCAAAAGTAGGGGTTCTGGGCCGTTACATAAAAGGACGCCTTTTGTGACAACTCAGTCGGCCCCACCCTCGAGAATCCGTGACTGGTTATACACCGGCCCAGGTCAGCCCCAGGATCTGTCGTGTCGCTGTGCACTCATAACCTTTTCCCCCATTAGTAGAGGATATTTTGCCCTCATCAACGAGTCGAACTTTATATCCCATGATAACATCCAAAAGTTTTCATATACTGATACCACTTGGGTTGCGTCCCTTTTGTGACAGCCCAACCGACCCCACCCTCGAGGATCCGTGACTGGCGGCTGACCAGGGCCAGTGTATAAACAGTCGCAAATCTTCAAGGGTGGGGCTGGCTAAGCTGGCACACATGAATTGATCATTCATTGAATGCATATATAATACATATAAAGTAAACCATGCAAATTCTTATTATCTAATCAGCAAATGATGAATGAATCATGGTTTTACGTTAATGTAGACATTATTTAATTATATTTCAAATTTCATGGAAAACAAATAAAAAAAACACCCAAAACCACATTTTAGTTCAAATGTGATATAAGAGGGCGACAACCCTCTACGACATATTGTGGAGTTTTTGGAGAAGACTAAGACGCCAACTGGAGGCACAATTTGCGATACATTCTATAATGGTCGAATAGAGTGTCATATTTTAAAGTTGTTGTTTTTCCCTATTTTTGAGTGATATAGCACCCCAAAGGAGTGTAGCGTTGAGAATATTTCATTCCTGTCTATATTGAGTGTGGTAGTGCCTAAACAGACAATTGCAGTTTAAAGAATATATTTTTTAAATTTTGAATATCTAAAATGAGCACTATGGTGCCCTAAATAAGCGCTCGTGATTCCAAATTTTTTTCATGCTAAAAACACTAAAACTTGTCCAATTTCACTCAATTTCAGCTAATCCTTCAATAACTTCAAGCTAATCTAATCTAATCATTAACAACAATGAACAAGTTCTACTCAGAAATCTCCATGTATTACATGCAAAATACATAAAATTCCACTTCTAAAATGATTAGAATTACTTACATTTTTATTTAGTCCTTTAATCTAGGATATGTTATTAAACTTTTCTTTAGATTTTGTCTTTTAAATATCCAATTTTTCCTCCTTTTTCCTATATCTCTCTCACAAGCTTCTAATCTCTCTCTCCCCCCCCTCCAAAAAAAAAAAAAAAAAAGGAAATCACCAACCATTGTTCTAGTAATATCCATGGATGAAATTACAATTTTGCCCTTCCTTATTTAGTTCGAAATACTATTTTACCCTCCTATAACTAAAATATTAAGATATCAGCTATTTATAAATTATACTCAATATTAAGCAATCCTTATTAATTTAATGTGATTATATTTGAGCGAATAGAAATTAATTAGACTAAATATAATTAATGAAGATAATTAAGATTAATAAACTGAATTAATCTCCAGAGCAAACACCTTTTCTACATTTTCATATTGACATGTAGCACCATCTAATTGTTGACCATATTTTATTACGTATAATTTTAGGTCAGACCTTAATGAAACTTTTCCTTTTACTAATCATCCCCAAGTCTTGTTCGATTTGTTCAAATCGAGCACTTATCGTAAGTTGTACTTACTCACCTCATTTAATTAGTCCAACTTCAAAAGTATATATTTTTAGCTACAAAATCATTCACTTCATTAACACGTCTACTTTAATATTCTAAAATTTCATAAAACGCCATTCATATTTACCTATTTAATGACATTTAAATATCTAAACAATTCTTGAAAAATAATTTTTATCTTAGTCATTCTTGTGAACAATAATTAATTTTACTTCCAATAATTCATATTTTGCTGTTTTTATAATATTTCAGTCATATCCAAATTTTGAATCATCACATTTATGACTTCTTAAAGTGTAACACCCGAGAAAAACCCCGCGTTCTCGGTGCGCTACAGTGCATCTACACACTACACACACATACTAACACTTGACACAACTAACTCAATTCAATACCCCTTTCGTTTTCAAATCATTTTCAAAAGAACATTTGTGAGTAGGAAAATTTTTTTTTTTTTTTTGACTCGATTCGAAAAAAAACAACTCGCATCCCGAAGAAGAAACACGAAGTCCTCAACATAAAACTATGCAGCGGAAAAGAAAACCATTTAAAACAATTTGAGATAAAACGGTGAGACTTGAAATCCTAGGAAAGAATCCCACGCACCCCATGAACTACCCAGTCCGGTCCCAAGCACTCACGTCCCCACTCCGACACCCCGCGTACACCATCGCGGTGCCAACCCAACGTCACTGTATCTCGCGCACGCTCACAGCGCCGCGTGCCCCACGCACCCTGCCTCTGTACAGCACGTCCGCACGCACGCCCTCACCCGGCGCCGCATGACCCGTGTGCACCCGCAGGGCCGCGTGCCCCGCGCACCTGCGATCACGCCACACTTCCACGCTCATCTACCTTTTTCTAGCATTTACTGTTCACACCTCAACCTATTTCGTATCTCCTCGACTCCCAACCTCTCTCCCGGAATTTCGGCAGAGTAACGGCTAAAAACTGACTATCCCAAAATTTAAACCCTGCACACAATTCACCATAATCCAACAATGTTTATCTATCCATCATCCAGAGAAATCACCATAACCAAATCAGAGTAAGAAGACAATAAGAACCCATCAAATAGAAATGAAGAAAGTCCTCCAAAACACTACAACTCCTCTATACAATCTCAAAAGATCAATGTCTATACAACCCCGCTATCTACACAAATACCCAACATGAAATGATAAATCCACTATCACCTACCACCACCACGGGTCGGGTCGCCCTAACAAAAATCCGCCATCCGGTGCCTCGGGTGCACGCCGCCAACCATCCTACGCCTCTGGACTAGGCTCTCGAGGCTCACCAGCGGTATCGTCAGCACCTACACCACAGAACACACAACATAAGCCTAACGCTCAGTAAGTAATGCGATATGAAGGTAAAAGTCGACAATGCAATCCTATCACATGCAGTCTCTACACTCACACTCATGTTGTCACATCTGTGACGCGTAGTGCAGCCGCACCAGGGTAAGGAGGAACCTCACGCCACCCTACACCCTAACACGTCGCCACCGTCCCGGACTCCCCAGCAACGAGGCCCACAAGCTACACCCACGCATCACCACACGGCAACCACATCAGGGTAAGGGTGTACCTCGCGCCACTCTACACCCTGACACGTCGCCCCCGTCCCAGCCTCCCCAGCACGGGGCCACAGTTGCCACACACACACGTTTCGCGACAGCCCAGCCGGCCCACCCCTCGAGTAGGATCCGCGACTGGTGTTGCACCGGCCCACACACTAGTAGGATCCGCGGTACCACTGCCCATATCCTCACCGTCAACACATTCACGCCGCATGACGGCCCAGCCGGCCCACCCCTCGAGTAGGATCCGCGACTGGTGAGGCACCGGCCCACACACTAGCGGGATCCGCGGTACCACCGCCACACGTCTCACCTCATACATCAAAGCATGCTAAAAATCAATTTCGTTCCCGTTTTAAAAATATGATGCATGTCATACAATACGCACACACACCGCAATCAATCGCATAAACACTAAAGTTCTACAGTGTAGGCCCACTTGGGCAAAACACATGCATACACTACTTACCTGGCGTCCTAAGCTCGCTCGATACACAGCTTCGCCAACAGGAAGCCTCAACCTAAAACACAACCAATTCTCATCAGTATTTCTCCCAACATTTACCAATTAGCTAAAAATAACCTTATCTAACTACACTCATTAAATTCCAACTAAAACGGTCCATTGGTTTGGTTTAGCCGAATACCAGCTCAACGTTCGGATGCGCATAACTTTTGCGTCCGTCAACGGAATCAAACGATTCAAGTGGCTAAACGTTCCCTTAGGAACCTAGTTTAACATCCCAAGACGGATTTTAAATCGGTAGGCCGCAGATAGGCGAAAAACGCCAATAACCGAATCTGCCATTTTATTAAAATTTCACATTCTCTCTTCCCTTCAACCAAAACTCACTCCCAACTAATTATATGCATCAGAAATGGCTATGATACGCTCACACGTCAAATTTCCATGAAAAACGCTCGCAAATTTGATTTGGACCAAAATTCGGCCTAAACTTCCGACGCGCATAACTTTTACGTCGGATATCAGAATCGAACGATTCCAGTGGCCATACGTTCCTTTAACAATCTATTTTAACCCACAAAAACAGAATTTAAAACGATGAACCAAAACTAGGCCAAAATGGTTAAAAACCGAATCTGTTTCTACACAAAATAGACAAATTTCCGTCATCCACCCGATTGCTACAAGTCTCTTCACTAAACATCCACATTCCAGCCAACTAAGCATAAACAGAGCAAAAACCGGTGGTTTCAGACTCGACCCGAACCCCGCAGTCAACACAATTTCTGGGATTTTCCCTTCAACCCGAGCACTCGGCCAAGCCAGCCATTTAACACGGTTGAGGCCCCCCTTCCAGACTCCCTGGTTACACGCTCGGACCTTGGGAGTCTGGTTCAGAGTATGCTGACCATAATCGGCCGCAAAAACCAAAGATAACAGGGGAAGGTTACCTGTTTCTCGGTCAAGTTTTCGGTCCAGAAAATTGAGCCGCCAACTGACCACAGCTCGCCGGAGTACCCTGCGCGCCGGCCTTCCACCCACGGCAACTGATCGTCGACGCCAACTCCCGATTCCGCTCTCCTCTCGGTCGTTTGCCCTCGCCCTTCGCCTCGTCGGTAAACAGCCGAATGGCTTCAAAAATTGAAGCCATTCGGTTGTTATTCATTTTATTATATATTTTTTTTTTATTTATATATATATATACCAAATTACAAAACTGCCCTCACGTGTTTAAATCTTCCGTGATTTCGTTAATTTCTCGACCTCCCGACTTTAAATTCTGAAACTAATCGCAAAAGTCGGCTTCGAGCCTTATAATGTAAATCTTTCCCGTTGAACTATTTCTCAAAACTCCGACCGGGATTAAGTAAAAAAAAAAAATTCCAGAAATTAAAATAAAAATCGAAATTCCCGGGTTACTACATAAAGCTTGGAACAGTATTTTCAAGAATAAGCTCAAACTTAGAAAAATTCATGCACTTGAATCAACACTATTTTTAGTACTCTCTTAAAACTTTTATAATAATCCTTTAATTCCATACTAGGGCTAAGACCTAAGCCTAAAATGATTTAAGAAGGATTTTGAAAATAGGCCAAGATGTCCTAGCATGGGGCTCAGACAAATTTACTGTTAGGGAGTGTAACGTCCTACAGTTCTACCAGTACAATATTCTATGCTTTCAGTCAGAGTCTGCACTGATTTGTTTTTGAGATTAACTCAAAATGCATTATACTAGGTAGGAAAAAGAACTATAATTATAAACAGTTCAATATCCATTATCCAAGTGATGTAAGATTGTGTATCACTACTTATATGAGCTGCACCTTTACAATCAATAGAATGTTAGGTCGTTCTTAACTTCACAGAGTGAGTTGCCACAATCTCCCCCCTTAGGTACCTCACGTCCTCGTTGTCCACAGTTCTAGTTGAGAATTGTCTTTTATATTATTTGTAATGTCTATCAATTCTCTCAGTACAATATTATCTGCTTTGGGCTGTAGTCCGAATAAATTTTTTCATGAAGTTAACCTAAAATGTATTGTACTAGGTAGGAATGAGAACTCTATTTATAAAGAGTTCAATCTTTACTCTCTTAAACGATGTAAGATTATATACCCCACTGGTATAAGTTGAACCTTTATAATCAACAGAATATTGAGTCGTCTTTGTATTCATAGAGCGACTGCTATAGGGAGCCCTGATAATGGCCAACAAATGGCGCCCAAAGATCCTTGATGCACAGGTGCTAGGCACATGGCCACATACATTTAGAATACTTCACTCACCATGAACTAACCCTTCTAATATCGCAGTGAGAGACAATTTGTGAACTTAGAATGTTTGGTACAAAAGCTCAGTACAGTGGTGCAATGTTAATCATTGTTGTAGCGTCTGAACGATCCTTCATTGTTGATATGAAATAGACTAGCTCCGATGCTTGGGTGATTTGACAAACTATTTTTCTCAAATTGTTAATATCAATTGTGTACAGCAAATCCAATATCATTTAAACTCACTACAACAAATCCAACAACATTTAAACTCACTTTCAGCTAACATACCCGAAACGTGACCTTTTGATTCGTGGTGTTTCAACTTGAAATCACATTTTAATGGAAAAATCAAACGAAAAGTAAACAAAGGAGGATTAGAAACAATGTAGCCTTGAATCCTGTAAATAAGGATCAAAGATCAGAACTTGGACAAAACAAATCGAAGGTGTAAAATCTTCTCTCTTTCTCTTTCTATTGTCAACTAGTTCTCTCAGTTTTTCATTATGATTTCTATCATTCATTTACTTTATCAACTAGTTTTGCTCAGGCAACATAGAGAGAATAAAATAGATAAAACCATATTAAACTCGTATCGTGGTTTTTTAAATTTTTTGATGATCAAATTCTTAGTTTTTCAGTGCATTCTCAATATTATAAAAACCAAAATTTGCAGGATATATATGAATTTTATCATGGTTTAGATTCGATTTATCAATCTTTAGCGTCTTAATTTTTCCAGAATGTATGATATTTCGTTACTGGATCAAAATATAAGATCTATATTATTTTCAAGTGAAAAAGCAAGTTGTTCATGCATAGTTAGATTTTTGCACGAATTGTTGTTGAGTTTTGAGAAGATGACAACACCTTTGACAGAGGATGAGAAACATCTTAAGAACAAGAAAACTCTTTTCATAAATTCATTTGTATTTTTCAAATCAAATTTTTTGTAGAAGGAGAAAACTGGCAATGCAATATGGTTGAAATCAAAGCAACTATCTATAGCTAAAACCCTAACCAATAAGTTGCATATCAAAGAATGATATTATTCTTATTAGATTACTCAGATACATCTACTAGAGATCATTTAACTATAAGGAAATGAAGCCTGATTTAATGATTATGAATGTAAATACGATGAAGAAGATTTATGATTGATTTTATGTGTTTGTTGCCTCCTTACAATACCTTCAAAGATACTATTTTTATACTTTTTTCTTTCTCTCTTTGGATGAAGTTTATGACATGTTTTTCAATGGGAAGATTAATTAACTGGTCAAATTTAAGTCACAAGAATATGGTGTGATTGTTTGGTAGAGTTGAATAATAATGGCAGTGGAAATAGTTTGTGATTATCTTATTTAAGATTAACTATAATAATCATAATTAGAATAATTAAATGTGGATCATAAGTGATATTAGACACTTTGTATATATTAAAGTTATAATTGTTCATTAGAACATAAGTGAATATAAATTTAATAACAAATATTGTAGTGACCAGATAATTTTAAACATTTATAGTGATAAACTAGACTAATAAAGAAAGAGAATATCTTTCAAATGGAAGAAGTGAGTGTATGCAAAAGAAAGTTATGCATGTTTCACATTGATGGAGTTATTATTATTTGAAAACTACATTGTTTTGGAAAATTACTTTAAATTATATTTTAGAGTGTGAATTTGAAGAAAGTCATTTAACTAAAAAGTTCCAAATATTTTAAAATATGTAGCAGTATAATAAATTGGACAACAATGAGATGGTGTCACGTGTCACTATTAGATTAGTGAAAAATATTTGATTAAGATGTAATTAGTGGATAATTATAGATAATTAATATTAATTAATCATGATTAATTATGTTAATATTTATGATTAACTTAGAATTAATGTAAATTAATTAGTTTAAGCTAAACATAGTTAAAAGATAATAACATGGTATTTTAGCAATTATGTGAAAAAAATTGGTAAAATGATAACTTTACATGGACAAAAAAGATAAATTCATGCTAAGATCTCTCTAGAAAAGGTTGAGAGAGGCTAAAAAGATCAGCCATATTTTGTTCCGTGAAGTTGAAGTTAGAGAGAGAAAGAAAGAAAAAGAAAAGAAAGAAAGTGGAAATTGATGGAGAGGAAGTAAGATTTTTCCTTCAACCCCTCAGAGAGTTGTTCCTCTCATCAAGAGGAATAATTTGAGCTAAGAATTAGAAGGAGAAGTTGAAGAAATAATGACTTCAAGAGGTATGAATTTCTAACTTTAAGAGTTTTCTAAACTGTTTGGAAATTGCATGGTTTAGGGGGAGAAATGATGTTTGGAGGATCATACATGAAATATATGAACTTTCATATGATTCATCTTGATGGTTTGAGTGTGCTTTGGTAAATCAATAGAAAGAATGATAGTTCTAATGTTTAAAGCAAGATATGTTAATATTCATACTTGGTAATTGGATAGTAATGATTAGTTACAAGTTGAAATATGAAATTTGTATGTAAACAATCTTGAGGAATCATAATTTAAATGGAGCTAGAGTAGATGATAGAAACATGTAATTGATGGATTAGAAACATGAATTTGAATTGTTTGGATGAATGGAATATAGAAATCAAAATAGTGTCATTACGCATAAATATTGCATAATTAGAAGCATTAATGTATAATGCTTAATGGCGGCTTAAAATGGAGTAAAATGTGTATTATTAATGTGATTGTATTAGATTGAGTTTTGATTAGTTTTGATAACAGCATCATTTATGCATAAATCATCCGTCATATTACTTGTAATTTAATAAAGATTTGTTTGTTCATAATTTATGCATTATTAGTATATATTACACATTCAATATATACATCGTCAGGATGCTGAATCATATATATATGATATTACGGGAGGCATTATTAGTCATATTCGACCGAATATATATCTCACCGGCTAGGTATTGTTGGCGATATAAAGTTGGAAAATAAAAGTGGGTGACCGAGAGTCTCCCTTTGATTGCAAATCCTTATCCCTCCATAAATATATTTTGACGTGCAGACGCTATTGTGACATATTCAGTAAGATGTACATATATGTGCGGCTTTAAATATGATGGTTGTTGATCATGCATATTGATATTCACGTTATATATAGATATGAAGTATGCATATTGATATATTATAACATGTTAATATGAGATTAATTCAATAATATAGTGCACACACTTGCATTGATTTGCTTATCACGACATAAGTGGTGTGTAAAAGTTGCATTTCATACTCATTACATATAGTTGAGTACAATAGTAAGAAAGAAGTGACTAATGACCTCTAGGCAACGATTTAAATCGTCATGTGTCTAAACATATTCACTTATATGTATTAAATAATTCTTACTTATAAAGAAATGTGATAAATAAAAATAAAGTTAAACACTATTCATATGTCTAGTGAATTATATAAAGAATATTGAAGTTTATTCATTAATCATAATGTCCAAAGAATTCTATAGAAAAGTATAATGTTAGACATTATTTAGAAGAGTCTAGTGAATGTTATAAAGAACATCAAAATGAGTTTAAACATTAATAAAACATGTTTAGATAATTCTATAAAATGTAATTATAGGTTGAGGGTGAATAATAAAATTAGACATTAATAAAATATGTCTAAATAGTTAATTAGATATAAATATTGGTTAAATATAAAAGATGCAATTCAGAGGGTAAACTGTAAATAAAGTTCTTATTATTTACGATTGTGAATGTGTCGAGAATAAAGTACATACAAGGTCGCACATGTGGAAATGGGTATTGAGAATAAATTACAAATGAACTATTGTTAATTGGAATTTAGATGCAAAGATATATCTTGCATGGAAAATTAACTTGTGCATAAAGATTAATTACAAGATAATGCAAAAAGCGTGTAAGAGACTATGATTCTCTAAATCATATGGCTAAACATTTGCATAAATGCACAATACATTTCTTACATAAAGATGTGTGAGGCACAGTTGAACATCAATAAAAAATGTTTAGAGCTTTAATTATAAAATATACAACATGGAATGTGTGATCATGAAAGTTGATCGATGTTAATAAATGGAAGCAATGATTGCGAAGACTAATCATATAAGGAAATTAGTACATGATTATACATGATTTCAACAAAGTTTGGTGAATTGTTATTGAGATTTTTAAAGTTCATTCCATTATTTCCTCTAATTTTTTCTAAACAAGAGGTTGCAGTTCACGGGTTAAAGATAAAGGCAAAATAGGTGAAATAGCTCATATTTATATAAATAAATTTGAATAAAGTCTTGTATATAATAAAATTATATATAAACTGTGAATTAGTTTTATTATTTATTACGGCCAAGTTGCATGTAATTTGTTTTTTCCGCTATGTTGATTTTTATTTAGCATTTTGTGAGTGAAAAATCCTAATCGCTATCTCAATCTTAGAGGGCATCGAGATCGAGGTTGTGACATGGTTATGGTTTAAAAGGTAGATCAAACCAACAAGAAATGTAATTACTATTAGAAAAAATGTACATTAAATGTGAATGTTATATATTACAAAATTAGAATAAGAGAGTCTCTGAACAAAAGTGGAAACAATGGGACATGTACGATGGAGTTATTGCAAAATATGGCCACAAAATCATTAAAATTCTAGTTGCACATGATAGAAACTTAATGCCTTGCTAGTATAGATTCTAGATTTAACTTGCATGTTCCTTATATCTCAATCAAGAATTATTTTCAAAACATGAGACTATATGTAAAAGAGTTATTGATGGGTAGTAATGCATTTTCTAAAATAATGACCTTAGAATAGTTGTAATAAAAATGTTTGATGAAGCTATCAAAAAGTTTGCTACTATGCAATATATTCTCGATCCGAAGAGAACTCCTATCTCTCTGAGTCCATAAATGATACAAGTAGATCAGTGATGGTAGAGTTTGGAAAATCAATAAAGTTTCTTTTTTTTTTTTTTGGTCATAAAAGCATGCTTGAATTTTGCGAATTCTCAAGTTCTATGGGGTTTGAAATTCAAATGTGATGTTTTGGAATTGACTCATTTGAGATGTTACTTAGATTTTGACCTATGCGTCTAGGGCACATGAGTGACATTTGGACAAATGAGTTTAACATCTTGACGGACAAATATTAGTAAATTGTGGTTATGGGAGAACTATTTTCAAAAAATAGAAGTTCAAGATTCATCAACACAAAGGAAACACTTAATTACATGCATTGTAACATTTGAGGACCAACTAGAGTACCTTAAAAAAGATGTGCTACTTATATGTTTGACAATTATCGATGATCTTCATAAAAATTTAAGTTCTTTTTTAAGTAAAAGGTGACATGTTTATTACTTTCAAGGAATCAAAAACATTGGTTCAAAAGTACTAGTGAAGTATGGTGAGGCATAATGAGGGAAGAGATTTTGATGAAGAAGGCACAATATATACTTACCTTGTAAATCGTTCTTCGTCAACTACTCTAGATGTGAGTTATAAAGAAATGTGGTCAGACACTCTTACTAATTATTCTAATTTTATAGTATTTGATTATTATGTATATAATGACAAATTACGAGTCAAATTTAGGAAGTATGTACTTCTTGGCTACATGTGTTGAGCCAAAGGATATAAATTATGGTATCCTTAATTTAGTAGATTAATATTTAGTAGAAATATTATACTTGATTGCATTGTTATGCTTGTCAAGTGACATTCTCAAAATTTTTCTAAAAACACTTATTAGAACTACAAATATATCAAAATTGAAATTATTCAACAACATAGAATAGAAACTCAATATTGGTTTTCAATCAAATAAAAAAAACTTGACCCCGATCGAACCTTACTGATGAAACCAAAGTTATAAAATATGGAAATCGACTTAGACCAAACTTATTGATAAAAATCAAAACTATCAATTTGATTTCTCAATATTAGACTCGAAGAAAATCTAGTTCTTTATAAATAACTAAAGAGAAAATTCTAAAAAAAATCACTAAAAACATATAAGCTTTAATAAAATATGATTCATCATAATTGTTACCCAATGACTACAAACATTGTGTTTAAATAGAATACAAATAAACTTTAAAAATAATAGTAAATAATACAAAATATCTATAAAAATATTAAAAAAAACTCCAATAAGTGTCAAAATACAAAATATGTAAAGACTAAAATGTCAAAAACTTAACAAAAACAAATTTTGGAAAGATTTGGCGTCAAGTGGTTGTGTGCGCTGCCCTTTTCCGTGCATGCTACTCACCTTCTCACCCTTTCAACATGCCTCTAATGCTCCAAATACTTTATGATAAGTGTGTATTTTGCACGCTTAATTGTACTATTTTATAATTGATTCGATAAGTTTTTCTCAAGTGTTTGAGAGAATTTGACATTTTTAGTGTAAGTGCAAAGATAAAATAAAATAAAACAAGTTAGAGTATCAACAAAGAGAATTGGATAATTTTGTTGCATCATGAGACAAATTGAGCAAGCAAATCTGAAGCAATGCTGATCGGTCACCACATTTGAACGATCAATCGGGTAAAACTCCAAAATTTGTTAGTTTTTGACCCAAGGCAGTGCCGATTGGTCACCACATTTAAGCGATCAATCGGCAAAGGCGTTAAAAAATCGAAGTTTTCAAGAAGCAGAACGGAGATAGTGCCAATCAATCGCCTAATGTGAGGTGATCAATCACATGAAGAGGCAATCGATCACATGATTAGCTGACCGATTACTATATGTGCAGCGATTGATCGCAGTCCAAATTAAAAAAATTTAATTTTGGAATTTTAATCGAAATAATCCCAGCCGTTGATCATGGGGACGCAGATTTTTCTCAAAATTAGGTTATAAATCAAAGGAGATGGTTGTAAAGAGAGGATCGTTGAGGGCTAAAGAGACAGATCATAATGAAGATAGAGCATCGAGAAGAGGATTTCAGATTGAAAAAACATAGTTTTCCTTTCTCCTTCTCTTGGAAAACTATGAACTTCCTTATTTCTTTTGTAGTTTTTTGTTATTTCAACATGAACTAACTTTCTTTCTAGTGTTAAGTCGTAGCCAAATTATAAATATTTGATATTTTGTTTAATTTAGTTTCTTGATATTCTATTCCAATTATGTGATTAGTAAATTATTACTGTTCTTATTGTCTGATTAACAATAGCATGTTCGTTGGATTGTATAGAGAATGAGAAGTAAAAAATAATCGTGCAATAGATAATTCACCATGAAAATGATATTGGATTAGAGATAGCTAAGACATTCATGTGATAGTTTGATTTCTTGTTTTTAATGTATTCAATTAATTGTTTATAACATCCGAAGATTTGATTGGCTAAACTATAATAAGTACATCATGTTTATATTGTCAACATAAGTGGAGATAGAATTAGGTGAAAAACCAAACTAAAAAAGGGAGAGTGAAGAATTGAGGTGTTTGGCGTTGAAGATGTGAAAGAAAGAATGAAGGAAGAGATGATTTTATGTGGGGGTAACACCTCATTAAAGTTTAGCTTCTTTAAGAAGCTGCAACTTCAAAAAAAAAAAAGAGAATAAAACTATTTTTTTTCTTTGCTCTCTTCCCCTCCACACGCCAACTGATTTCTTTCCTCCTCTTTCTTCAATCTATGGTAAGTTTTTAGTTCTTTCACATGTGAGTTTTCATTTCTTGGCTTAAAAGAGGTTTGATTGTTGGTTTTGGTTTGATATTTTGTGCATTTTATTGAAATTGTTAAACCCTAATTTTGGAAACACGAAAATGTTAGTTCATTGTTGGATTTTTCTCCTCTTTTGGCTGCTAGTAGATAATATATAAAAGTATTGGAGAACTTTATTGGAAAGAAGTAGATTGTTGTTGGGTTTATGTTAAAAAAAAAAGTTTGTTTAAAATCTGGGCAGATGCTGTAATGGTCAATTTTGGCTATGATGTTGTCATTGGATTATAAAATGCATTTGACCATTAGAAACTAGACACTTTGAGGTTTTTATAACATCTTGAATAATCAATTTCGGACTTATATTCAATTTATTATGAATTTTTGAAGTTGGTTGAAAGTTTGATAAAAAAAAAACTGAAATTTAGAACTACGTACAGGGTAGTTTTGGTTTTTGTTAAATTCTGCTGATCCATTGTGCTTGGTTTGTTAAATAGATCTTATCATGAGAAACTAGACATCCTGAGAAGTCTGTAGCACTTCGAATCGTCAAAATTAGATAAGTATCGAATTTGATATAAATTTTCAAATTTGGTCGAAAAAGAGGCTATTTCGGGTTTAGCTAGATTATGCTTAAATTGTTGATTTTCTCTTTGGATTTCATAAGTTGGTGGTGAAGGAAATGAGAGTTGACGGAATTATGTCATTGTTTTAGGTTTTCAAGTTTTCCCGATTTAGAGTACTATTGTCAAAATTTTTTCGGTATGCCAAATAATTAGTGTATGTATGCGCATTGCCTTTGAGCCTAGATCACAGATCGATAGGTTTGTGTGCATGCTTACTGTATGTTTTAGTATATAATGCATCATGATTTTAAAGATACGCGTACGGAACGAAAATAATTTACATGTTTTTACATGTTAGCATGGTATGACTTGAAACGATAAGTTATGTAAGAAAGTTAATGAAAAGTGAGGTTGAGGTATGGCTTTCCCAAGAGGTGGACAGCAAGTGTGCCTTTTTTTCTCCCTCTTTACGTGAGTTTGGCCGTCCCGAGAGGTACACTGCGAGGTGTGCCACTTTTTCTAGGTCGAGATATGGTCGTCCCGAGAGGTGGATCGTGAGGAGTGCCTCCTTGATCAGAGCGTA
Source organism: Begonia peltatifolia (assembly GCA_022433055.1). Lineage (NCBI taxonomy): Eukaryota > Viridiplantae > Streptophyta > Magnoliopsida > Cucurbitales > Begoniaceae > Begonia > Begonia peltatifolia. The sequence continues at coordinate 7,010,451 of CM039518.1, forward strand.
AAGAAGTAGAGAACAATAAGTTAATGAACGTGTAAGAATGAAACGAAAATGAAAGCATAAACAAAAAACAAACAAAACTGTAGAAACTGCATATGTTAAGATAGAAGTTGTTTGCAGTATTTTCATTTCATTATGCATTATTTACTTAGCATTAGGCTAATAGATCAGTTCTGTGATATAGGTGACGAGGTGATAGCTGGTGAGTTCTCAGAGCACATTCAAGATTAGGAGACAGTTGGAGAAGTACGCTCAGGTAACGATCAGGCCATCTATTAGAGTGATTTAATCATGAAGCATATGTATAGGTTTTAAGACATTTTGGTGTATAGCTGAATTTTCAAACGTTTTGGTCTTCACTTTAATGTATATACTAATTTTAGAACTGTATGGGTATTTGTTTTGATAGTCGTTTTTGGTTTATTTGATTCAAACGTTTTGGTATTTACTTTGATCTATATACTTCTTTTGGAATTGTATGAGGATTTGTTTTGATAGTAGTTTTTAGTTGATTTGAAAATAGAGGAGGTTTTAATTTTAAAAGATTTAAGTATTATGCTGCCCAAAATTTTTAAAGAAAGTTTTTTTGGTTTTACGATGGGATTTCCACGCGTAGTTAGTTTTTCGCTGTGAGTATTTAAATGTTGTAAATAATATTGTTTTGAGTTGATAAATAAAATTTTAAAATTTTACACAAATTTCTAAGTATAATTTACGTAATCAAGTACCGATTTGGGTTCAGTTAACTTGGGTTGATGCAGAATTAGTGGTCAAACTAGCAAACCAGGTTCAGATAACTCGGGGTGTTACTTTGCTAGGGTTAGAGATCGAGAAGCAATAATCTGTTAATTAGATAAGTTTGTCATTATTCGAGAGAGATTGATAAATATATTTGTGAAATTGTCATCAACACATATTAATAGATGTTAACAAATTAGATTAGTAATATTAAATATTATTAATTTAGGTAAAATCTAAAGCTCTAAAGTTTTCTTGTATTACATTCTACAATTTGATTTAAGTTTCTGTTAATTAATTAAGTTCTCATGTTTTATCTTAATCAAAAATCATCAAGTCTCGTTATTCATCTTAAATTATAATTAAATTCGTTTAATAATTAGTAGAAATAGTCTTCGTGAGTTCGACTTGTATTTATACACTTTATTATTTTTGCGGCATGTGCACTTGCGTTCATATTGATTCACAACACTTTACTTTGTACACACTTATGTTTTTCAATTGGTTGACTTCTAAGGTGCGCTCTAAACAGTTTTTTGGTTTTTTTTTTTATAATATTTAACTCAAAAATACTTATTTTCATCTTCATTTAATGAATATTTATCTATGCTTTGAAAAGCTTTTATTGAAGCTTTAATTTTCGAGCTTTGTTAGTTTATATCAAAGACTTAGTGGAAATGAAGTGGAACAGAATTTGGATTTGAATCAGGATTTACATCAAAGTTTACATAATATTCTATTTTGTCCGATGTCATTTCTATATCATCATCTATTTAGGTTTCTAAATATTACTTGATAGTTAAAGAAAGATCTATAAAGGTGATTGAACCTCCAAAAACATATAAGGTGAGGCTCTTTTGTTACTTATGGCTCGTAATTCTAGTGACAAGTCTTTTACATACTCAATGGTAGTTAGTTATGTCAACGACTATGAAATTGATTATAGCCATGCAAATCCTTAAGGAGAATGACACATTGAAGTTTAAGAGTTGCTTGTTGGTTTTTCCATCAGGAGCTTTGTGGAAGAGGTAAGAGAATTTTCTAGCTAAAGATAGAACGTTTCTCATTGCATTGGAATTTATGTCTGATCTCGATTTCAATTTGGATCAAGTTATCTCATGTTAAGTATATAGGTTTTAGTTATTTTCCAAATTGAGCTTAATTCTGAAAGATCAATTATACCATGACTTTTTATGATAAATTTTCTAATTTTGCCTATGTTTTCCTACTAGATGTTTTCATATAAGGGTTTATTATGAAATACTTAATTTTAGAAAAAAATCATCACTAAAACCATGCTATTCTTTTGATATGGTCATTAAAACATCAAATATTACAAAAAGAAGAATACAAATATGCTTATAAATGCTAGTTGATTGGCAGTGCATCTCACAGTGGATTAGCTGCTCGTATTCTAGAGGCAGAGAATGTGACCATTACAAGCATGTATTTGGTAGGCGATGCCAAATTATGGTGGAGAACACGTTTGGTCGACAATCTGGCTACTGGCAGGCCGAAGATCGATTCCTGGAATAGGTTGGCAAAAGGACTCAACGATCGGTTCCTTCCTCTCAACACAGTATGGGTGCGAGAGAATCTCTCAAGAAGTTGAAGCATACGGGCTCATTGGGGGACTACATGAACAAATTCAGATCCTTAACGCTTGCATTAAGGACATGTCGGAATCAGAAAAGTTGTTCAATTTTCTTTCTGGTTTACAACTTTGGGCGCATGCAGAGTTATGGCGCCAAGGTGTGAAGGATCTTCCTTCAGCCATTGTAGCGGCAAATAGCTTAGTGGATTTCAAGCAATCTTCGGTGGCACCTAGCACCGGAGACAACAAAAAGAAGAAGGAGAAGCAGGTCAAAGCTTTTCCTAAGAAGGATGGCAAGAACTCGAGGCTAAATGATGCAAGTAAGTCCATAAGCAGATCCAGCAATTTCACTAAAAACAACAAGGGATGTTTTATTTGCAACAAGGCACACCAAGCCAAGGAATGCCCAAAGAGAGAGAGATTGAATGTGACGACATTGGAAGAGGGTCAAACTTCTACGGATAGAGCCAAAGAGGTGTCAAGAGTGAACCCGCTTCAGCTCCTAAAGGCACTCTCGATGGAGCAACAAAGTTAGTCAAGAGGACTGATGTATCTGATGGTGACATTAAATGGCAAGGACATTCAAACCATGTTAGACGCGGGAGTGACTAGCAATTTTCTGTTGGAAAGAGTTGTGGTTAGACTAGGTATTACAGCAAATGCAAGCACTTGCTAAATGAAATTGGTTAATTCAGGTGCTATTCCGGTCTATGGAGTAGCCGGAACAAGACTTGAAGTCGTTTGTTGGTTGTTGGTCAGTGATATTAAACTTACTATTATGTCATTTGGTGACTTTGATCTAATCAGATTTCTTTGTTAGTGTCAAGGTGACACTAATCAATGACAAAAAGACACCTTATTTTGTTCAAGCTGTGTATGTAGCTCAAGGTAAGCAAGGCAAGCAAGAGTTGTCGGCAAAACAACTTATGTTGGGTTTGAAGAAAGGGGAGGTCACATATGTGGCAGCCTTGATCGAGATTAAGCCAGATCAAATTGTGGAGATACCGGATGAAGTGGTTGTAGTCTTGGAAGAATTTCAGGATATGATGCTTACTGAACTACCTCAGCATCTCCCACCCAAATGTGCTGCTAATCACAAAGTAGAGCTCGAACCGAGAGCTCTACTGCCTGCTCAAGCTCCGTACAGATTGGCTCTAGCTTAATTGGTGGAATTGCGCAAACAACTTAATGAGTTGCTTGCCGTGGGGTTTATACAACCATCAAAGGCGCCTTATTATGCCCATGTGGTCTTCCAGAAGAAGCAAGATGGGCCATTAAGGATGTGCGTAGATTATCAGGCACTCAACAAGGTGACTGTGAAGAATACGTATCTGGTCCAAAATGCAGCAAACTTGTTCGATTGCTTGGCCAAGGCAAGCTACTTCACCAAATTGAAGATAAGATTGGAGTATTGGCAAGTGAGGATTGCCAAGGGGGACGAGTCAAAGATAACCTGTGTGACTCGGTATAGGGCTTACCAATTTTTTGTTATGCCATTTGGGTTAACTAATGCTCCTGCAACATTTTGTAATTTGAATATTCTTTATGAAATGTTGGACAAGTTTGTCATTATTAACCTCGATGATATGGTTATTTACCCAACAATTCTGGCAGAACATGTGAGACATTTAAGGCAAATGTTCTCACGCCTATGGGAATATGAACTTTATGTCAAGAAGGAGAAATGCGAGTTTTCTAAGAATAAATCACATTTTTAGGATATCCGGTGATTCATGGGAAAATTTGATTGATCTACTCAAGAAAGATCGAAGGTGGAATTGGACCAAGGAATGTTAAGTTGCTTTCGATAAGCTCAAAGAAGCAGTGTCAACAAAATTGGTGCTGAGACTTCCAGACTTTGGAAAGCCATTTGAAGTTCATACTGATGCATCAGACCGAGGCATGGGAGGGGTCTTGGTGTAAGATAGACATCTTGTTTCCTATGAGAGTCGGAAGCTAAAAGATGTCAAGCAACAGTATTTGACTCACGAGAAGAAGATGGCTCTAGTGATTCATTGCTTTGACACATGGAGACATTACCTGTTAGGAACCATGTTCATGGTAGTGACTGACAATTTGGCCAATACATACTTCAAGACTCATAAGAAGCTGACGCCAAAGCAAGCTCATTAGCAAGAATATCTTGCTGAGTTTGATTTTGTGTGGGAACACAAATCTGGAAGGCAGAATCAAGTGGTCGATCTACTATCGCAGAAAGAAGCGCACGAGTATATGGCTTTGTTGACACTGGTGCAGTCAACATTTCTTGAGAGAGTTAGAGAGAAGGCTCAGAAAGACCCGACATACATAAAGTTGGTGCAAGATGTGAGAGACAACATTCTAAAGAGCAACTGACTTGATTTTGATCTTTTATATGCTAAAGATGGGACGATATTTGTGCATAGCATAAGAGGGCTAAGGCAAGACTTGTTGAAGGAAACACACGACACTAAATGGGTTGGTCATCCTGGTGTGGAGAGAATGATGGCTTTACTCAGCAACACTTACGTCTAACCGAAGTGTTGGGGGATGTCGAGATGTATGTGAAGACATGCATGGTGTGTCAATAAGATAAGACCAAGAAAAAGAGGGTAGTAGGTATGCTACAACCGTTGCCCACTCTCCCTTGAAAGTCCAATTACATGGATTTCACCACAAGATTTCCCATGGCAAATAGGATGCGTTTGATTGTTGTGGTGGTTAATCGGTTCTCCAAGTATGCGTCTTCATGGCAGTGCCGCATGCTTGCCCAGCAGATGTTGCTGTCGAGTTGCTGTTAAAAAATGTGGTAAAATATTTTGGTTTGCCTAATGATTTGTGAGTGACAAGGACACTTGGTTCACAGGAAAATTCTGTATAGCTTTATTCAATCTGATTGGAACAGAGTTGAAGTTCTCAATAGCCAACTGCCCATAGACGGATGGACAGACTGAATGCATCAACACACATGTGGAAGAATATCTCAGGCAATATATCACGGCAAGCCAACAAAATTGGGTAGATCTAACTCGATGATACACAGTTTTGCTATAATATACACCGTTTGCCGTCGACGAATATAAGTCCAACAGAGCTTGTGTTGAGTTGGTGCCCAACCACACAACTTGAAGTTGCATATTACAAGCAGCAGGGATATCGCCCAGCAACTTATCAATTCGCCTAGGACAAGCAGGAGCTCATTGATCAGGCAAGGGATAGATTGGCCAAGGTAGCTAGGTGAATGAAGAAATATGCACACCAAACAAGGAGAGATTTGGAGTTTCAAGTAGGAAACAAAGTGAAGTTGAAATTGACGCCTCAAATTTGGAAGAAAGTCACAAACAAGATATATCAGAAAGGGTTGGTTTAGAGATATGATGGAACATTTGAAATAATGAAGAAGGTGGGGAATGTTGTTTATTAACTGCAACTAACTGAGAGGTTAAAGGTACACCCTACTTTCTATGTGAGCTTTTTGAAACCCTTCTATGAGGATTCAACAAGTAGGGAACAAAGGAAGCGAGCTCCACCGACTATTCAGAAATAGTTTGAGAAAGAAGCCGAGTGTATTCTCAATCACCGCACGCGTAGGGCGAGCAAGATGAATAGACAGACAGATTACTTGGTGTAAATGGAAGGGAAGTGGACCAGCTGATACTACTTGGGAGCAAGACACTACCTTGTCGCAGTTTGAGGAGTTGGTTCACAATTACTTATCATCCCAGTTGATGAGGGCATCGACTTCAGTGGGTGGGGGTGGTTTGTAAGCCCAGCACGAGCATAAGCATGAGCAGTGTGCAAGGTGAGGCTGCGCACACCTCAGATGGCCATGGGCTCGCGCACGAATTGGACCACATGGGTCAAGTGGAGTACGGTCATGGCGAGTAGTTAAGACAAGCTCCGATATTCCCAGACATGTTAGCAAGTGAGAATGGCGGGCGAGTGTTCCGCTGAGCAGAACTAGACAACTGATGCACGCGGGTTATGACAAGCTCCAATATTCTCGGCAAGCTGGCCAAGACAAGGGAGAATGGAGGGCAAGGGTGGGCTGTACATGGGCAGTTCAGCATTACGTGGCATAGCTGATGTGCAAAACACTTACTAGCCGAAAGAGATGCTGAGTGGGCCAGGCATTGTGGCAGGCAAGAGCACACGATCAGCACTACATGGCATAGCTGATGCGCGAAGTACTTAATGGAGGATGATGAGTGTGCTGAGTGTTGTGGCGAGCATGAGTAGGTACCTCGCACATGATCAGCACTACGTAGCACAGTTGATGTGCAAAGCACTTAGTGGCCAAGTGGAGGATGCTGAGTGGGCTGAGCGTTATGACAAGCGTGGGCAGTTACCTTGCACACGATCAGCACTACAAGGTGCAGCGGATGTGCGCAGCACTTAGTGACCAAGAGGGGCACTAGTAGGCAGAGTGGGCATACACTTGGCATGATCAAATTAACAAAGCCTCATGAGTAGGATTGTTAACTGTATTTTGTAGGCTATATATAGGAACAACTTAGCAGGCATTGAGACCACAAGTTGTGTGAGTCCTTTGCCATAGATATGACATTAGGTTGTAATTTCTTCCATGATGTCATAGCATCTATGCAACAGCGACTCTCTGACACCATAACTGTCACAGAACCAGAGGGCCTCCCGACCACCCCGACTGTGACGTGAACTCACTCATATACATTATAATCAGACAACACCTTTTTACCAAATTAATTTGTTTAGAAGAACACTTGTAAGGTCTGAAAATTTTAAATTTTACTAAAGTGAATCACTCCAAAAAATAATACGTGTAAGATCCTTGATATGAAAATTCGCAGCGTAGAGAAAATATTTAAAACATAAAATAAAAAGGCAGCAAGATCCAAAAATGTGGAAATGGGGCTTAACACACAGCTTGCGCTACCTGGCTCGGCGCCGCGCGCCCGAGTAGCGACGCCGCGCGCCACGGCATGGCGCCGCACGCCCCTTGCGCGAGCCCACTCAGCTTACGAGCTGCGCGCCCCACACGCCCTGCCTCCGCACTGCGCGTTTGCACGTATGCCCTCACCCGACGCCGTCCGACCCTTGTGCACTTGTAGGGTTGCGTGCCCCGCGCACTTCGCCACTCCCATTCGCACCTCACTGCGCGTACCCCAACCTAATCTGTACCACTAGACCTACCAACTATTCTCTCGAAATTTTGGCAGAGTAACGACTAAAAATTGGCTATCCCAAAAATCTGAACCTGCATACAGTTCACCAAAACTTTCCAGAATATCTATCAAGAGATCCCCACAAAATCAGAGTTAAAAAAAAACGACAACAATCCATAAACTACCAAATGAAGAAAATTCACAGTATCGAGCATTACCAAGATTCTTACATATAAAGAGTATACATGCGTCACCAAGATGTCGCAAACACTCCATGAACTCCTTTACAATCGACGCCTATACAAACTTGTCCGATCACCTAGATATCCCGATACAACAAAAGAAATAACCCAAACAGTCTAGCCACCACCTACCATCTCTACTGGTCAGCCCATCCTAACAAATCCGCCATCTGGTGCCTCGTTAGCACGCCGCCAACCGTGCTATGCCTCAAGACTAGGTTCTCGGGGCTTACCAGCGACAATATCTGCATCTACATTACAGTGCACACATGATAAGCCTAACGCTTAGTAAGTAATGTGATACGAGAAATAAAAATCTACAATGCAATTCTATCACATGCAATCTCTACTCTCACGCTCATGTTGTCGATGTTTGTAACGCGTAGTGCAACCACACCAGGGTGAAAATGAACCTAGCGCCACCCTAAACCCTGGCACGTCGCCACTGTCCCGGACTCCCCAGCAGCGAGATCTACAAGCTACACACATGCATAACCACACAACAACCACGTCAGGGTAAAGGTGAACCTCGTGCCACACTACACCCTGACGCATTGCCTCCGTCCTGGCCTCCTCAGCAGCAGGGCCACAGTTGCCACACAGACACATTCCTCAACAGCTGAGCCAACCCACTACTCGATCAGAATTCGCGACTGGTGTTGCACCGTCCCACTGCTCGAGTGGGATTAGCGGCGCCACTGTTCATCATCCTCACCGTCAACACATACACGCCGCGTGACAACCCAGCTAGCCCACTCCTTGAGTGAAATCCGCAGTTGGTTACGCACCGGCCTACACACTAGCAGGATCCCCGGTACCACTACCACGTGTCTCACCACTTACTCAAAATATGCTCAAAACTATTTTCGTTCATTTTTTAAAACATGATGCATGTCAAACAATATGCACGCACATCACAATCAAATAACATAAAGCTTATTGTTACACGGTGTAGGCCCAACTAGGCAAAATGCATACATGCACTACTTGTTTGGCGTACTAAGCTCACTCGACGCACAGATTACCCAAAAACGCCTCAACATAAAACATAAACAATCACTTATCAATCTTCGCATCAAAATTCACTAACTACGCTAAAAATCACATTACTCAACTAAACCCACGAAATCCCCACTAAAACGGTTGCTAATTCGGTTCGGCCAAAAACCCGCCCAAACTTCGGACGAGCATAACTTTTGCGTTCATTATCAAAATCGAACGATTCAACGGGCTAAACGCTGCTATAGGGACCTAGTTTAACACCCAGATTTTTAAAACAATAAGCCGCAGCTAGGGGAAAAACACAAGAAATCAAATCGCCTTTCACTCAAAATTTCACATCTCCGTTGTAACACCTCGAGAAACGCCACGTTCTCGGTGCGCTACAGTACATCTACACACTATGACACACTAAAATTTGACACAACTCACTCAGTTTAATAGTACTTTCATTCTCAAATAATCTTCAAAAGAACATTTGTGAGTATGAAAAATTTTCGACTCGATTCGAAAACAACCTGCACCCCGAAGAGGGAACACGAAATCCTCAATGTAAAAATACGCAGCGGAAAAGAAAACAATTTAAAATAGTTTTAAGATAAAATGGAAAGACTCAAAATCCTAAGAAGGAGTCCAACATATCCCTCAAACAACACGAAATCGGTGTCGTACACTCATGTCCCCACTTTGATGCCCCGCGCGCACACTCGCGGTGCTGTGCGGGCCAACTTAACTTCACCGCGTCATGCGTACGCTCACAGCGCCGCGTGCCCCACACACCCTGCCTCCGTATAGGACGTTCGCACACACGCCCTCACTCGGCGTTGCATGATCCGTGAGCACCCGCACGGCCGCGTGCCCTGTGCACCTGCGATCACGCCGCACACCCACTTCCATTCACACTTCTCTAACACTCACTGTACACATCCCGACCTATTCCATATGCTCTTAACTCCCAACCTCTCTCCCGAAATTTCGGCAGAGTAACGGCTAAAAACTGACTATCCCAAAATTTAAACCCTGCATACAGTTCACCAGATACCAACAATATTTATCTATCAACCATTCAGGGGATCTCCATAATAAAATAATCAAAGTTTAAAGACAATGAAAATCTATCAACTACAAATGAGGAAAGTTCTCAGTGTAGAGCAATACCAAGCTCCTACATGTAAGGCAAACGCGTACATCACAAAATAATACGCACTCCATAAACTTCTATACAACAGACGCCTATACAACCCGTCTAATCAACTGTACATCGACACAGTAAAATAAAATACCCGCAATAGCCAAGCCACCACCTATCGTCTCCACGGGTAGGGTCGCCCTAACAAAATCCGCCATCCGGTACTCGGTCGCACGCCGCCAACCATCCTATACCTCAGGATTAGGCTCTCGAGGCTCACCAGCAATATCGTCAGCACCTACACCATAGAACACACAACATAAGCCTAACGCTCGTAAGTAGTACAATATGAAAGTAAAAGCCGACAATGCAATCCTATCACATGCAGTCTCTACACTCACACTCATGTTGTCACATTTGTGACGCATAGTGTAGCAGCACCAGGGTAAGGAAGAACCTAACGCTGCCCTACATCCTGACACGTTGCCACCATCCAGGACTCCCAAGTAACGAGGCCCACAAGCTACAGACACGCATCACCACACAGCAACCACATCAGGGTGAGAGTGTACCTCGCTCCACACTATACCCTGACACGTCCCCCTATCCAAACCTCCGCAGCACGGGGCCACAGTTGTTACACACACACGTTTCGCGACAGCCCAGCCGGCTCACTCCTCGAGCAAAATTCGCGACTAGTGTTGCACCGGCCCACACACTAGTAGGGTCTGCGGTACCACTTCCCATCACCCTCACAGTCAACACATGCACGCCGCGAGACGGCCCAGCTGGCCCACTTCTTCAGCAAAATCCATGGTTGGTTACGCACCAGTCCACACACTAATAGGATCCGCGGTACCACCGCCCCGTGTCTCACCATTTACTCAAAATATGCTCAAAATAATTTTCGTTCCCTTTTTTAAAAAAAATGATGTATGTCAAATAATACGCATGCACACCACAATCAATCACATAAAATCTAAAGTTCTACGGTATAGGCCCACTTGGGCAAGACGCATGCATGCACTACTTACCTGGCGTCCTAAGCTCGCTCGACGCACAGCTTCGCCAAAAATGCCTCAACCTAAAACGCAAACAATTCACTCATCAATTTTTACTTCAAAACTCACCAAATAATTTAAAATGACATTCCTTAATTACACTCATGAAATTCCAATTAAAACGAGTCGCTAATTTGGTTTGGCTAAAAATTAGCTTAAACTTCGGACGCGCATAACCTTTACGTCCGTCAACAGAATCGAACGATTCAAGTGGCTAAACGTCCCCTTAGGAACCTAGTTTAACATATTAAGACGGATTTTAAAACGGTAAGCCGAATCTAGGTGGAAAAACCCCGAAACCGAATCTGCCCCTTTTTATTAAATTTCACATTTTTATTTTTCTTCAACCAAAAGTCACTCAAATTTGGCTTTACACATCAAAAACAGCCATGCCACTATCACACGTCACAATTCTACGAAAAACGCTCACCAATTTGACTTGGACCAAAATCTGACATACACTTCCGACGTGCATAACTTTTGCGTCGGATATCAAAATCGAACGATTCCAGTGGCCAAACACTCCTCTAACTACTTATTTTAACTCACTAAAACAAAATTTAAAACGACCAACCGTAGTCCCGTCAAAATTTCCAAAAACAGAACTGTTTTTATACAAAAATATCTGAAATCTCAACTTCGATCAAATTTCTCCAATTTCTTTACCGAACAATCACATTTCAGTCTATTAAACATAATCTAACTAGACATAAGTAATTCAAGCACAAAATCTAAATTTTGGTTCAACCTTCTCCCTAGGTTTCTCGCCCTCTCACCAGTCTCCTACTGCCCATCCACTAACACACACGCTCACCCTCCTAATCCACTCAAACATTGCAGTCAAATTCATAGAAAACAGAGGGAAGCCGAACCTTAATCTCGGCTAAACCAGACAGGATAGCAGAGGGAGAGAGAGACTTACAGGGTGAAATCAGAGTGTTTGGCTGCTGGCAACAGAACCGAATGGAAACTCCTCCTCGCGGCCGTCGGCAGAAAATGCTCGGCTCTCACTTCGGGAGTTCGAGCTGCTGAAACTAAACGACCTCGGCTCGTCGGAGAAGAAATACTTGACCGCGGTTTCGCTCACACACTCAAGCTCGTGGTCCACCGACCGAAGACCAAAATCCCAGCTCTCGATATCTCTCCCTCGTGTCTCCCTCTGCTTCCCTCGGGTGTCAAGTGAAATAGCCAAATGGCTTCCTCCCAAAGCCATTCGGTTGTTATATTTTATTTTATTTTTAAATAAATAATTAGAATTACCAAAACACCCTCTCGTGTTTTAACCGCCCGCAAATTTGTTAAATTCTCGTATTCCCGACCTCAGATTTTGAAAACCATCACTAAAACTAGGTTCCGAGATTTATGACTTAATTTACCCGTCAAAATATTTCTCGAAACTCCAATCGAGATTAAATTAAAATTTCAGAAATTAGATTTAAAATTCGAAATCTTTCGGGTTATTACATCTGTTCCCTCAACAAAACTCATTCAAAACTCGCCTTATGCACTAAAATTAGCAATACTAACATCACGAGTCACAATTCCACTAAAAAGCTCAATAATTAGATTAAGTCTAAAATTCGACATAAATTTTCGACGCGCATAACGTTTGCGTCAGACATCAGAATTGAACGATTTCAGTGGCCAAACGCTCCACTAACAACCTAATTCAACATACTAGAATAGAAATTAAAACAATTAACCATACCTACGTTAAAAGCCCTACAAACAAAACCGGGTTTCTGCACCAAAACACCCGAAACTTCCTCTCCGACCCATGTTCCACAATTCTTCCACCAATCAACCACATTTCATACACCCAAGCACTTTTCAAACAGAAATTGAAAATTCAAACACCAACCAAAAATTTTGGCTCAACCTTCCCCTCGATTTTTCTCCCTCTTACCGGACATCTACTGTCCATCCACTAAATGCACACATTTTGACTCCTATTTCACTCGAATAATTCATTCAAGGCCACAAAAAATTGAAGGAAACTGAGCGCTATGTTCGGCCAAAGCAAGAAAATTGAAACAGGACTCACCTTGATTTTGAGCTCGAGAAAATCAAACCACGCGAGAGCCTTTGCTTTGTCGGAACAGTTTGGCACGCCAGCGCTCAACTCCTCTTCATCGGTCGTCAATGATCAGCAGCTCGGGCTTGGTCTCTCGCTTGCTCTCAGGTGTTCGGTTCGCAAGTAACCTTTAAACTTAAATTAATAAATCAAATTACTAAAACGCACTCATGTACATTAACCGTTTGTAACTTCGTTAAATTCGCATTCTCCCGACTTTAAAAATTTCATAAATGTTTATACGAATTAAATCCCGAGTTTCAAAAAAATAAATTTCCTGCGAAAAGCTTCCTGAAAACTCTAATCGAGATTTAATTTAAATTTTAGAAATTAAATTTAAGATTCAAAATTTTTCGGGTTATTACACATGAGTTATTGAAGAGTTGAGATTAGTTCTCGTAAATACTGTGTCAATCTACTCGTTATCTTTTCTTGAGTAACTTGGTGATATTTAGGCAGGTTCGTGAGAATGTTTGACTTAGCTAAGGAAGATTCGACTGCCATCATAAGGCAAAAATTCGAGGATAAAGTTTGGCCGTATGACATAAGGTTAGAAGAGTATGTTGACTTGAAGTCATTGCTTGAAAATACCATTCACAACAATAAGAAGACTCACTGCAGTTGTTGAGGTAGGTATTCTCTTACTGAATTTACTCATGCATCATGTTTTTTAAAAATACTATTTTGTGATATACTATACAAATCCCAGCATGCTATTACTCCAAAATTTTTATACTATATGTACACAAATTTACTTGTAGCCTGCATTGTATTTATTTTATTTACCAAACATAGTTTCTAGTCGTGTTAGAACCATGATTTAGATCTTTTCTTTGTTGTCCATTTTTGATTGAGTGAGATGTATTCGTACATTGTGTGTAATATATTGGGGAAGCTCACTATGTTCTCTTACTGGGAGAAAATTCCTAAGCCTAATTAAGGTACCTTTCAATTACATCTTGAAGAGTCTCCAAACTATTGCTTCCATCTACTATATGCCTTTGTGCAAATGTCCATGTGTCGATCTTTTATGGAAAATGGTGGTGACGTGGGGTTCCTCCATTATGATGAGGGATCCATGTCATTAATAAGATTTAGAAAGAAATTTAAAAGTTTCTTTTGCATTTCATAAATAAAATACAGAAGAAAAATTTAAATATTCTTCTACGTGAGAAATTATTTATATAAATAAAGAGTTTTTTATGAAAGAAAAATCATCCAAAGAGAAAAGAAAAATATTCTTTAAGAAAAGATAAAAAAATAGTGATGATTTTTGAAGAAAAAGAAAAGAAAGAGTGTGAGAGAAAAATAATCGAAGTGCTTTTGTGCATATTAAGAGTTCTAAGAGTGGTGATTTCTGTTATTGAATATTTTATACAATATTCAATATTTAGAAAAATATTGTAAATCCTATTTTTCATAGTGAAATCTTTCTAGATTCGGTTCCAATGGTTTTTTTTTTCCAATTTGGGTTTCCATTTAAAAATTCTCAGTATTTATTTTTACAATTGTTTATCTTAATTCTTGGCCGTTATATTTAAACTGCATGGAAAAATATTTATAGTATTTTTTGGATTACATTTGCTATCGTTTCTCGTAACGCTTATTTAGTGGTATAATTGTACTATATAAATGAATTATATCTAGGAGACTGCATTTTTGTAATAACCCGGGAATTTCGAATTTTAATTTTTGATTTTCGAAATCTTTAGTTTATTCCCGGTCGGAGTTTGAGGAATATTTCAACGGGAAAGATTTACATTATAAGGCTCGAGGCCTACTTTTGCGATTGATTTTTAGAATTTAAAGTCGGGAGGTCGTGAAATTTACGAAAATTCGGACGATTGAAACACGTGAGGGCAGTTTTGTAATTTGTATTTGTTATTTTAAAAAAAAAAAATATATATATATATATATATGTGTGTGTGTGTGTGATGGAATGGCTTCGGGTGGAAGCCATTCCACCGAGTGTTGCACGGCCGAGAGCTAGAGCTAGAGCGAGAGAGAGGCCGAGGAGGAGGGATCGCCGACGACCGACCGCAGAGGAAAAGATGCCGGTGCTCAGGACACTCTGGTGGGCTGAAGTGAGGAACTACCTTGCCTTCCTACGCTGAGAAAAGATCGAAGGTGAGTCCTCCCCTGTTTCGTTTGTTCTGTTGACCGAGCGTGGGGGGGGCCTCGGTTGTTCTTGGATTTTTTTTCCCGACAGTAGGACTCGATCGTCAGAGCATTAGGGTGTAATGTGTGCGGGCGCTGGAGCCAGTGGGTGGCTTGGCTTCCGCGACCAAATCCGACCAGAAACGGGGGGTTTCTCTTCGGTTTTTGTCCTGCTCTGATGGCCGAGTGTGGGATCATGTTACCCTCTACATTTCAAGGGAGTAGGGGACAAAATTAAAAGGAATGAGGGAGGCAGTACCTGTTCAATGGACCGATTGGAAATTCTCAGTTTTTGGGGAGCAAAACCGTGAAGCTGTTGGTGTTGTCATGCTGTCTTCTGAGTAGGAACTCTCCAAATTGTTGATGTGTGCATTGGTAGATCGAAATGCGATTGTTTGGTGAAAGAATTTGCGAGATTTGGATCAAAGATGAATTTTGGCTACCTTTTGTATAAAAACAGTTTCTGTTTTTGGCTGTTTTGGCTAGGCTTACGTTGATCATTTTAAATTCTGTTTTGCAGGTTAAAAATAGGTTGTTAGAGGAACGTGTGGCCACTGGAATCGTTCGATTCCGATATCCGACGCAAAAGTTATGCGCGTCGGAAGTTTATGCGGGATTTTGGTTTAAGTCAAATTAGTTACCGTTTTTCGTGGAAATTCGACGTGTGAGAGTAGCATAGCCATTTTGATGCATATAACTAGTTGGGAGTGAGTTTTGGTTGAAGGGAAGTGAAAATGTGAAATTTTAATAAAAATGGCAGATTCGGTTATTGGCAATTTTTGCCTATCTGCGGCCTACCGATTTAAAATCCGTCTTAAGATGTTAAACTAGGTTCCTAAGGGAACGTTTAGCCACTTGAATCGCTCGATTCCATTGACGGACGCAAAAGTTATGCACATTCGAATGTTGGGCTGGTTTTAAGCCAAACCGAACCAATGAACCGTTTTAGTTGAAATTTCGTGAGTAAAGTTAGAGAATGTTGTTTTTAGCTAGTTGGTAAATGTTGGGATAAATACTGATGAGAAATTGGTTGTGTTTTAGGTTGAGGCTTTCTGTTGGCAAAGCTGTGCATCGAGCGAGCTTAGTACGCCAGGTAAGTAGTGCATGCATGTGTTTTGCCCAAGTGGGCCTACACTGTAGAACTTTAGGGTTTATGTGATTGATTGTGGTGTGCGTGCGTATTGTTTGACATGCATCATGCTTTTTTTAAAAGCGGGAACGAAAATGATTTTTAGTATGTTTTGATGTATGAGGTGAGAGGAATGGCGGTGGTATCGCGGATCCCGCTAGTGTGCGGGCCGGTGCTTCACCAGTCTCGGATCCTACTCGAGGGGTGGGCCGGCTGGGCCGTCATGCGGCGTGAATGTGTTGACGGTGAGGATATGGGCAGTGGTACCGCGGATCCTACTAGTGTGTGGGCCGGTGCAACACCAGTCACGGATCCTATTCGAGGGGTGGGCCGGCTGGGCTGTCGCGAAACGTGTGTGTGTGGCAACTGTGGCCCCATGCTGGGGAGGCTGGGACGGGGGCGACGTGTCAAGATGTAGAGTGGCGCGAGGTACACCCTTACCCTGATGTGGTTGTCGTGTAGTGATGCGTGGGTGTAGCTTGTGGGCCTCGTTGCTGGGGAGTCCGGGACGTTGGCGACGTGTCAGGGTGTAGGGTGGCATGAGGTTCCTCCTTACCCTGGTGCGGCTGCACTACGCGTCACAGATGTGACAACATGAGTGTGAGTGTAGAGACTGCATGTGATAGGATTGCATTGTCGGCTTTTACTTTCATATCGCATTACTTACTGAGCGTTAGGCTTATGTTGTGTGTTCTGTGGTGTAGGTGCTGACGATACCGCTAGTGAGCCTCGAGTGCCTAGTCTTTAGGCGTAGGATGGTTGGCGGCGTGCGACTGCGGCACCGGATGGCGGACTTTTGTTAGGGCGACCCGACCCGTGGATATGGTAGGTTGTGGCCTGGTCGGTTTGTGGGTTTTCTTTCTTTTGCGGTGATTATGTACGGAGGATGGGATTGATTGTTGTATATGCGTCAGTGTATAGGTTTATATGGAGTGCGTGTGATTTTGGTGACGTACGCGGATATTTTCCATGTTAGAGTATGTTATTTCTCTATACTGGAGACTTTCTTCATTTGTATTTGACGGATTTTCGTCGTCTTCTTACTCTGATTTGGGTTGGGATGATTTCTCTGGATGATGGATAGGTAAATATTGTTGGATTCTGGTGAATTGTGTGCAGGGTTAAATTTTGGGGTAGCCAGTTTTTAGGCGGTACTCTGCCAAAATTTCGGGAGAGGGGTTGAGATTCGAGAGGATACGAAATAGGTCAAGGTGTGTGTATGATGAATGCTAGAGGAGTTTAGATGAGTGTGGATGTGCGGCGTGATTGCAGGTGCGCGGGGCATGCGGCCCTGTTGGGTACCCACGGGTCGTGCGACACCGGGTGAGGGTGTGCGCGCGGACGTGCTGTACAGCGGCAGGGTGCGTGGGGCACGCGGCGCTGTGAGCGTGCACGAAACACAGTAACGTTGAGTGGTATGTGCGGCACCGTGAGAGTGTGCGTGAGGTGTCGAAGGGGAGACACGAGTTATTTTCGAATGGAGTCAAAAAAAAAAAAAAGAGGAGAATAAATTGGAAACAAAAGGGTATCAAATTGAGTGAATTATGTTAAGTGTTAGTGTGTGTGTGTGTGTAGATGCACTGTAGCGCACCGGGAACGTGTGGGTTTTCGGGGTGTCACAATTTTAAAGGGTACCGTTTATGACCCCTCCACCCTTTCTTGAAAATTTACTTAAAAAGGTAATTTTGTCAAACGATACTGTCAAGAACAGTTTTTACTTGGAATTATCTTGATCAATACTCTGCATATTTTACAGCGGCGACATTATTATTGTTCCCACCGATCTTTATTATTAACAAGTGGTATTAGAGCCTTGTTATAATAGTGGAAAAGATTGAAATTGAAAAATTCAACGGAAATAATTTCTCATTGTGGAAATTAAAAATGAAGGTGCTATTGCAGAAAGATAGTTATGCTACAGCCATCGGCGACAGACCGATGAACGTTGAAGATGAAAAATGGAACAAAGCATACGGGGATGCTATCGCTATTTTGCATCTTATTCTAGTAGATTAAATTTTGTCAAGTATATCAGAAAATACATCTGCCAAGCAGATATAAGATACGTTGACAGAACTAAATGAGGCAAATTTGTTGCATAATAAAATTTTTTTGAAAAGAAAATTATATACTTTTCGAATCAGAGTTAACAATGGTGAATGACCACATCAATACTCTGAATACATTATTTTATCAACTTATAACATTGAAGCACAAAATTAATGAGAATGAATGAGCTATAATTTTACTTCAAAGTTTGTTTGATTCTTACAATTACCTCATTATAAATTTGGCCAACAGTGTTACAAAGACAAAATTAATATTCAATGATATTGCAATAACGATTCTTGAAGAAAAAAGCAGATGGAAGAACAAGGAGCACTCTTCCGTGGAGACTTTATCAATAACAAGAAGAAGATTAAAGTAACGTGGGTTCTATGGAGCTAGCATGTTAGGCAGGTCAAAGTCGAGGAGTAAAAATGGCATCAAGTGCTACAATTGTGGCAAAATGGGTCATATGAAAAATGATTGGTAGAAGTTGAAAAAAAAGAATAAAACATAGAAGGTGCTAAAGGAAAAATGAAGAATACGGCTGCAACTGCCTCTGAGGATAAAGATGTAATTATATGTAAAGACGCCGTCTACCTCATCACTGATGAATCATGTTGGGTATGAGACTCTGGTGCATCGTATTATGTTATTGCAAAAGCAGAATATTTTACATCTTACACCAGTTGCGAGTTTGACATTGTTAAAATGTAAAACAATCACGTTTTCAAAATAATTAAAAAAGATGACATCTGTATCCACACCAACACAGAATGTGAGTTAGTACTTAAGGATGTCAGACATGTTCCGGATATTAAACTAAATCTAATATCAGTTGGCGCTCTTGATGATGCCGATTACAAGAGCAAATTTACTAGCAAAAAATGAGAGCTCAAGACAGATTCGCTAATTATAGCGAAAGAAATCAAAGAATCTAGTTTGTATGTGACTCAAGTAATTGGGAAAAAAGAATCAGTAAATGCTGCACAAGATGACTTGTACATTAAGTTATGACACAAACGATTTGATCACATGAGGAAAAAAAACTTCAATTGCTTATCAAGAGATAATGTTTGTCACATCTCAAAAGATAAATCATTGCCAAATGGTATTCACTGTTTGGCTGGAAAATAGCAGAGAGTTTCCTTTCAAAAGAATTTGGCATCAAGTAAACTAAAAGTGTTAAAAGTCATCTATTCAGATGTATGTGGTCCCATGTCAACAAAAACATTAGCTGGTGCCCAATATATGGTAACATTCATTGATGATCACTCAAGAAAAGTTCGGGTTTATGCACTCAAATCAAAAGATGTGGTGTTTAACGTTTTCAAACAGTTTCATGCTTTAACATAGCGAGAAACTAGAAAGAAGTTAAAATGTATCTGCACTGATAATGGTGGCAAATATATGAGATCATTTGAGGAATACTACAAGATACATCGCATCAGACATGAAAGATCAGTTCTAAAGTTTCCTCAATAAAATCGTGTTGCAGAAAAAATGAACAAGATGATCGTGAAGAAGATAAAGTGCATATTATCACATTCAGAACTTCCCAAAACATTTTGAGAAGAAGTATTGAAGACTGCAGTAAACATCATTAACTTGTCTCCATTAACACCTCTGGCTGGAGAAAGGCCAAACATACTATGGACAGAAAATGACGTCTCTTATAAACATCCAAAGGTGTTTGGTTGCATAGCATTCGTCTATATTCTCAAAGATAAAAGGTCTAAGCTAGACAATAAAGTTAAGGAATGCATATTCCTCGAATACAGAAATTATGCAATCAGATATAGGCATTGGGATCTGGTTAACAAGAAAATTATCAGAATCTGAGATGTTGTCTTATTTGAAGATCAGATCATTGAAGACAAGAAGAAAGATGTGGAGATCACTGATGAGCATAAAGGAGAGTTGGTTTTGAGAAATCAACTTTTAACGGAGCAGATGCTGGAGAATCTAGTGATCAAGGAGTTGATGATGTTGATCAAAGAGAAATAGAAATTTCTATTGAATCAGTTGCAGAACTGAGAAGATGAACAAGAGATAGTCGACCATCGAGAAGATACTCTGTGAATGAGTATTTAATGATCATTGATAGTAATTAACTTGAGTGCTATGAGAAAGCTATGGAGCATCAACAAAATAAGAACTGGTTAGATGCGATGTAAGATAAGATGACATCATTGCATGAAAACTATACTTATGAGTTAGTTCGGCTTCCAAAAGAGCGAAAGTCACTCAAGAACATATGGGTATGTAAGCTCAAAATTAAAGACAAAAGTTCAAAACCGAGGTATAAAGCATGACTAGTGTGAAAGGCTTTGGTAAGAAAAAAGAGGTTGACTTTGAGAAAATATTTTCATCTGTCGTGAAAATTTCATCCATACGAGTCGTACTTGGATTATCCTTAAGTCTCAATTTAGAGATCGAGCAACTCTATATGAAAATCACTTTTTCGCATAGAGAACTAGAGGAATAAATCTACATGGAACAATTAGAAGAGTTTGTCATAAAAGGAAAAGAACAACGGGTTTGTAGATTGAAGAATAGTCTGTATGGATTAAAGCAAGGCTCACGACAATGGTACATGAAGTTCGAGTTCTTTATAGTAAATCAAGGATATAGAAAAACTTCCTCTGACCACTGATGTTTGTGAAAAGGTTTGCAATACTATACATTCATAATCATCTTACTTTATGTCAATGGAATGCTGATTGTGGGTTCAGACAGATTGTTACGTTAAAGAATGAGCTTAACAGGTTTTTTGCCGTGAAAGATTTAATGCTAGCAAAACAGATATTTGAGATAAGTATCACTGGCAATTGAAAGAATGGAAAGTTATGGTTATCGCAGGAGAAATATATCAAAAATGTTCTCAATTGATTATGTATGGATAAAGAAAAGCCAGTCAGTACTACACTTGCTAAATATTTCAAACTTACATTCGAACAAAGTTCTTCTACTGATAAAGGAAAAGCAGAACTGCAAAGAATTCCATATGCCTCAGCAGTCGGCAGCTTGATGCACGTCATGATTTGTACGAGACCTGATATTTCACATTCCGTTAAAATAGTCAGTCAATTTCTTTCAAATCCAGACATAGAGCATTGAAATACAGTGAAGTGAATTTTTAAGTATATTAAAGATACTTCTGAATTCAGTTTGTGTTTTGGAAGTAAACAGTCTTTGTTAGTAGATTATATTAATGCAGACATGGCTGAAAACATTGACTCCAGAAGATCAACATCATGGTATTTGATTACATTTAGAAGGGGAGCAGTTTCATGGCAATCTAAGTGGCAAAAATCAGTTGCATTGTTTACAATACAAGTTGAGTTTATTGTGGTTACAGAAGTCTGTAAAGAAAATTTGTGAATGCCTAAATTTTTTATAGAACTAGATTATCAACAAGATAAGTATATCTTGTATTGCGACAGTCAAAGTACTATTCATTTGAACAAGAATCCGAGCTTTCATTTGAAGTCAAAATACATAAATATCAAATATCATTAGATACGAGATGTGTTCCACAACAAACAAGTGTATCTTGAAAAGATTCACATAGATGACAATGACTCAGACATGATGACAAAGACTTTGCAAATAAATAAGTACGAATTCTGTATAGGTTCAACAGGATTGTAGATAGCTCATCATAAGTTGGGAGGGGGAGATTTATTAGATCACTCTATTATGATGAGGGACCCACATCATTAATAAGAAACAAAAGGAAATTTTAATTTCCCTTCTACGTGAGGAATTCTCTCTATAAATATAAAGTTCCTGATTAAAAAAAAATCATCCGAAAAGAAGAGAAGAGAAGAGTGAGAGAAATAGTGAGAATTTTTTAAGGGGGAGAAAATAAATAGTGTAAGAGAAAAATATGTGGGGTAATTTTTTTCACATTGAGAGTTCTAAAAGTGGTGATTTCTCTTAGTGAATATTTTATAGAACATTCGATATTTAAAAAAATATTGTAAATTTTAGTTTTCATAGTAAGATCTTTTTGTACTTGGTCTACATGGTTTTTTCCCGATTTGGATTTTTACATAAAAATTCTCAATGTTCATTTTATCTAATTATTTCTCTTACTTCTTGATCATTATATTTAAACGACATGGAAAAATATTGTAACGACTCATTTTCTCAGTAAGATATTGTCCGCTCTGGATATTGGGCCGTAAACCAATATCCTCTTCTCACGGATTTGTTTGACGAGAACTTCTCAGTCGGTCACCCAACTTAGTATTGCTCTCACAAGAGCACTCTTAACTAACTTTAAAATTCTTATGAGATCCGTTGTCAATTGTGCTCCAAAACACATCTTACTATCTTGGAAGGATTTCCTTACATATGTTTCATTTCCATATACCTCCCCAAGCGATGTGAGATTGTGACGACCCCCTCTACGACTCGGGATTTGCCTAGACTCGAGCCGTTACGTCACGCCGTCCCTCGAGGTTTGCCCCGCAGTCGTCCTCATACACACACATCCGGGTCATCACAAATATTCTTAGCATTTTTCGGATTGCATCTGCAATCGTTTCTCATATCACTTATTTAGTTAAATAATTGTACTGTGTAAGTGAGTTATATATAAGAGACTGTATTTTAAATGGGGCTGTTTTTTACTCTTCCAGCGTTTACTTGGAAATTGCTTACAAATGTAATTTTGTCCAAAAAGACTGTCAAAAGCAGTCTTTTTCTCTCCTCCCTTCTATCAGTCTCCTCAAGACCGAACTTTGTAATTTAAAAATTTTACATCAATCAATTCAGGTAACTAAAATTGAATATTGCTCTTTGTTTCTTCTACTATATTTGCTCTTTTGTATTTTTTTCTTCTCTTAATAGTCATTGGTGAATGAATTATGTTAAAGAAGTAGAACATGGTTCTCATTCATTTCTTGTTTTTATGCATTCTAGTTACTTGGATCGATTATGTCCTTCAATCATTGCATCTGAGTAAGCTGAAATTATGAACCACAAATATTGGTTATTTTAATTGGCAATGCTGGATGCCTGTTTGACTAAATGTCTGAAGGTGGTGTTGAGATTATTAATGGTGTATTTAATTCGTAGAGTAATAGTTACTGCTTTCTGTTTTTAAGCTCCGAACAATTTGTTTGGATTTTTTTTTTTGAAAATTAAATATATAATGTTATGTTTCATTTTACTATTTTTAATTAAAATAATTCATAATTATGGAGGGAAACAGAGACTAGATCAAATTTCTCGATTCGGTTTCGGTTTCTAAAATGCCAGTTCTAAAAGTCGGGATAAAAATCTCAAATCCTACTGTCCGGTCTGGTTCCAACTCGAAACGGGACAGTTCACCCCTAGGTGACATTACTTTCTTTATTTATTACAGTATAATATGGAGTGCTTCTTTTTATATTTACCACACTAATAGTTCTTGGAACCAATTTTTAAAATGTTGATATTTTGAATGAAATTCACGCATGCATGTAACTCATGAAGCCTAATGAATAAAACAAATTTCTAATACATTGTATATTAAGATAGAATTATGATTGAGTTTAATCACCTCACCCTGGCTCAATGTCTACATTTGCTTTAGGATTTACGTACGTGGTTAGAACCAAGAGTGATCAACTCATTAGAGTCCTCTTTCATTACTGACTTTGAGAGTGTTTATTTACTTTGGTGAGAATTGAGCTTATTTTTCTTCCTTCATTCTTGGTCGAATGGTATGATAAACTTTATTTCTTCATTTCTATTTATGCTAGATATAATTTATTATACTATCTTTTATTCTTATGATCATTACTAATTGTACTATTACTTTTCCTAAAGTTTTGCTTGAAGTCTTTCCTTGTGAACAATTGACCAAAGCCTTAAGCTAGCAATTTGGGTCCTCTTTGAGGGTTCGGATCATTCATCCTAGTTTTTCTGGCCAATTAGGCTTGAAAATTTTAAGTTTGATAGATCACGGTGAATTATGTTAACAAATTTATATTTGTTTCTCGTTGAATATTAAAGTTTTTAAAAATACTCTTACGATGTTATTGAAAATTACTAGTGAGTGTTAACTCCCTATAAGTTCTTTTTCAAGTTTTGAGTCCTTTGTTCAACCAGTGAATAAATTACCATACAAATTTAGGGAAGCAAATTTTGGTCGACCATTCTAGAGGAGCGGTCAACAAAAGAAAAACAGATCGCAATACAAATTCAAGGATCCTGACTTCGATCGACTAGATGAAAGTGGCGATGGAAGACAGAAAAGACTGATTATGATACCATTTCAAGGACCCGATTTCAGTCTGTTGGAAGGATGACAGTCTGTTGGAAGGATGACGTAGTGGACCGCAGCAGAGGCGGAGAGCATCCAATTGAGGAAATTGGTTGACCTATCAAAGGAGCTGAACCTTCACAAGTTGAGAGAGGTGACCCCCAAAAACAACAACTGTAGTCTAGGTTAGACGTTGGTCGACCAACTGTATTTTACAATTTCAATGGATGACCAAATGTTGATTGGTCAAGTTGCAAACTTGTCATTTTATTTGTAACGGTCATCTTACGATTGATCAAAGACAAGCAATAGTTGACCCCCTGCTCAAGTTTTGATTGACGTCTATAAATAAATGCCTTCAACCATTGCATACCTACCAGAAATTTGAGTGAACTTTTGAGCGACACTGGGGCACACTCAACTTTGATATTTCTACTCTAAATCTCACCCATTCACATGTTTAGAATTGTTATCTTATGAGAGTTAGTGTTCATTTTCGTGATTTAAAAAAAAAAATTGCTGAGTTGAGAAAGGGTTTAAACCATAAACAGTGGCGATGGGCCAATTGATGCCTAAAAGATCAGTAAATTGTAAAGAAATTTTTAATGGTCTCAAATCTTCGAGTAGCCTTGGACCTCGAACATGAGTAATTTTCCGAATCGCATTAATAAACTGTGTTCGCATCTCACTATTCCTTCTCTTCTATTTGTTTACTTGAATCTTGATTGCTTTATTGTTTTAATAATAGCTTTAGAGTAAGAAAGATAAAGATTTAGAATTGGTTATTGAAAACAATTTTATAACCTAATCACCCCCTCTCTTAGATTATTTGGATCCTACAATCAGATCCAGGTTTCAACTTTGTGTTAAAGATTATTATCTTTTCTTATAAATTAATTCTATGACAATCTTTTGAACTACACATATGTAAAGTGGTCAATTTATATCTAGGACACATTTCTTTGATAACTAAAGACACTTTTTGGAATTATATAATGAGGATTTATATTTATTCACTCGATTATGATTTAGGATATATTGTTTGAAATACATCATATATTCCTATTCAATTTGAGAATGATAAGTTGTTTCTAAACGGTCAACTGAATTTTATGAGAGCTCAGTCTAGATGCAAAAGTCATGCATACTCTGTATTGTGCTTTCAATAAGGATATATTTAATAGGGTACTAGAAAATAATATGCCTATAAAATATGCCATTTGCTTGATGCTACACATGAGAAAACTATTAAGTTTAAGAAAGCAAAATGCATATACTTGTGCATGAATATGGACTTTTTGTTGCGGAGGAAGATGAAAGTATTAGTCTAACATTTTTTTTTATTAACGTTACCAATGGCTTGAAAGATTGTGATAGGACTTAAACTAAATAGGTCTTAAATTAAAAAAGAATTCGTGATAAAACTTTTTGAGCTGTCTAGCAAAATCATTGCAACCAAAGGTGACTCTAATTCAAGAAGTTTCAGACCTAAAAAATCATAAAAATGAAAGAGTTGATTAGACTCCTCGTGATGTATGAAATTATCACGAAGGAATGTGAGAAGATTAAAGAGAAAAAATTTCTAAGAGATGGGAAATTGCTATCAAAGCCTTGTCGAGCAATTATCAAGTGATAGATAATGAAAGTGATGATGAGAAGCTTGCATTCAATCGTGTCAAAATTTTGACAAACACCTACAAAGAAGGAAGATGCTTGGCAAGAAGATCTGGAGAGAAGATTGTTCACAAAATGATGAGGAGCCTAATTATTTTTAATGCAAAAAGGGGCACGTCAAGGCCGAGTATCCTCAAGCCAAGAAGATAACAAATGTATTCAAGAAAACGACAATGGAAGAAACTTAGTAGGAGGCCTCCTTAGGAGTCCTCATTCGAAGTGTTTGAAACTTGTGCTTCCTCGACAAAGAAAATGAGGCATACTACTTTTCTAGACTTTTTTTTATCATAATTGTGATGAAAACAATATCTAGAAACTTTCAAGGAACCGCAGAAACTATTTGGCATATTTATAACAAAATATAACTCACTTAAAAAGAATCATCCTCAATTTTTTAGGAATCATGATTGTGCGATTAGTGTTTTTAGAGAAATAAATGAATGAATGGAAGTTTGAGTATAGTGATGTGAAAGTTGGAATTTGAGGATTCAACAGAAGAAGAAGATGAAGGCAGCAAGATGAAAAGAAAAACCCTGTGTTATCTTGAAAAAAAATATTTTACACTATATGCGTATAGTAGCTCATGATGAGCATATGAAAGAGAGAAAGAAAAACTAAACTAGATTAAGTTAAAACTCTAACAAATAGTCATACTCTAACATCCCACTTCAAGAACAAGTTCGGAGGCCGAAGATATTGAAAAGAAAAACTGAGAATGTGGAAGGTGGAAGCGGCTTGGTGAAAACATTTGCCAATTGATGATCTGAATGAGTGAATTTCACCGACAAAGTCTTATGGAGAACTTTTTCACGTACAAAGTGAAAATCAATCTCGACGTGCTTTGATTTAGCATGGTACATGCTTGGAAGTGCTTATATTTCGTCGAATTCAAAGAAGCAATCAATTGTTACTCTATCGACAACTAGAGTGGAATATGTAGTTGCTGCTTTTGTTGGATGTCAAATTGTATGTCTACAAGGAATTATTGAAAGTCTAAATCACAAGTAAACTAATCCAACAATTTTGTTTTGTGACAATTTGTCTTCGATTTCAGTTACAAAGAATCTCGTTCTTCATGGAAAAACATAGAGTATATTCGCATTCATTTTTATCTTTTAAAGGAGCTGGTGAATGAGAAAGTTGTTGAGCTAAAGTTTTGAAGAACAATTGGCTAATACTTTTACAAAAGCCCTTGGTGGACAAGTTTTCAAACGTGATATTGCAAGATTGGAGATCAGAAGAAAACTTTGTTTAAGAGATGCATTTTTGGAAATTAAACAAAATTTATTTCTAAATAAAATTTTTAGTTTTGTCTTAGAAGGTTAAATAAGGCAACCATTTTAGAATATAAATGGGTAACAATTGATAATGTAAATGATCATTAATTGTTATGAATGTAAATAGTCATAAATGGTTGGATAAATAAATAGTCACGAAAATAATGAATTGACGTAGGTTCTATATAAGTTAATGCAATCTTATTTTGAAAGGAAGTAATTTTTTGAAAAAACTATTTTTTTGTTATTATTCTTTCCTTCTCTTTCATTTTTTACAAAAATTTGTCTTAAATCGAATTGTGGGTGATAAATGCTTAAATTAATGATGTAAAAAGAAACAATATTACAGCATCATGTGAAATGCAAAATCGTTTTCACATTGCATTATAAATTATAGTTGTACGGAATTTCCACGATAGAATATCCATTTAGGACAATTGTTTGCCTCAATCTAAATAGAAGACGACTGTTTCCAAGAAATGCTTGTTTTACACGTTGACAGATAGTCGTTAGAGAAAAGACAACTCATCCATCTTGTCTTTAACGCCGCCTCAAATCAAATCTCGTACTTATTTGATGGAGGAGATAACTGCAGATAAGAAAAATTTGAAATACAATAGACAAGGACAGAGTCTTTTTGTCATCAACAGCAACAACATTGTGCATTCTCATCAAATCCCTCAGCACTTTGCTCTTCCCCTTCCCCTTCCTCATCTTCTTCTTCACCAGAATCCCTGCAATTATAAAACATGGCCACCACTATGTACAGTACAAGATTAACCGCGCTCATGGCAGCGAGAGTCCAATAGTATTTATCCAAGCGACTTCTGCTTAGGGTTTCCTGAAACCAGTTTAACCTCCCTCCTCTTTCACTAATCTTCCCTACAACATAGACTGTAACGACACTACCCATTGTCCCTAAACCAATAATTCCGAAGGTAAAAAAATAAAGATAGTTTCTCATGGATTCTGGGGCCTGAGATGCAAAGAAAGAAGTGACTGAGACTTGGAAAATGCCATCAAGTGCTCCAAGAAGGATAAATTGAGGGACTAACCAAAACAAAGTCATTGGGATTCTTTCATCTGGCTTATCGAGCAACTCGTGCTCCATAATCACATTTAGCCGACGACCCTCTACTTTAGCTGCAGTAATACAGCACAGTACAGAAAAAATCATCGCCACTGCTATTCCAATAATGCTGACGTACTTTCTTGGCCCTTTACTCAGACATTGGGCAAAGTTTGATTTTGCCCCATCATAGAACATCA
>CM039518.1:7059218-7127278 GCA_022433055.1 Begonia peltatifolia
TTTATAGGAATGCAAAAACAGGATTTGAAAGAAGAAGCAACCGCGTTCAGAGTCACACGCGATGATTCCTAGTCCCCGAGGAACACTCGTTGCAATTCAGGTGAAGTTGACTTTTTAAATTTTCCGCTTCTTCTCTGCTACACTGTTTTAGGCAACTTGCAGAGCTCTCGATAAAAATATACGACTGTGGAATCGAACGTAGACATTCGTTGCTTTGGAATATAATAAGAATGAAAGTCCATAAAAGCCAGCTATTTCCCCTAATTTCCAATTCTTCTACTGCTAAATGAGTTTTATTACTCGTTCATACTGAAGTCCACAAATCTTTTTTAGTCATTTTTCGTACTATCTATAGGGCCTCGGCAAATACAATGTCTTCTTTCCAATGACCATAATTTTTAATGTTATAATTAAAACAATCGACAAACGCAATATTTTAGAGCTATTGTCACGATCCAGAAACAGGCTGAAACGGAAACGCTAGGTCAATTTGACATGCCCCAACCCAAATCTTAGTTTAAAGTTTTCTGCTAAAGATTTGAAATTATAAATGTAAATATGTCACCGGTCCATATTAGTGAATATGAAAAATTCAGGGAAGTAAATTATAATTTATAAAGGAATTTATTTCTTACCTATTTTGAAATAATAGAAATCTCTTCTCTTTATCTCAAAAAGAGTTTCTCCTTGTAACTTTGTCATAACTAACATAAAATTTAAAGCTGAAGGTATAAACTTTTATTTTCTTTTTAGTTCTTTCCTTAAGTGTGAGAAGTTAACTTGAATTGATGGCTGATTAATCCCTTTTCAGGTAGGTTAGCAACTGAATCATAAAAAAAAAAAAAAAAAATCAACGTTTTGGTTCAAAATTTTTTTGAAACTAGATTTGCATTTACATTTGCATTTATGTATCCTTATTCAAATTTGTATTAATCTATTGAAAATAGATTAGTTAGATGGTTGATAGGGGAATAAAAAGTACAAGAGAGAGAATCACATATGGAGTGCTGTGATCAGAGTCGGAAAACAATTAAGCGAAAGAGAAAAGGGTTAGAAGGATTTCTTGAGAAACTTTACTTTTCTTGTGATATTGAGTGTGATGTTGTGGGTGATGCTGTAGCATTATGAAAATATTTGTTTTCCAGATTCTTTAATAAAATTCACTACTAGAGTTTTGTGTCGTGGATGTTGGTCGATTTGATTTGAACCACGTAAATACTTGTTTCTATTTCTTCTTTACTCTTCTAATTAATTCTTGATTGATTCTCACAGTGTGATTGATTTTATCACTATAATTGGTGCGGTAAGCATTGATTATTTTCTTTCAACTTTCATGGCAAATATCAAGATTGACAAATTCATAGGCGAGAATAATTTTAGTTTATGTCGAGTCAAGATGAAAACTTTCCTTGTTCATTAAGGTTGTCTATTGTTGTTGATCTCGAGACATTCAAGAAGCTTCAATTGTATGATAGGGATAGAGTTTCTAAGATGGAGTTAAAAGCACGTAGTGTCTATTTTGTTGAGTTTGGAGGACGAGGTACTAAGGGAAATCATTGAATGAGTTTGACTATTTTAGTATGGTCAAAGCTTGAAGCTTTATACATGAAAAGGTTCCTAGCCAATCATTTGTACTTAAAAAAGAAGCTATACACAGTTGCGATGGAGGAATCTAAGGAAATGCATAAACATGTTGATAATTTCAACAAAATAATCTTCAAGTTTAATAGCATCAGTGTGTAGATAGAAGAAGATGTATTATCCTGTTGAGTTCTCTACCGTAGCAATATGACCATTTTGTCGACAATATGCTTTACAAGAAGTAAACCCTAACTAGGGTAGAGGCAAATGTTGTGCTTAATTCGAAGGAGCTGTAGCAAAAAACTAGATTTAGGGAAGCTTCAAATGGTTAGGGGTTTACAGTTTGGAAAGATCTCAAACTCGTGATAAGAAGAAATCAAAGAATAAAACATGAGTTTTGTATCATTGACATAGGACGATTTTGTTCGAATCATGTAAATACTTTTGTATCTATTTAATCTTCACTTTTCTAATTGATTCTTCATCGATTCTCGAGTTGTGGTTGGTTTTATCACAACAAAAACCAAAATATTTGTACTTTCTCTATAGAATATTGGTAAGTCAATGAACTTCTCCTCCGTTCCGTGTTCTTTCATACAAATTTGGATTTCTTTTAGCTAGATTTTTTTTCAGTTTAAAAAATTAGGTGAAACTAAAGAAACATGAGTGTTGCCAAATTTTTGTCAAATTATCGTAGAATTTTTGAAAATATATAGTAATCGTCAAGGGTAAGTCAACCTACATAATCCTTTGTTGTCTTTTTCATTTGAAATTCAAAATTTAAATTTAAACTTGGGTTAGATTAGAGATTCCTAAGATCGTCGCTGAGACAAAATTTTCAGAATGTACATTCAAAAGGAAAATCAAGGGAATCACGAGTTTTGATTGAGTCAAATTTTCATTTGGATTTCTTATTGTTTATGTTAACAAATTTGAACTCTTACTCTTTTGATTTCTGTTAAATTTTAGAATTTATTTATAACATAGTTGGATCATCTCAATTTATCAACCCAACCCCAATCAGATTGGATGGAATCAAACTAACCCTAGAAAACCTGGACAAACCAACCTAACTCGGACAAAATTTGATTGACCGACCTGAATTGGACTCAATCGAACCGACTAAGACTAGACTAGACTATTTCCCACCAGACAAAAGTGACCTGACTTGAATTGGACCATACCATACTGGATCGGAATGAACCAGGTTGGAAAATTATTTTATAAGTTTTTTAAAGTCTTACATATCATGTGATGTTAGTTTATGATAGATTTTGAGGCTTAACTTTTATTTGGACCTTCTGAGTTTTGACGTTAATGGTTTAGTGATATTTATACGTTAATGTAGAAATTTATTTATTACATTCACCTATCATTCTTTTATAAAATTATTTTGAGACATATCTCATATTTATTTATGACTTGTCTTACTTTTGACATGTCAATTTTACTTTGATATTTATGTCTTTACAATCATGTTTATTTTGAGAATGCATATTTATTTTTTCTCATGATTATCATACTAATCTTGTGTACTAGGTTTGGTCAAAACTGGTATCTTTAAGTTAATTAAATTCCACATATTAATTATTTGTGCTAAAGATGGACAACGTGTAATGGGTTGAATCGTGTGGTTATGTTGGGGCCACATTAGATTTATCAGTCAATTAGTTAAAATCGATAATTTGAAAAATTAGCGTGTGGTTAAATTGGAGGAGATTAAAATGCTTTGTAAGTTTGAGCTTGCATTCTTCTACGTGGCGACAAGACGAGAGAGAGAGAGAGAGAGAGAGAGAGAGAGAGAGAGAGAGAGAGAGAAGGTGGAGACTGGATTGTGCAAACTGTCTTGTTTCGAGACCGAGGTTACATTTGCAGGTCATCGTGCAATATCCTTTGGGAAGGAGCTTCGATTGTTAGTAAGTTTTCCTCTCTGTTTTAAGATTTTGAAAGTTAAGGATTTATTGGATTCAATTTTGAGCTTAGAAACTTGAATCCATGAGTGATTTGTTGATTATCTAAGTCGGTTGAGGTTTTATTTAGGTTTGTTTATCAAGTAGAAGTTAGAAACAGTAAGGGAAAGCAATTTTCACTATTTTTCATCGCTGAAAAGACAATTTTTTGCTAGAAATTTTATCAAGTGTCAACACATTTTAATAAGGTGTCGACCGCACCCAACCCGAGAGGTATGAAGTGTCGACCACTAGATGAAAGTGTCGACCACGGGCCAAACCTTGATGTTCTAAGTGTTGATCGGCGGGTCGACCCCTGCTTGTAAGTGTTGATTGGTACCCCTAAAGTCTTGACCGCACATAATTATTTATAGTGTCGTTGGATTGGGTTCTAAGTCCAGGCATAGGAACCATCCATGTTTTCCTTTATAGTTTAGTGGCATGATAATAAATTTAATTTTTGTTTAGTCTCAGACGTGTTTGTAGACTATGAGTCAATACTTGAGGTAGTCTTTCCAATGCATAGGAATAGCAGTTCATGTCAAAGTAGGGTGAGGTGCCAAGAGGAGTGATCACAAGATCATGGGCCAAAGAGTCATCTAACTTGTTTGCTCATTGCAATACTCGAAAAATTAGCCATAAAACTATTAGGTAAATGTCAGGATCTATTATTGAATTTGAGAATAGAAAATATTTTTGGGAAATTAGAAGTGAATACTATGGAAAAATGAGTGATTGAATTAGGAGGAAATTTAAATGGGAGTAACTAAACTAACTAATAGTTAGGATTTTAGGGGAGGGCAAATTAGGGAATGAAGTATGGTGGGTGGGCTTGACCGATGGGGTGTTGACACCTAGCAAAGCTTCTTTAAGAAACCACCCCCCGGTCGAACCGATGGGGTGTCTGTATGCACAGGTCGACATCTTAATCCTCTCTGTCTGCACTGGTCGAACCTTGCGGCCCACACTTCTGTTATTTTTACACTAACAGTTCAACATGTATAGACACAGGTCGACACTTAGTTTGGCTCTGGATTCGTAGGTCGACCCTGGCGGTCGATATTTGCCAAGTTCGGTCGACCCCTAAGCCTATCGGTCGACACTTCCTTCCCAGAAGTTGCATAAAAATTTTAAACCCTTCAAAACAAGCCGAATTTCGACTAAACGTTAAAAACAACAAAACAAGTCATTTCCAATCAATTCAAAATCAACTTTATACATCAAAATGACTACTAAAAATTTGAAATCCATTTACACTTCAAAACGACTCAAAACATTTCCAACTAACCCAAAATTCATACATACACCCACCATGGTCAAAACACCCTAATAGGCAACCGGATCGTCCCACGAGCACACTCTTCCAACTATCTTCTAGTATTGGGCACGCTATGAGTACTCATAAGCTATCGATGACCGATACAAAATTCTGAAAAAATGAATTAACTGAAATTTTTCAGGTGTTACATCAAATCTACCTTAAATTCTTAGTTCTTTAACGTTATTGTGTTGAACTTCATTTTTCAACCTGTGATTGTTTTACTTATCATCAAGTTCGTTTCTTCCAATTACTTCCAGGTTTCCATCTATATTTTAAAACCATGTATCCAATTCCGGTTTCACGATCACGTTTGCAACATTCACTTTAAACTATCTGCATCCCTAACTTTGTATTGAGCACTATCCAATTCTCATAACTCCATTTTGTACTTCGCTCAATAACTTAACCAACTATAATATAACTTTTCAAAGTTTTTTATTTTAAATCCATATCTAAAGATTTCTTTCGGTTAGAATCTACCCAAATTCTAAATTCTGTAACCCGATCATCTTTAAAGGCTTCACAATTGAACCGTTCTAAGCTATTCACTGTAATCTTGAACCATTTCTGAACACTCTTCATGCTTCCTTGCAATAATTCAACCAACAATTTTCTTGTTTGTAAACTTATTGTAAACTATGTTACACTGCTGCTACAAATCTCTTGAAATTCTTAAGTGCTCAAGTCTAACCCAATCGTGATTCTATTCAATCAACTAGAACCCCAACTTCTAAAATCAACTACCATAATTTCTTCTCTATATCCTTTTCAACGAAATTTCATCCAAATTCTTAATTTCCAAACTCATACTTAGCATCATTGATGAATTATTACTCTAAATCTTCTCGAGTAATGCTTGTTTCGACTAAATATTTTAATTAAAAATTTCTAGTCCTTAATTTCCATCGATAAACTAAACCTATACAAAATCTTTGTCGGTAATCCATCATCTCATCAACGTAGCTTTTCAAAATTTTCCTCAATTAGAGGCTCAAACAAATATGTTAATATGTTTTAATCAACACTCATACCTCTTAATCAAACAACACTTAACATTTCTACTCTTTACTAACACCCATTTTCTAAAGTAATGGTCAACGTTGATCACCAAGTATGACTCCATACGTTATTTTCTAAATTTTTTATTGATCCTTTAAAGCCTCGAACTACTATCTAATATAGTTTTCTACGTCTCCAAGTCTTACGTAACCATATGACCGCTAAAATATGGTCTTCAAACATCTAAACAACGTCATACGTCATACTCCAATATCTTCTATTTCCTCAACTTCTCATTGATCGATTTTATCTACACGTATGACTCCTCGGTTTAACTTAGAATTTCTAACTACCCAACCGATACTCTACGTAACCTTTCTAACTGCATACGTCCTATGGGCAGTTGCTATCAGGTAGTTGAATTCCTTTATACGTATTAAAATGGCTACATATCCGAAATGACTATAGTAGATATCTCGTACCTGAAAGCTAGCAGCTTGTAACAACCCCTTTTCCTAGTAAGATATTGTACGTTTTGAAGATTGGGCCGTAGTACAATATACTCCCCTCACGAATTTGTTTGGCGAGTACTTCCCAGTCGGCCACCCAACCTGGTACTGCTATCGCTAAATCACTCTTAACTTCGGAGTTATTATGGCATCCGTTGCCAATTGTGCTCCAAAACGCATCTTACTATTTTAAGAAGGTTTTCTCACATATGTTTCATTTCCATATACTATCCCAAATGATGTGAAATTGTGACGACTCTCTTTTTACGACCCGAGATTTGCCTATACTCGAGTCCACGATTCGCTTACACTTTGCTCACTTCCCGAGCTTTGTCACGCAACCCGAGGTTTGCCCCACAATCATCCTTATACGTACACATCCGAGTCATCACACAGCTCGTCCCATTAATCCTCACATTTGTGTTCTCTTTTTACTCACAATAGCCCTAGTGATTTCAGTACTTTGCTAATAAAATTCGGTTTCATATTCTCCCTTGGCTATATAGTCATTCCGTTAACCATTCGACTACGAGTTTCACGTTGAGGTTCCTCAATGCCCAAATACCCTTGAGATTTCAGTAACTTCTTATTCGAGGTCAAGTACCTCATTTCGTCAGACCATGCTTGTCTATAAATTAAATCTTGAAGTTTAATTCCATACTTAATTTCGTCAACTTAACTCTAACGGCGTAAGTTTTCAAAATTCACAAACTAAGTCTCCTCATTACCGCTCCTCCTTGTTATTATATAATAAGAGCTACCTTACATGCCACCTTGAATATAAACCTTGAGCTTACGTCTCACAACCAGTTGGATCAATTATAACTCAATAATTTAACCTTCACGTTCTAAAGTCAAAAGAAATCTTCCCACTGTCTTAATTCGTTTCATTTCCTACAGTTGTTACACTGGCTATAGGCTCGATATAACTCAAACGTAAGGTGCTTAATATTTCACCAGATGTCTATACCCTTTGAGACACACCGGTTTCCATATGAAGACCAACCTCCACCTCTTCTTAATAGATGATTGATCTAAACAATGCTATGTCGGGCCTCCTCAATATTGTCCTTAGTATAAGGTAGTCAACTTTGAGGAAATTCACCAACTAAAATACGACTCTAATCCTTTCTGACTTGTATCTCTTAAATTATATTCTCAATAGTAAAAATAAAATTCTAATGTTCGCATTTCCTCATGGTTGTTTTGGGGTATACTTCTCAATGTATGAATTCTTTATTTCACGACCCTAAAAAGGAAGTCGTGAAGTAGATCCTTAAATTGTATTCACGGAAACAACTTTAGGTTTTAACTTTGATTTCAAATTTCTACCTTAAGTTTTTCTCCATCAACTTCTGTTATTTCCCCCCATCAAATTCTATTATTGTAATTACTATTTTGGTCCACAACGGGTTTAACCTACAATAATCTATAACTTGAGATTCGTTCAAAATGTTCACTCAGTAATGAATATTCTATCCTAGATATCGTAGCTATAATTATGCACTCTAGTCCTCCAACTTCTATCCTTTAGAATTTAAACTTTTAATAAATGATGAATCTAACCATCATCCCTCTTATTGGAACTCACATGCCAGCCACTTAGCCCTATGGTGGTGCTAATCTTTAACGTCAATCTGGCACATAGTACTATTTTCAATTTCCTCTCCATTTCGATCAACTGAGACACTTGAACCAGAAATTCCATGATTCTCTTTACTCACAAACCTCTCTCCACTTTGGCCGTTAATTGGTTTGGGGCCTGAATTTTCATGTCCTTCTCTATTCATAGTATTCCTAATTGTCGGTACTGTCTATTCACTAACTCCGTTAGCATTCTAATCGTCATCGAATCACCCTCATTTCTTGAATATGCTGTCTCTTTTGGTACTCTCGGACGTCCTGGTCGTCTAGACATTATGGTTAATTTTATGAACAAAAGTTAATTACTATAATAAGCATTTCATAACTAAAACTAAACTTAAATACTTACAGTTGTCGAAACACGTCGTGCAGCGATCGGCGCTGTTAGGTAATCAATTGAACGGTTTGACCAATTGGCTCTAATACCATATCTGTAGCTCCACGAAAACCGAGTCGCCGGTTTTCGGTCCGCTCTCTCTGCTCTGATACCATATCTACAGCGACCTGAAAATCGACTCGCAGGTTTTCGGTCCGCTCTCTCTGCTCTGATACTATATCTGTAGCCACGCAAAAACCCACACGATTTCTGATTTGCTCTCTGCCCTAATGTTATAACTGCAGCAACCTGAAAACCCATACGGTTTCAGGTTCTCTCTGCTCTGATACCAATTCTGTCAGCAACAAGGAAGTCGTTCCCCGGACCTGGGTCGCTAACCATACTATTACTTATTAGACCCAACAAAATTCGTATAAAATTTAAAAGTTTCTTCTCCAAC
Source organism: Begonia peltatifolia (assembly GCA_022433055.1). Taxonomy (NCBI): domain Eukaryota; kingdom Viridiplantae; phylum Streptophyta; class Magnoliopsida; order Cucurbitales; family Begoniaceae; genus Begonia; species Begonia peltatifolia. The sequence goes on from CM039518.1 coordinate 7,067,998, forward strand.
TTAAAACGACACCTTTGAAAACGTTTAAAAACGTCGTAGCGGAAGACTTTGAGCAAAATTAGTTTAAATAAAATTTCAAGTTTTGTAAAACATAAAAAGGAATTTTGGGCACCGGTCGACACTTGACTCGTACTGCACCCAAGGGTCGACACCCACATGCGTAGGTCGGCACATCGGATGCCTCTATTTGCATCGGTCGACCGTAGCGGTCGACACTTCCTTGCTCATCACGCTAACCGGTCGACACCTTTATGCACAGGTCGACACCTTAATTCTCTCTATCCGTCTCAGTCGAACCTTGCAGCCGACAACTTTGTTAGTTTTACACTAACCGGTCGACATCTACAGACGCAGGTCGACACTTAGTTTGGCTCTGCCTTTGCAGGTCGATTCTCGCGGTCGACATTTGCTAAGTTCGGTCAACCACTAAGCCTATCGGTCGACACTTTCTTCCAAGAACTTGCGTAAACATTTTAAACCCTTCAAAACAAGCTGAATTTCGACTTAATGTTAAAAACAACAAAACAAGTCCTGTCCAATCAATTCAAAATCAATTTTATACATCAAAACGACTACTAAAAGTTTGAAATCCATTTACACTTCAAATGACTCAAAACATTTCCAACTAACCCAAAATTCATACACACACTCACCATGGTCAAAACACCCTAATAGGCGGCCGGATCGTTCTACGAGTGCACTCCTCCAACTGCCTACTAGTACTGAGCCCGCTCTGATTACTCACGAGCTATTGCTTCGTCACTTACATTACAGAACTCACCTATTAGCCTATTGCTAAGTAAGTAATGCATAAAAACGTAAACACTGAAAACAAAACATATCCTATCACATGGAGTTTTTACAGTTTCGTTTATACTTTCATTTGCATCTCTTTCTTACATCTTCTTCATCTTAGTACTAGGTTCTTCTTTACGTGCTGGATCAAAGTCAAACACCTCGCGATCCACCTCATGGGACAAGACCAATCTCAATCGGGTAAAGTGACACAACTCGCAGTCTAGCTCATGGAACAAGGCCACCACATAAACCGGGGGAAGAAGTGATACAACTCGCGGTCCACCTCACGGGACAAGACCACTCAACCCCACATTCATTATATTCTTACGTATCTTTTCATTTCGTTTATCACATCACATCCTACTATTTCATTTCGTAAAAACATGTAAATTCATTTTTGATTCATTCTCGTACTTTAAAACCATGATACATAATCGATAAAGCATAACATAAAATAAACGTGCATGTAACCTACCGAATTGTGATATAGGTCCGAAGGCAAAACACCTACGTACACTATTTACCTGACGTCCTTAGCAACTCGTTCGCATTTCGTATGCTAACTGGAAACTGAAGAACCTATAAAATCACATATTCATTAATTGTACTTCGTCCAACTCATGAAATTTTAACACAGAAAATCATAAACTCATACTAAACTGAAACTCCCAACCAAACTCGAAATCCGACTTAATTTCTAACAAATTTCGATAACTCATAACTAATCCAATACTTGTCCAATTCCGATGATTCAAAATGCTACAGATTCCATAAGACGTCTAGTTTATAACGCTCTCATTCATTTCCTAATCCAACATCTATAGCTTGACTGATTGTGGCTGAACAAAAACCATTCTGTAACTCGAGTTTTTCGAATATACGACACACAATCTTTGTCATAAAACTTATAATCTAAACCTACTTCATGCTCAAACACTAATACATGAGTAAAAATAGATTATAACTTTGAAATCTCATTCCTCCCACTCCGTTTTTATCGTAACATCAAATAAATCGCCCTAACTTCACTTTTACCGCTCGAATTAACTAAAGAACTAATTATCTACTAAAAAACTAACTAAAACTTAACATAAATTTGAAGAAACGGAGGAGGATTGCCGTTGGAAGGAAGAAACGCCGAAGGAAGGAGGGGAGAGAGAGGTTTTCTTGCGGGGAAGGGGAAGTAACAGAGAGGGAAGGAGATTTCACAATCCTTCTCCCTCTTTTTTTACAAATAATAATAATACTGATTACTTTTTTACCGTCAACCTTTAATCGTTTAATCAAAATGTTATTTAATTCGCTTGCAGTCAGAACCATATGATTTTCTCTTTCCCATTAGATTCAAAATAATCTTTTACCTAATGTTATAAATTTTTCGCTCTCGATTCTGACTAAACTCTGTCGTTTATTGCTCAAAAAATCCGAAAATTGTTTAACGAAAATTCTAGGCATTACAAAAATTATTCTACTTATTTGCGAAATGAGCTTTATATTTATTTTGAAACTCATTATTAATTTTCTTAAGAACATAATTTTGATATTGTAAATTGATGGAAAAAGTATTCTATTGCATCTCCTATTAATTCTGTAATAACATGAGATTTACTAACACCTGATGTCTGTAATGTAATATCAAAATTTTCTTTTAATGTAGGTGAACATATGTTAAAATAACAAAGAGGACAACTTGCACATGACCTCATGTAGTCACTTATTAGCATAAAAAATTCAAACGACGTCATAACGAGGCATCAACAATGAGAGAATGAAATACTTGAAGAATTTAAAATTTTAAATGTTGAAGACAACATTTTGTTTTTTTTTTTTTTTAACTTTGTATTGAACTTTGAAGTGAAGTAATTTTTTCGAACTTGTAATTTTTTGACATATTGCAAATGATCGGAAATTCGATTGGTGTCAACCTAATTTGGGTGTATGTAATTTGTAGTGATGCTGATGTTAAACTTAGATATTAAGAGATTCAAGAACCTTCAACAATCGAAATAGTTTAAAGGAATGTCTTTTCAATTGAAGGATAAAGTAAAGAACTAAGACCTCAATCAAATAATTTGATGGAATCATAGTTATCAAAACAGGGAAGCTATCAAAAACAGGAGCTTAACCCATACTGAACTCGTTAGTAAGAACCAATACTATCAAGCGAGATTCTTCAAGTGTGACTTGAAGAAGATCGTTGTTCTTTACAAAGAAACAAAGAGAAATCATTTTTAAGAAAAACTCAATTTTTAATTAAAACTTATTTTTTTAATTTTAAATCGAAAGCGTTTTGCCATTAAATAGGCCACACGTTAAAATTAAATTAAATGCTAAAATAAAAAATAAAAAAAGATAAAATAACCCATAAAATCAACGGATAAGGATCTTTTGCATGATCGGACGTAATCTCTTGTTTAAATTTCGTTTGAACATGATTTGAATTGATTTCGAGTAGATTCAGCCAGATAAGATCATTTCTATGAGATTTGCATGCACTTGCATGACTTGTTCATATGACTTTTATTTCTCGTGTGTGCATGTATTTGACGCATGTCCTTTTTAATTCTTACATGTGCATGTGCATGACACACGTGTTTTTAAATTCTTACATGTCGTTGCACCATCTCCAAATCTTCACGTCTCTTCGGCTGCTTGCGCTTGTCATTGGGCCAGCCGTATCTTCAATTAGATCCTTGCTCTTGAGTTTTGACTTGGCCTCAACTTGGATCACATCATCAACCAACCCATGTGTATCTTTATCTCTTTCCAACCCATGTGAATTTTTATCTCTTTCTAGTTTGCGTGGATTATTACTCTTCTCTCTTAAATACATGGGGATTTGTTCGGCCTAACTTCGTGCCTCATAGTTCTTCTTTTGTCAATTTTGTGGGGCCCACTTTCATGCTGTAAAGCTCTTTAGTTTCATAGCATTTACTCATGTCCTGATCACTCTTTCTCTTAGGTTTCTAGGACTAAACTATGTGAAGTTTTATTCATCGAACCTTCTTTATCTTCTTATAGATCATGATCATTGACTTTGAGATTTATTACTCCTCGGTTCATATCATTCCCTCCCCTTTTTAAAAGATTCGTTCTCGAATCTCTTGTATCATATAAGGAGAAGTTAGTAAAATCAAAAGATGTGCTTACATTACTATTCTCACTCAGTAGATTGATATTGTAAACGATGTCATTGATGCGCTCTAAGACTACGAAATGTCAATCTCCTCGATGTTGGAACTTATTCTTCTGTTTGGTTAGAGAACCTTTCTTTTTGTAGATACAACAAAAACTAGTCTCCGGGTTAAAAAATAAATCTTACTATTGCATGAAATTTATTAACAAATTCATCATTTTTCCTTTTATGCACAAGAGCAAACTTATTAGTAAACATAGTTAATAAATTTAACAGATTTAATGAATTAAAATCCTTATAGGTGCAGGTCAACACTCTGTACGTATTTTCCCACTGAGCGGTCGACACTTGCTAGGCTTGGTCGACCACTCAGCCTATCGGTCGACACTTGTTTCATTGAATTTTTGCTTCAAAACCTTAATCTTTAAAAAAAATCACCGAAATTCGATTAAACGATAAAATAACAAAACATATATTTTTTCATCAACTCAAAATCATTATTTACATAAAAAAATGACTAATAAAGTTTGAAATCCATCTATACATCCACATGACTTCAATCGATTCAAAACAACTCAAAATAACTCAAAACGGTTTCGACAAAACCCGAATTAACTAACTGTCTCACATACTCCTGCCCTGGTCAAAACACCCCAATAGTCGGCCGAACCGTCCACTAACGAACTCTTTCAACTGCCTGCTAGTATTGAGCTTGCTCAGAGTACTCACCAGCTACTGTCTTGTCACCTACATCACAGAACTCATCTATTAGTCTAATGCTAAGTAAGTAATGTACATAAAAATTAAACACTGAAAATAAATACATCCTAACATATGCAGTTTCTACAATTTCGTCTCTACTTTCGTTTTCGTCTTTTTCTTACGTCTTCTTTATTTTTTACTACTGAGTTCTTCTTTATGTGCTGAATCAAGGTGACACAACTTACGGTCCACCTCACAGGAAAAAAGGCCAACCTCGATCTAGTAAAGTGACACACCTCGCGGTACACATCTCGGGACAAGGCCACCACGTAAAGCAGGGGAAGAAGTGATATAGCTCGCGGTCAACCTCTGGGAACAAGACCACTCAACCCCATCTTCATTATCTTATTAAGTACATTTTCATTTAATTCGTCTCATCCTACTGTTTCATTCGTAAAAACATGGAAATTCATTTTTGTTTCGTTTTCATACTTTAAAACCATAATGCACAATCATTAAAGCATACCATAAAATAAACGTGCATGCATCCTACCAAACTGTGATTTAGGCCCGAAGGCAAAACAACTACTGCACTACTACACTAATTATATGGCGTACTTAGCAATTTGTAACTCGAAATTCATAGCTTGCTCGCTAACTGGGGAACCTATAAAACCACTCATCCATTAATTCTATTTTCCTTTCATTTCATAAAACTCTAAAAGGAATCACAATTTTACATCTAATCTATCTAAACTCGAAATCTTACAAATTTCTGACCAAATTCGAAATTGCATAACTTATCTAATACTCGTCCAATTTGGACGATTTAAAATGTTACGGACTTCTGAGAACGTTTAATTTTTAACTGTCTAATCCAACACCTACAGCTTGACCAAATGAAGTCGAATGGAAACCGTTCCGCAATCCAAGTATTTGGCTATCCAAATGCTCAATTTTTTCCATAAAATCTTGTAATCTACTCCTATTTTCAGCTTAAACACTAACATACGGATAAAAATTAACTCTAACTTCAAATTCTCGTATCTCTCAACTAGGTTTTACTAAAACTATCTAATATCTTCACTAACTTCACTTTTATTGCACAAAAAAATTAAGTCACTAATTATCTAATCAAAAACTAACTAAAACATACCTTAGTTTTGAAGAAGTGAAGGGGAATTGAGAAAGATCGCCACTGGAAGAAAGAACGTACTGAAGAAGGAGAGTTTCTCGCGTAGGAAAGGGAAAGAAAACACAGAGGAATGGGGGATTTTTGCCTCTTTCACTAATTATATATATATATATATATAAATTATATTATTAATATAATTAATCGTAATTACTATTTTGCCCTCAACCTTTAACTGTTTAATAAATCTGTTATTCGGTTTGTCTCTGGTTGGATAATTAGATTTTTCTATTTTACATTATTCTCAAAATAATATTTTACTTAATGTTAGAAACTCGTCGCTGGGAGCAGATCGCGGGAGGGCTCCGCGCAGCGAGGGAAAGAAACTGAAGGGGGGAGGAGGGTTCCGCATCCTTCTCTCCCTTTCTTTCATTTTCATATTTTTTAATAATAATAATAATAACAATTAATAAATCGCTTTCCATCATTAACCATTTAATCAAACTTCTATTCGGTTTGTTTCCAGTTAAAATCTTATAATCTTATCTTCTCTATCAGCCTCGAAATAATCCTTTATCTAACCGGTCAAATTTTTTTACATTAATTCGGATCAGAATTTTGCCGTTTACAGCTCCGAAAATTCAAAAATTATTTAACGAAATTTCTGGGCATTATATCCTATCAAACTGTGATGTAGGCCCGAAGGTAAAACACCTACTGTACTACTTACCTGACGTATTTAGCAATTCGTAACTCCAAATTCGTTGTTCGCTCGTTAACTGGGGAACCTATAAAACCAGACATCCATTAATTCTATTTTCTTTTCATTTCATAAAACTCTGAAGAGAATCACAAATTTACATATAATCTATCTAAATCCGAAATCCTACGCAATTTTTTACCAAATTCGGAATTGTATAACATATCCAATACTCGTCCGATTTGGAAAATTCGAAATGCTACGGACTTTTGAGAACGTCTAATTTCTAACGGTGTAATCTAATTCCTAACCCAACACCTACAGCTTGATCGAATGAGGTCGAACAATCCGAGTATTCAGCTATACAAACGCTCAATATTTTTCATAAAATTCCGTAATCTACTCTTACTTTCAGTTTAAACACCAACATACGGATAAAAATCAACTATAACTTCAAATTCTCGTATCTCTCTTCTAGGTTTTATCAAAACTATCCAATACTCTTACTAACTTCACTTTTATCGCTCAAAACAACTAAAAAACTAACTATCTACTCAAAAATTACTTAAAACATACCATAGATTTGAAAAAGTGAAAGGGAATTGAGAAAGATCGCTACTGAAAGGAAAAACGTGCTGAAGAAGGAGGATTTCTCGCGTAGGAAAGGAAAAGAAAACACAGAAGGAGGGGAGTTTTCTGCCTCTTTTATTAATTATATATATATATATATTATATTATTAATATAATTAATATTAATTACTATTTCACCTTATACCCTTAACCGTTTAATAAATATGTTATTTGGTTCGTCTCCGATTGGGTCATTAGAATTTTTTCTTATACATTAGACTCAAAATAATATTTTACTTAATGATAAAAATTATTCGCTCTCGATTTTGACTAAAAGTTCACCGATTACAATTACGTAAATTTAAAAATTGATTTAGTGGAAAAAAATTTCAGACGATATACTTATTTTGAAAGAAAGTAATTTTGTGAAAAAACTATTCCCTCGTTATTATTATTTCTGTCTCTTCTATCTTCTACAAAAATTTGACTTAAGACTAAAAGTGGTTGATAAATGCTTAAATTAATGACGTCAAAAGAAAACGGTGCTCAACAACAATATTACAGCATCGTGTGAAATACAAAATCATTTTCACATTGCATAATAAATTATAGTTACACGGAATTTCTATAATAGAATATCCATTTAGGACAAACTGTTTGCGTCAAGAATCTAAATAGAAGATGAGTGTCTCCAAGAAAACAGATGGTAATCAGAGAAAAGACAACTCATCCATTTATCTTGAATGCCACCACTAATCAAATCTCGTGGTTATTTGAAGGATGAGATAATTGAAAACAAGTAAAATTTGAAACACACGAGACAAGGACCGAGTCTTCTTGTCATCAACAGCAACAACATTCTACGTTATCATCAAACGGCTCAGCACTTTGCTCTTCCCCTTCTTCTTCCTCATCTTCTTCTTCACCCAAATCCATACAATTATAAAACATGGCCATCACAATGTACAGTACAAGATTAACTGCACTCATGGCAGCGAGAGTCCAGTAGTATTTATCCAAGCGACTTCTGCTTAGGGTTTTCTGAAACCAGTTTAATCTGTTTCCTCTTTCACTAATCTTCCCTATAACATAGACTGTAATGACACTACCCATTGTCCCTAAACCAATAATTCCGAAGGTAAAGAAATAAAGATAGTTTCTCATAGATTTTGGGGCCTGAGATGCAAAGAAGGAAGTGACGGAGACTTGGAAAATGCCATCAAGTGCTCCAAGAAGAATAAATTGAGGGACTAGCCAAAACAAAGTCATCGGGATTCTTTCATCTGGCTTATCGAGCAACTCGTGCTCCATAATCACATTTAGCCGACGACCCTCTACTTTAGCTGCAGTAATGCAGCACAGGACAGAAAAAACCATCGCGACTGCTATTCCAATAATGCTGACGTACTTTCTTGGCCCTCCACTTAGACATTGGGCAAATTTTGATTTTGCCCCATCATAAAACATCAAGAGGATAGTTAGAGGGACCTTTAGTTTTCCTACTTTAGGATTCATGTTGTTTGCTTGCTCAAGAAAGTAAGTGTTTCCAATGGAAGAGACCACACCGCACATGATGAACGTTAACCACATTGGAATCATACGGATAATGATCTTGGTTTCTTCCACTTCTGTAACACTGCAAAGTCTCCATCTGTTTTTTTTTTGTTCTTCTAAAGAATTTTTTGCCAATATAATTGCAGCCTTGTCCAAACATCTGCATCAAGATTTGTAAGAATCCCACCAAAGTTTTATTAGAGAAAGCGCAAATGAAGTAGAGAGAGAGAGAGAGAGAGAACCTGAGGCCTTTGGTGTAAGGAACATGATAATCAAGTCGAGTATTCTCATATAGCTGATTGGAATTGGACGGGGAACGATGAAACAATTTAGAAGTTGAAGCAACAAAGACCCTAACAAGTGTAGTGATCGGACTTCCACTTGGGGCACTATGTGTATAGGAGCAAGAACCGCTCAAGAACAAAAGTGTAGCGGCCAATGAACAAATTGCAGGGATTCCAAAGCGAAGGGACCATGGTTTTACGTATGGAAGCGCTATACCACCAACAACAGCAACTAAGACCACACCACATATCCCCAAGCCTTTATCACCCATTCTTTCAGCAGCATCTCCTTCTTCAAATTGAGCCGCTAAGAATCGTGGCAGAGATACTATGTGGCCTGACATTCCCACTGCTATCAACGCCAAACCCGTGTAGAAGAATACTTTTTGCTTGTCTGTAATGCAATCAGGGCTGTAATCACTACACTTGCCCATGACTGGTGGAGTTGACATTGTTAAGATGCCTAACCCCTGCGATTGACATAAAAGCATTTGAGATTCAGCAAGCAAAAGAGTGGGTCAGATTCATGCTTTTATATTAACCAAACTTACCACACAGTATGCCAGACTGGAGAGCAGCAACAATGAAAAATCACCCATGAAAGTGTCAGCAATGAAGGCCATGGCTATAGGCATAATCATTGTGGCGCCCCAAAAGATATTTAGAATTGCAGCGGCGGGAGTGAGATCTAATTTCCAAACGTCCGTTAAGTATGTCATCATCACCCATAAGGCATATAGCGCAAGTACATCGGCCCATATTAGCGCTGCCAAGCCAAGAAAACAGACTATTATCAGTAGGCAAATGAATTAGAGGTTGTAAGGCAACAAGAAATGAAGAAGATAGTTGAAGCACAAGGTCCAAGAACATATTTGTGTTGTTGCTTATACGCATTCTTCTAGAAAAAAGTTGCTTATACGAATGATGAGTTAAATTACACATAATTCTGACGAAGGATGCCATAACAGACCACCCCGGCTTTCCTTTCTCTGTGTAAGCCTACTGTTCGGATAGTCCTATTCAAGCAAGTCTTTGAGAAAACATTTAAGAAATTCTAACAGGATGAACTACGAGCAGAGAAAATACAAACAAAAACGAAGGAGTTGGAAATCTGTAAAAGTTCTGGAGAAGAATAGCTAGTTGCATGACTTCTCAGAAACAGCATAAAGTTCGTCCGACGATTTTCAGGAGATATGGCTCTTTTTACGAATTTAAAAACCGGTTTATATAGAAGAACAAACGGCGTTCAGAGTCACAAGCGATGATTCCTAGTCCTCCAGGAACATTCGTTGAATTTCTCTTTTGTTGCTAGTCCTCAAGGGAAGTTTATTTTTTTAATTTCTCTTTTCTTCTCTACTACATTGTTTTCTGCAACTTGCAGAGCTCTTAATAAAAAATACAACAACTTTAGAATCGAACGTAGACTTTTGTTGCTTGAGAGTCCATAAAAGCCAGCTAGTTCCCTCAACGAGGAGTTCTACGCATTCACACTCAAGTGACCAATTTTTTTGACTCATTTTTAAAACTATCTGTAAGGTCACCAATGTCGTATTTACAATCATAATTTTTTATGTTATATTTAACGTGGAAAACAAACCTTATATTTAAGAGCTATTGACACGATCTAGAGACAAGATGGCTGGGTAAAACACTTCGACCCACAAACTGAATAAGACTACCCAATCCAAACCTTAATTTGTAGTTTGATACCAAAATTTTAAAATTATAAATTTAAATACGTCACAAGTCCACATTATTGATTATGTAAAATCCAGCAAATTAAATGGTAAGTTAAAAAGGAATTCCTCTATTTTGTGTGTTCCCACCTTCTGCAACGGAGAAAGGTGTTTGTCGTTAAAAAATAGCATAATAAGACAACTGACTGTGTCATGTCTTTAGATTCAAATCTCGAAACCTGAGCACATTTTTGTTTCATTTTGTGGTCATTCAGTATTGTCTCCCCTTTATATCTTATGGCATAGTGTGTTCAGGCTTGGTGAATGACTCTTGTCTACCGACGTGTATATACTACACTAGTGTCATAGTGATGTGCTTCAAGGTGCAATCACACGATCAAGAGTTAAAAAATTAATGAACCTTTATGTTCAAGTTATAAGTGACACAGTTAAAGATTCAAGAGAGTTCGCACCAAGTATGCAAGACAAGGAGAAGCCAATCTATGCACTAAAGTGGAAGCAACCCGAAGCTTTCAATCAACAAACGAAGAAGACATTAAGCTAATTGATGGGGAGAGAACAGAAGAAGGACGCGCACGCCCACGCTAAGATGGACGAAAACCTGTTGAAGCTCCTTTCCTAATTTCTTTCTTTTCCTTGTTACTAAAGATTTCTTAATTACACTTTTATAAAGCTTTCATAATTATAGTTTTAGAAAGTTTTTCTAATTATAATTTAAAATTTTTTTTTCTAATTATAATTTTAGAAAGCTTTTCTAATTATAGTTTTAGTAAGGTTTCCAATTTATTGTTTTATAGAGGTATTATTTAAGCATCTTTACGTATTGACATTTGGAGAAAATGAATATTTGCTGAATCTTTTGCTCTCAAATTCTGAAGTTTCAAGCACTGGTACACACCCAAGTTGTTTATTCTTCAAAAAAATTTTCAATCTTGTTAGTTTTGTGGAAAACTTTTATTAGTGCTGCATTTTTACTCTTTTAGTTGATAGTATACATCTTCATAAGGCAACAAAAACTCTCATATTCAGATTGTTGGAGTGTTCTTCATCCAAAGCAACTAAGTTCCGTTAAGTGCCTCAAATTAGCACCTATCGAACCAACATCGGTGTTCACCTTACAACTTCTTCAATTCTGCAAATTAATCTCTGAAATTTTCAGAGGTTGTTGTCAATATATCAAGTAAGGTGTTAAGTTGTAGAGCCTACTCTAGTGTTTGGTAGTATTTTAGTCATATTTATCCATTTATTCTGTAACCATAATTGGTCTATTATATAAATACGTATTTAGGTTATTGGAGTGGGTTAGAAAGTGTGATGCAAAACTATTGTAACTTTTTTTGATCTTAGTGAAATCTATCAGTAGCCTATGGACGTACCTCTTACAACGAGAGTGAACCACTCTATAAATCTGTGTGTTTTTCTTTTCTCTTATTAATCGTTCTTTACAAATTGGATTAGGATTTCTAATCATAACAACTGGTATCAGAGCTTCATGTTGAAACACCTGCAAAAATTAGGAAAAAGAGGAAAGTGGTTTTTTTCTCAGCTGACGTGTCATCCAAAAGTGAGAGAATCTCACTGTAGCTTCCACTTCCCTAGAACATAACAAAGAAGAAGAACAAAAGCCTTATGAGAGGGTCGCCGCTGTTCGACGAAGAATAGCAGAGTCCTAGGAGAGGGCTCGGTCGCAGAGGAGAACACCAAGGAAGAGTCATCGTCGACGAGCCGCTCGCGCACTGACCCTAATTGTTGTCGTTGGTTGATCTCTGTCATCGTTCCCAGTGATTGCTGAACCGTCTTGCCGTTTATCAATTGCCGATCATTTTTCTGTTGGACTAACAGAGACAATTTTTTTTTTTTGTGATATTTTAGGGTTCAAAAATATCCGATTTTAGGGGTGATCAGATTTGAGAGATTTGATTTCTGGAATTTTTTGTGATCAAATTTGGAATTTTTTTGGGGAATTAAAAATCTCAAATTAGTTAGGCAAATTTACGGATATTGTGGAGATTGATTATTGGGCTTGAAAAATTGATCTGGAAATATCTATTTTTGGGCATTGATTATTGGTAACGATGGCAGGCGACGATAGCACAAGACACGACATTGGAAAATTTGATGGAAAAGATTTCGCGTTTTGGAGAATGCAAATCGAGAATTACTTGCACGAGAAAAAACTTTATCTCCCCTTGAGTGCGAAACCCAAGAAGATGGAAGACGATGAATGGAATCTCTTTGACAGATTGGTTTTGGGAGTCATCCGTTTGACGCTGGCCAAAAGTGTTGCTCACAACGTAGTGAAAGAGAAGACCACCACGAGTCTGATGAAAACTCTATTTGATATGTACGAGAAATCCTCCTCCGCGAATAACAAGGTATTTTTAATTAAAAACTTTTTAATTTGAAGATGATTGATGGTACTTCTGTCGCAATGCATCTGAATGAACTCAATATGATTGTGAATCAATTGCTATCTGTGGAAATTGATTTGGGGATTAAGTTCATGTCCTAATTTTGTTGGTGTCTCTACCGAATAGCTGGTAACCTATGAAGCCAGCAGTTAGTAACTCAGTCGGAAGCACGAAATTGGTATTTACCGATATGAGATATCGTATTCTTGCCGAGTAGGTTCGTAAGATTGATTCTAGTGAAAGATCAAGAGGCTCAGCTTTGAATGTTGAAAACAGAGGAAGAAATAATGAGAAAAACTCCAATCGTGGTAGGAGCAGATCTTAGTCGAAAAATAGAAGGAGTCAGTCCAAGTCTCGATGAACACTTGAGTGCTGAAACTGTAGCAAGCAGAGCCACATGAAGAAGGATTGCAGAGCACTGAAGAAGAACAACAATGACAAAGGTGGTGGAGCAAATGTAGTAACGGAAACCATCACTGACGCATTGCTTCTTTCAGTCGACAGTCTGATTGAATCGTGGGTTTTGGACTTGGGAGCATCTTTTCACACCACTGCACACAAAGAATTAACGAACAATTATGTGGCTAGAAACTATGGGATGGTCTACCTTGCAAATTGTAAGCCATTGGATATTGTGGGCATCAAAGACATCAAACTAAAGATGGCAAACGAGTCTGTTTGGAAGATTAGTAAAGTTAGACACGTGCTAGGGTTGATGTGCAATCTTATTTCAGTTGTACAGCTTGATAGTGAAGGTCACAATGTCAGTTTAGGAAACAGTGATTGGAAGATAACTAAAGGAGTGATGGATGCCGCTCGAGGTCACAAAAGAAGAAGCTTATACATGATTTCTACACGCGAGACACAATTGCTATTGTTAATAGCTCAAAGAACACAGAGTTATTGCACTGCAGGTTAGGTCACATGAGCGAGAAAGGAATAAAACTTCTTGTCAAGAGTGGTCAGATTCCAGAGTTGAAGTCTGTCAAGCATCAGCTATGTGAAAGCTGTATTTTTGGGAAACAAAATCGTGTCAATTTCTTAAAGGTTGGGAAGGAGCAGAAGAAGAAAATACTTGAATTGGTGCACACCAATGTGTGGGGACTTGCACCCATTTCTTCTTTTGGTGGAACATACTACCATGTGACATTCATAGATGATTCAACAAGAAAGGTATGAGTCTACTTTATGAAGAAAAAATCTAATGTATTCATTGTTTTAAAGATGTGGAAGGCTTTGGTTGATAATGTAACGAATCTGAAGGTGAAGTGTTTGAGGTCCGACAACGGAGGCGAGTACATCATGCCAATTTCAAAGAGCATTGTGCTGTGAATGTGATTAAGAGGGAGAAAATTATTCTTCGAACACCTCAAGAGAATGGAGTAGCTAAAAGGAGTAATAGAACGCTGAATGAATATGCAAGGAGCATGAGATTGCACACAGGGCTGCCTAAAACCTTTTGAGTAGATGCAGTCAATACTGTAGTTTATCTAATCAACAGAGGACCCCTTGTACCTCTAGATTTCAAAATTCCAAAAAAAGCTTGGAGCGATAAAAATGTAAACTTTTCTTTTCTGAAGGTGTTTGGTTGCTTATCATCTGTTCATATTTACGATTCTGATAGAGGCAAGCTTGATCCAAAATCTAAGAAGTATTTTCTTATTGATTATAGTGACGTCAAGTTTGGTTATCATTTCTGTGATAAACAAAATAAAAAGATCATTCACAGCAGGAACGTCATCTTCAACGAACAGGTCCTTTACACAAATGCTACTAGTAAGACTTCTAATAGTGATGATTCTTTATTGAAAGAGTCTACCATGGTCAACTCGAGAGATTTTTCAGTTGATAATACTCCAATTGTCAAAGAAGATCTAGGTGTTGTTGAAGAAAAAGTTGATGAGAATGTGGCTTTAGAGGTAAATCAACAAACACCGATTGCAAAACTGAGAAGATCATCTAGAATCAACAAATCAATCCATAGATGCTCTTTGTCTCTTAATTACATACTGCTGACTGACAGAGGCAAACTAAGATGTTATGAGGAAGCATCACAGTCCGATGATTTGATTTAGTGGGAAGTAGCCATAAAAGATGAGATGGACTCGTTGAAGTCAAATAAAACTTGGCAATTAGTTGAGTTGCCGAAAGGTAAGAAAGCATTGCATAACAAGTAGGTTTACCAGATTAAAGAAGAACATGACGGGAGCAAGAGGTACAAGGCTAGGTTGGTTGTCAAAGGTTTCCAATAGAAAGAAGGTATTGACTACATCGAAATCTTCTCACTAGTGGTGAAGTTGACGGCGATTAGAACTGTCTTGGATTTGGTTGTGAAAGAAAACCTTCATTTTCAGCAAATGGACGTGAAAACGGGTTTTCTTCACGGCGATTTAGATGATGAAATCTACATGTAACAACCACAAGGTTTCAAGATGAAAGATAAAGATGAGCTTGTGTGTAATCTTCAGAAGAGTTTGTGTGGCTTGAAGTAGGTTACAAGGCAATGGTACAGTAGGTTTGACAGCCTCATGAAAGGTAACAATTTTGTGAGATGTGAAGCCAATCATTATTGCTACATCAAAATGTTTGATAACTCCTATATTATTCTGATTCTTTACGTTGATGATATGTTAATTGCGGGAGCAACTTTGCACGAGATTGACAGGCTAAAGATGAAGTTATCTAAGGAGTTTGCAATGAAAGATTTTGGTACTGTAAAACAAATACTTAGGATGAGGATCTTCAGGGATAAGGAGGTTCTCAAACTCTCACAAGAAGAGTATGTCAAGAAGGTTCTTATGAAGGTTCAAGATGCACGATGCTAAGTCAATCATTACACCATTGGCTAGTCATTTAAGACTATTTAAAGATCAGTCGCCCTCGACTGATGAAGAGAAGGACTACATGGCTACTGTTCCATATGCTTCTGCTGTTAGTAGTCTTATGTACGCAATGGTTTGCACACGACCAGACAGTGCATATGCAGTGAAAGTTATCAGTAGGTTTATGAGTAATCTAGGAAGAAAACATTGAGAAGCCGTAAAGTGGATCTTGCGATACTTGAAGGGTAGTTCAGGGTTTGCTTTATGTTTTCAAAAGTGAGACTTGGGCTTGGATGGAAACATTGATGCTGATAACGGTGATTATAGTAACAGTAGTAAGAGCAGGACTGGTTATGTCTACACAATCGGTTGGGTCTCGAGGCTTCAAGATATAGTCGTTCTTTCTAGTTGTGAAGTTTAGTATATTGCAGTGACAGAAGCCGCGAATGAGATAATGTGGTTGCAGCTTTTTTTACACGAATTAGGCCAAAACTACGATGGGATTGTATTGCATTGTCACAGCCAAAGTGTCATCCATTTGGCAAAGAACCCGGTTTATCATTGCAAGACAAAGCATATACAGGTGCGTTATCACTTCATCAGATCCGCCTTAGAAGATGTAGTATTAGCGCTTGAAAAGATCCTAGTGAGTCGGAATCCAACTAATATGTTGACGAAAGCTGTGACGAGTGAGAAGTTGAAGTTATACGCAACTTCAATCGGATTTCTTGGATGAGATATGTGAATGAATCTACTACAGATGGAAAGATGATTGGATTAGTCTTCAAGTGGGAGATTGTTGAGTTGTGGAGCCTACTCTAGTGTTTGGGGGTATTTTGGTTATATTTACCCTATTATTCTGTAACCATAATTCGTTTATTATATAAAAACGTACTTAGTTTATTAGAGTGGGTTAGAGAGGGTGAGGGAAAAACTATTGTAACTTGTTTTAATCTTAATGAATTCTATCAGCGGCCAATGGACGTAGCTCTCACAACGAGAGTGAACTACTATAAATCTATGTGTTTTCCTTTTCGCTTATTGATCGTTCTTTACAGTTTGGATTATGGTGTCTAATCCTAACATAAGGTTATGTTAAGTTTTTGTGATTTTTGGAGTTCATTTAATCATGATTATTCTGCTTGAAATTTAGTGAATTTTCGATGATTATCAATTAGATATCCGAGAAGGATCTAATGTTTGTGTTGAACCACAAATTGCCATACTTGATTTGTGTCACCTAGTTTAATATTTACCATAACATATTTGATGTTTTCGTACTTGTCCTTGATGGTTGACGAAACCTTTTTCAGATAGGTTTTTACTCCAAGTTTTGATACGTGGATTTTCATGATGCAAGCTCCTTTATATTTTATAAAACACTTATATATGACTTTGATCTTTATTAACTTTAGTCAAATCATCCTAATTAACTCATGCTTTCAGGTATTAATTAGGGAGGCTGGAACAACTGACGTAGGATTGAGCTTAGATTATTTATTACTTTTATTCGATGAGTCTCTAGTTACCTCAATTCATGTTTCAAGTTAGTATTCCATATCATGGTGTAATTTAATTATTGCACAGACCTTTATATTTTGGACTATTACTTTAACTATTGTTCATTGTTGGAGTTGGTTTTTGACCATCGTTTATTGTTCCTTAGTTCTATGTTTATATTTGACTATTTATTTATTTTAGTGTAAAATTTATCAAGTGCTATCAAGGGTCAGATGGTTCGATCTGACCCCTTTCTTAGGTCAGATCGTTTTCCATTTCTGCAACTAGACTCTTTTGGATTGTGAAAAATAGTAAAATTTAAATCGGACTGTTCAAAATAGATATATCTAAATTAAAATTTTGTGTGAAGAATAAAATATGTCAACACTCATATAAGTTATAATGACCTGAGTTGAAAAGAAAGAAATACACATCATCAAACACAAATAATTGGAAAACAAATAATGTAAATTCTGAAAGTCAACTATCGCTAGTTATTTTATGGGAAAATATAGTTATGGGAAAATATAGTTATTTGAAGTGAGATTCTTAATCTTAATGGAGATTTCTAATGGGACATCCAATGTTATGTAAAACCAATTTTATCAATTTATCTTTGCATGCATAATTTAATGTTTTAAAATACTGTGAATCATTAGGTGGAAACTAATAGATGTAGTTGCTACATACTATAGCACAACGCATAAAAAATAGTATTGACACTTCTTTTTTGTAGAAAAAAGATCGTAGTAACAAGAAGGTTCACACATGGACCTTTCACATTATTGTCATCAACCTAAGAGAAAAAAATAACTATCAAAGAGAACAGTCAAAAAGGTAAACATATACTATGATCATGTTTAAGAATTTTAACTGAAAGAACATAATATCATGAGCTATCTTAAATATATCGTAGAACTTCCAAATACCAACATGCTTAGTTATCGATGCATAACAAACAAATAACCAAAATCACAAGTCCAATATATCTTGTTACTATGTTCGGAAAATGAAATGAACATCATTTATCTTGAAAATAAATGTGTAAAATAATTATACATATATCTTAAAAACTAGGATAATTACCATTGACAACCTCAAACTATTGAAGTTTACATTTTTAAACCTTAAAGTATAAATTTTAACAACTCAAAGCTTAATTTATTGAAAAACTAACAAAATAAATCTTGGCGTATGTCCTATCTCCGTCCGTTCTCATTTTTTGTTGTAGAAGGTACGCACTGTTGAAAACACAGTGCGTCCATTCTCGAGCGGAGGATGGTGACCCTCCAACAGTGTGTCCGATCTTTCTTTTTGCATAGAGAGCGGAGGATCATCACCCTCTGACAGTGCGTCTTAACTTTAAATTTGCTAATACCATATTTTTTTTCGATCTTTGCAGATTATTTGAATCAGCATATACTGAAATAGCTGAGAGATCATATGCTAGGCGAAAGGATGAACCGCCAGAACGTCGGGGACTTATGTTTTCACAAGCTAAACCGTCAAATCGGCCAGTAGTGAGGCCGCCACGGTCGAACTAGCCAAAATTTTGGTCTAGTGAATTTCGCAACCAGACTTGTGATGAGCAGTTCCAGCTTGTGAAGACGTAGGTCCCCAATGTTCCGACAGTCCATCGTTTAGCCTAGCATATGATCTCTCAGCCATTTCAGTATATGCCGATTCGAATAATCTGAAAAGATCGAAAAGAAAAATATGGTATTAACAAATTTAAAGATAGTACGCACTGTCGGAGGGTGGTGACCCTCCGTTCTCTATGTAAAAATAGAGATCGGACACATTGTCGGAGAGTCACCACTCTCCACTCAAGAACGGACGCACTGTTACAACAAAAATGAGAACGGATAGAGATAGCACGTCCGTCAAAGTTTATTTTATTAGTTTTTCAATAGTTTAAGGTTTAATTTGTTAAAATTTATATTTTAAGATTTAAAAATATGAAACCTAATAATTTGAGGTTCACAATAATAATTACCCTAAAAAATAATATGTTTTAGGACATGATATGTTTTAGTTTTTGTATTACATATCACTCAATAAAAATCATGAATGCACAGTTGAATGCATTAAATGAAAGTTGTACTATAGGAGGGTTGTTTTCACGCTCTCATCCTCATTCCCCTAAAAAACTTGTATAGTGATAAGAATTCTCAACTTAGAGAGACAACACGGGGACACAATTAAGACAAGTTATGATTCTAGTATTACATCATCTTGATATCCTAACTTAAGATGTAACTCCTTGTAATTGTGATGTAATAATGTACCATAATTAGAACAAAATAAATTTTTAATTTTTATTTATTGCGTACAAAATTACAACTTACGCGACTTTAAATAATTTAAAACCATGCATTTAAAGAAAACAGATAGTCATTTACAAGTTTAGATAAACTCAACTTAGTTACTACAATTGGACAACTAAATATGATCCTCACAGATTATAGACGTATAACTCACACCACACATACATGACCTAAGAGTTTCAAATGCAAAACCTACTTGGGTGTTTTTCCGCTTTGTCCACTGAGATGGTTTGACCTTATTCTTCTGGTTGTCACTCATATCAGAAAAATAAGAAGTCCCAAAGGGTTCAGATGACAAAGTTAAGCAAGTAAATCTAGTTATCAAAAAATTACAATATCATCAAATCGACAAGTATAGGACCAACTCTATAATAACCTGTAAAATTTTAGATTTTAAATTTAATTTCTAAAATTTTTAATTTAAACTCGGTTGGAATTTTGGAAAAATATTTTTACGGGTAAATTAAGTTATAAAACTCAGAGTCTAGTTTTGTGATAGTTTTCGAAATTTTAAAGTCGGGAGTACGAGAATTTAACGAAGTTACGGACGATAAAAACACACGAGGGCATTTTGGTAATTTTGATTATTTAAAAAAAAATAGATATAAAACCGAATGGCTTCGGGAGGAAGCCATTCGGTTGTTACACCTTGGCGCCAAGAGCTCTGATTTTCGACCGACGAACGTGAGCGTGGGAGAAACCGCCGGCGACTAGGTGCTCGGCTGTGTCTTGTTCTCCCGTCGACCGAGTGTACAACGACGCCGCGATAAGCTATTCCCCTCTTGCTGCTCTTCCTTTTTTTTTTGTTTTGGCTGAGCTTAGTGCTCGACCTGCTTTCATTTTTGATGGAATTGGCCGCAAGGTTGGAGTGGAGTAGGAGGGAGATGCCGCAAGTTTAAGGAAACCGAAGGTGAGCCCTGTCAGTTTCCTGTTTTGGCCAAGCTTAGTGCTCGGCCTCCTTGCATTTCCGGTGAGCTTGGTCGAAGTGTATGAGTGAAATGTGGCTAGTTGTGTATAGAAATTGTGAAATTAAAATTGAAATCAAAATCAGATCATTGTTTTGTGTAGAGGCAGTTTTGTTTTTGGCCGTTTCGGCATAGCTTCGGTTGATCGTTTTAAACTTTTTTTTGTGGGTTAAATTAGGTTGTTATAGAGACGTATGGCCACTAGAATTGTTCGATTCCGATATCTGACGCAAATGTTATGCGCGTCGGAAGTTTATGTTGGATTTTGGTCCAAGTCAAATTAGTGAGCGTTTTTCGTAGAATTGTGACGTGTGATAATAGCATGGCTGTTTGTGATGCGTAAAGCCAATTTTGAGTGAGTGAAACAAAAATGTGAAATTGGATAAAAAGGGCAGATTCAGTTTCAGTTCCACCTAGCTGCGGCTTACCATTTTAAAATCCATCTTAGTATGTTAAACTATGTTCCTAAGGGAAACGTTTAGCCTTTTGAATCACTCGATTTCGTTAATGGACGCGAAAGTTATGCGCGTCTGAACTTTAGGCTGGTATTCGGCCGAACCAAATTGGTGACCCGTTTTAATTGGAATTTCATGGGTTTAGTTAATGGATGTTATTTTTAACTTATTTGGTGAATTTTGAAGTAAAG
Source organism: Begonia peltatifolia (assembly GCA_022433055.1). Lineage (NCBI taxonomy): Eukaryota > Viridiplantae > Streptophyta > Magnoliopsida > Cucurbitales > Begoniaceae > Begonia > Begonia peltatifolia. Next base: position 7,089,242 of record CM039518.1, read on the forward strand.
ATTGATGAGTGATTGTTTGTGTTTTAGGTTGAGCTATTTTTGGCGAAGCTGTGCGTCGAGTGAGCTTAGTACGCCAGGTAAGTAGTGCATACATGCGTTTTGCCTAAGTGGGCCTACATCGTAGAACTTTAGGATTTATGTGATTGATTATGGTGTGCGTGCATATTGTTTGACATGCATCATTTTTTCTTAAAAGGGAACGAAAATGATTTTGAGCATATTTTGAGCAAGTGATGAGACGCGTGACGGTGGTACCGCAGATTCTACTAGTGTGTGGGCTGTACGTAACCAACCGCGAATTTCGCTGGAGTAGTGGGCCGGCTGGGCCGTCACGCAGCGTGTATGTGTTGACGGTGAGGATGATGGGCAGTGGTACTGTGGATCCTACTAGTGTGTGGGCCGGTACAACACCAGTCGCGGATTCCGCTCGAGCAGTGGGCCGGCTGGGCTGTCACGAAACGTGTGTGTGGTAACTGTGGCCCCGTTGCTGAGGAGGTTGGGACAGGGGCGACGTGTCAGGGTGTAGTGTGGCGCTAGGTACACCATCACCTTGATTTGGTTGCTATGTGGTCATGCGTGTGTAGCTTGCGGTCCTCGTTGCTGGGGAGTTCGGAACAGTGGCGACGTGTCAGGGTATAGGGTGGCGTTGGGTTCCTCCTTACCCTAGTGCGGTTACACTACGTGTCATAGATGTGACAACATGAGTATGAGTGTAGAGACTGCATGTGATAGGATTGTATTGTCGGCTTTTACTTTCATATTGTACTACTTACTGAGCGTTAGACTTAGGTTGTGTGTTATATGGTGTAGGTACTGACGATATTGCTGATGAGCCTCGAGAGCCTAGTCTTGAGGCATAGGACGGTTGGCGGTGTGCGACTGGGGCACCGGATGACCGATTTTGTTAGGGCGACTCGACCCGTGGAGATGGTAAGTGGTGGTTTGGCTATTGCGGGTATCTTATTTTGCTGTGTCGATGTACAGTTGATTAGACGAGTTGTATAGGCGTCGGTTGTATAGGGGTTTATGGAGTGCGTGTGATTTCGGTGACGTACGCGTATGCTTTACATATAGGAGTTTGGTAATGCCCTATACTGTGGACTTTCCTCATTTGTAGTTGATAGATTTTTGTTGTCTTTAAACTTTGATTATTTTGTTGTGGAGATTCTCTGGATGGTTGATAGATAAATATTGCTAGTTTCTGGTGAACTGTGTGCAAGGTTTATATTTTGAGATAGCTAGTTTTTAGGTGTTATTTTGCCGAAATTTCGGAAGAGAGGTTGGGAGTCGAGAGGATATGGAATATGTCGGGATGTGTACAGTGAGTGTTAGAGAAGTGTGGAGGGGAGCGGAAGTGCAACATGGTCGCAGGTGCGAGGGGCACGCGGCCCTGCAGGTGCTCACGGGTCGTGCGGTGTCGGGTGAGGGCATGCGTGCGGACGTGTGGTACGGAGGCAGGGTGCATGGGGCACGCGGCGCTGTGAGCGTGCGCGTGACGTGGTGATGTTGAGTTGGCACGCACAGCACCGTGAGGGTGCGTGCGGGGCGTCGAAGTGAGGGCGGGGGTGTGCGATACCGAATTTGTGTAGCTCGAGGTATATGTTGGACTAATTCCTAGAATTTTGAGTCTTGTCGTTTTATTTTAAAACTATTTTAAATTGTTGCCTTTTCCGCTGCGTATTTTTTTTATATTGAGGATTTCGTGTTTCCTTTTCGAGGCGCGAGTTGTTTTCGAATCAAGTCGAATTTTTTTTTATATTCACAAATGTTCTTTTGAATATAATTTGAAAACGAAAAAGCTATTAAATTGAGTGATTTGTGTCAAGTCTCTGTATGTCATAGTGTGCAGACGTACTATAGTGCACCGAAAACGTGTGGGCTCTCGAGGTGTTACAAACTCAGAACACCTAAACAAAAGTTTAGTTTTATCTCCGTCATGATAATATCTAATATAAACATCATAATTAGTTTCATTCTACATATTCATTCTATGAGCGTCTATTTTTGTATAATTGGTATCAAAGTTCAAAGTTATTTCCTAAGAGGATTCCATTTTTCTTTTATTACAGAACTTTTATTATGGGATATATTTAAAGATTACTACTGAAGGTTTCAAAGTTACAAACATACAATTTGATACTTTGCAAGAATCAATTAATTTTATGGCTATATAGTTGCAAGAGTTTCTGAATGGTGAAACTCTATCAACTTCAAGTGGAGATGAAATAGTAAAATTATTTTTTTATAAAAAGGAAAGAAAGATGAAGATTTTTATTTCATTGTGTAGATAAGATATTTGAATATAGCAATTATTTGGATAAATTTAAGGTGAAGTTGTGTCATTGGGACAAATGAGACAAACATCTCTATAGTGGAGAAATCTAAATTTTCAAAGGAAAAAAGATGAAGAAGAAGTTATAGACTGATGGGACAAAATGAAAAGACTTTTGTGTAGAAGATTTGCCCCCAATTATTTCTTGTTAGATGTCTATCACCACGTCCTTTTATAGGGAGACTTAGACATGGTTTTATATGGAAAGAGGTAATTCGAGCAGGGGAATAAGTTCTTTTGATAAAAAACCGAAGAACATTATATCATGTGTCAAGATGAGAAAACACAAACCATGAATCATATTTGGAAATGGATGAAATAGCTCAAGAAAATACTGAAACTTCTCTACAAAAGTATTAATCTACTTTAAAAGAATCAAATGTGGTTGTCGATGAATTGGTGGATGTTAGATGTGTAGAAGTCTAGTTGGGGAATGACGTCAACTGTGCTCATGACGAGCCTTATCTCATGATTAAAGCAAAGTCTATGGAAATGCAACTGGCCCAAGAAAGTGTGACTTTAAATCCCCATTGCTAAAATTGAAGTTTATCAAATCGCCTGCCCACACATTTAAGGAAAAGGAGACGAGTCAAACCCAGAGCACAAAGCGTTTAATATACCATAGTTGTTAATTTTAAAGAGACTATGAAGAGAGATTCATGTATGAAAGAGCTTCAAAAACATAGAGGAAACTGCACAGAGTTTTCTAGTATGATTCAAATGGTTTCCTGAAAGGATTACCATTGTTCTATTCCATCAAATATTGTGTCAAAAATTTAGTCACATATTGTGTTCCATATCTTTCTTCGTTCTATTACATCAACATTGATGCACATATCATTATACACTTTTGTACTAACCAAAAGAAATGTCAAATCCAAACTCATGCTTTTCAAGTAAGATTTCTTGCTTCAAATCCAAATCCACAGGAACTACCATTGTGCCCTTGAATAACAAAAGTCCATCAACACTAACCTCTCAATCTTTATTCTTATCACGACCTAATGAGGGCAAGACCAAAATCAACGAGTCAGACAAACCAGATCCCCTAAATAAAGCTCAGTTACCCAATCCGAAGCCTAGCGTGGCCCATTAGTGACATGCCTCAAAATGAAAAAACTTCAAGGCACATTAAAAACAGACTTGTGCTGCTTCACTTGAATGAACAACGAATTTGAACGTCGATAACTCGAGTTGTACTTAGTTTTTGTAGCTGAAATTTTAACAGTTTTTAACCTTAGATATTGAGAAATATCACTGTCTAATTCACTTTGGGAACAAAATTATGCTAAAAATACAAAGGGTCCTAGGAGCTCGGGTTAGTACTTTGGTCGATAACAAATGGTCAATTTTCGAGAGGCATAACTCATTGGTTTTCGCTTCGCTTTGACACAAACACTATAGAGCCCCAAAAACTCATTGCTTTCCAATTCGCTCTGATACCAATCATGTAGGGCTCCCAAGTCGTCCTCGGACCCATATCGCTAACCATACTCTTATTCGTAAAATGGGATAAAATTCGTGAAAATTTTAAACCTTTGTTTCCCCAACTTAAAACAACATCTTTGAAAACATTTAAAAGCATCGCAGCAGAAGACTCAAATCAAAATTAATTTAAATTAAATTTCAAGTTTTAAAACATGAAAAGTTATTTCGGTCGACCTCTAAAATCTTCGATCGACACTTGACTCATTCTACACACAGGGTTGACACTTATATACATAGGTCGGCACCTCATTTGCCTCTGTTTGCACAGGTCGACACTTGGTTACACCAGTCAACACCCTAATCATCTCTGTTTACACTGGTCGAACCTTGCGGTCGACACTTCCATATTCACTTCACTAACAGGTCAACACCTGCTTTTATAGGTCGACACTTTAATACTCTCTGTTTGCACCGGTCGAATCCTGCAGTCAACACCTCCACACACAGGTCGACACTTAGTTTGGTTCTGTCTCCGTAGGTCGACCCTCACAGTCAACATTTACTTAGTTTGGCCGACACCTATACATACAGGTCGGCACTTTACACTAGTAGCCTGAACTAAAAATTTTTCATTTAAATAAAACGAACAGAGTTTCAACTCGGTGTTTAAAAACCAAGACCTATACTCCCCAATCAATTTTAAAATCAACTATATACGTCAAAATGACTACTAGAACGACTCAAAATAACTCACAACCCGTGTATACACTGTAACACCCCTAGAAACCCCACGTTCCCGGTGCGCTACAGTGCATCTACACACTATACACTATGACACACTAAAACTTAACACAACTCACTCAGTTTAATAGTACTTTCATTTTCAAATCATTTTCAAAAGAACATTTGTGAGTATGAAAAATTTTCGACTCGATTCGAAAACTACCTGTGCCCCGAGGAGGAAACAGGAAATCCTCAATATAAAAATATGCAGCGGAAAAGAAAATAATTTAAAATAGTTTTAAAATAAAACGGCAAGACTCGAAATCCTAAGACAAGAATCTAACATACCCCTCGAGCTACACAAATTCGGTGCCGCACACACGCTCACGCCCCTACTTCGACGCCCCGCGCGCACCCTCGCAGTGCCGCACGCGCCAACTCAAAGTCACCGCGCCTCGCGCATGCTCACAGCGCCGCGTGTCCCACGCACCCTGCCGCTGTACAGCACATCCGCACGCACACCCTCACCCGGCGCCGCACGACCTGTGAGCACCCACAGGGCCGCGCGCCCTGCGCACTTGCGATCACGCCGCACTCCCACGCTCATCTACACTTCTCTATCATTCACTGTACGCATTTCAAACTATTCCATACCCCCTCGACTCCAAACCTCTCTCCCAAAATTTCGGCAGAGTAACGGCTAAAAACTGACTATCCCAAAATTTAAACCCTGCACACAGTTCACCAAAAACCAAAAATATTGAACTATCAACCATCTAGAGAAATCACCATAACAAAATCAAAGTTTAAGGACAACGAAAACTCATCAAATACAAATGAAGAGAGTCCCCAGTATAGAGCAATATCATACTCTAACATATAGCAGTACGTACGCATCCCCAAAACACTACAACCACTCTATACAATCCCATAAAATCGATGTCTATACAAACTCTTCTATCTGCACAAATACCCAATACAAAATAACAAATCCACCATCACCTATCACCACCACAAATCGGGTCGCCCTAACAAAATCCGTCATCCGGTGCCTCGGGCGCACGCCGCCAACCATCCTACGCCTCAGGACTAGGCTCTCGAGGCTCACCAGCAAGATCGTCAGCACCTACACCATAGAACACACAACATAAGTCTAACGCTCAGTAAGTAATGCAACATGAAAGTAAAAAGCCGTCAATGCAATCCTATCACATGCAGTCTCTATACTCACACTCATGTTGTCACATCTGTGACGCGTAGTGTAACCACACCAGGGTAAGGAGGGACCTAACGCCACCCTACACCCTGACACGTCGCCACCGTCCCAGACTCCCCAGCAACGAGGCCCACAAGTTACACACACGCATCACCACACGGCAACCACATCAGGGTAAGAGTGTACCTCGCGCCACACTATACCCTGACACGTCGCCCCCGTCCCAGCCTCCCCAGCACGGCGTCACAGTTGCCACACACACACGTTTCGTGACAGCCCAGCCGGCCCACTGCTCGAGCAGAATCCGCGACTGGTGTTGCACCGGCCCACACACTGTAGGATCCGTGATACCACTGCCCATCACCCTCACCGTCAACACATTCACGCCGCATGACAGCCCAGCCGGCCCACTCCTCGAGCGGAATCCACGACTGATGAAGCACCGGCCCGCATACTAGCAAGATCTGCGGTACTACCGCCACGCGTCTCACCACATACTCAAAACATGCTCAAAACCATTTTCGTTCACGTTTTTAAAATATGGTGCATGTCAAACAATACGCACGCACACCACAATCAATCACCTAAACCCAAAAGTTCTACAGTGTAGGCCTACTTGGGCAAAACGCATGCATGCACTACTTACTTGACGTCCTAAGCTTGCTCGGCACACAGCTTCGCCAAAAAGCCTAAACCTAAAACACAACCAATCTCTCATCAGTATTTATCTCAAAATTCACCAAATAATTTAAAATGACATTCCTTAACTACCCTCATGAAATTCCAAGTAAAACGAGGCACTAGTTTGGTTTGGCTGGAAACCAGCCTAAAGTTCAGACACGCATAACTTTTGCGTCCGTTAACAGAATCGAACGATTTAAGTGGCTAAATTTCCCCTTAGAAACCTAGTTTAATATACTAAGACAAATTTTAAAATGGTAAGCCACAACTAGGTGGAAAAACCCCGAAACCAAATCTGCCCCTTTTATTAAATTTCACATCTTGTTTTTCTTCAAGCAAAATTCACTCAAATCTAGCTTTACGCACCAAAAACAGCCATGCCACTATCACACGTCGAATTTCTACGAAAACGGCTCGCTAATTTGACTTGGACTAAAATCCGACATAAACTTCTGACGCGCATAACTTTTGCGTCGGATATCGGAATCGAACGATTCCAGCGGCCATACGTCCCTCTAATAACCTAATTTATCCCACAAAAACAGAATTGGAAACGATCAACCGAAGCCAGGCCGAAACGGTCAAAAACAGAATCTGTTTTTATATGAAAAATAGCCAAAATTTCAACTTCGATCCAATCTCGTCAATTCCTTCACTGAACAGTCACATTTCAACCTATTAAGCACAATCTGGACAAAATCAAGTATATCGAACTCAAAATCCGAACCCCACAGCCAACAAGCCTCGGGTTTTTCCCCCTCCCTCCCGAGCATTCACTGTCCGCTCACTACACCCACATTCACAGCCCATAACCGACTCCTATACCGAGCTAAATCGTCGGAAAACAAGAAAGAACCGAGCCCTCAGGCTCGGTCGACAGGAGCCAAAATAGGGGAGTCACCTGTGGTTTTCAGCTCAGGAAGAATCCACTCACGCCAACTTTCTGCCTCGTCGGAACTGCCCAGCGCGTCGCGTCTCTTCCCCGATGGTCGATCATCGGCAGCTCGTCCCCGATCACCCTCTCGCTCGCGCGTTCACTCTCGGCTCCAGCGAAGCAAAACCAAACACTGAATGGCTTGCGAAAGCCGTTCAGTTGTTTTTATAAAAATTTTAATTTTATAAAATAATTTAAATAATAAATTTACGAAAACGCCCTCACGTGTTTTTATCGTCCGTAATTTCGTTAAATTCTCGACCTCCCGACTTTAAATTTCGAAAACCATCAGAAAAGCAGACTCCAAGTTTTATAATTTAATTCCCCAGTTAAATTTTTTTTTCGAAACTCCAACCGAACTTATATTAAAATTTTCAGAAATTAAATAAAAAAAACCCAAAATTTCCGAGTTATTACATACACACACATGGTCAAAACACCCTAACAGCCGACTGGATTGTCTCATGAGCGCACTCTTCCAACTGTCTCCTAGTCCTGGGCATATTATAAGTACTCACCAACTATCAACTCGTCACCTACATCACATAACGCATCTCTTAGCTTAATGTTAAGTAAGGAGTGCATATAAAATATAAACACTGAAAACAATATATATCCTGTCGTATGCAGTTTTTACAGTTTCATCTCTACTTTCTTTTCTGTCTTTTTCTAATGCATTCTTTATCTTACTATTGTGTTCTTCTTTACGTGCTAGATCAAGGTGACACACCTCGCGGTCCATCTCCCGGGACAAGGCCAATCTCGATCTATAAAAGTGACACATCTCGCGGTTCACCTTACGGGATAAGGCCACACACGTAAGGTGGGTGAAGTAGTGGCACACCTCACGGTCCACCTCACGAGACAAGGCTACTTAACCCCACCTTCATTATCTTCTTATGTACCTTTTCATTTCGTTCTTCACATTTCATATTCTACTATTTTATTTCAAAAGCATGAAAATTCATTTTTGTTTCATTCTCGTACTTTAAAACCATGATGTACTATATCTAAAACATAAAATAAATATGCATACAACCTAACGAACAGCGATGTAGTCCCGAAGGCAAAACACCTACGTACACTACTTATCTGGCGTCCTTAGCAAATCACTCGTAAATCGTACGGTAAACTGGGAAACAGGAGAACCTATAAAAATCACACATTCATTAATTCTTAACTTCGTCCAATTCATGAAATTCTAGCACGAAAGTCATAAACGCGTACAAAAATTGCAAACTCCTAGTCAAACCTAAAATCTAACTCAATTTCCGACCAAATTCAGAAATTTAGAACTCATCCAATACTCCTTCGTTCTTAACAAATCAAAGTGCTACGGACTCCATAGGATGTCTAGTTTCTAATGGTCTAATTAATTTTTTAATCCAACATCCATAGGTTGGCCAAATTTGGTCAAAAAGAAACCGTTGTGTAAACCTGAGTTTCTTGGTTATTCAAACGCCCAATTCTTTCCATAAAAACTCATAATCTAATCTTTCCTCAAGTTCAAACACCAATAAATGAATAAAAATCAACTATATCCTCAAAATTTCGTACATCCCACTTAGGGTTTACCAAACTATCTAATAACTCCCTCTAACTACACTTTTAACACTCAAAACCACTAAAGGGCTAACTATCTACTAAAAACTAACCAAAGTTTACCTTAAATTTGAAGATTGAAGGAAGAAAGAAGAAAAATCATCGTTGGAAGGGAGAAATGCAGAGGTAGCAGGGTTTCGCGCGGGGATGGGAAAGGAAATTGGGGGGGGGGGGGGGGGGGAATTTCTTTTTTTTAATAATAATAATAAACAACTTAATTACCATATTACTATTTCCTTTTAATCTTTTAACCAAACATTTATACGGTCTGTTTCTGGTTGGATTTTTATAAATTTCTCTTGTCCATTAGCTTCAAAATAATCTTTCACTTAACAGTATAAATTTTCTGCTCACGATTCTGACTAAAACTTCACTGCTTATCGATACGTAAATCGAAAAATCATTTTAACGAAAATTTTAGGTGTTACACTTAGAGCATCTTGAAGACATCAAAACTTGGAAAAGTTGCTCCAATTATCAACAAAAGCATGGGAACATAAAATTGAAAAAGTCTTTGAATTTAAGGACAAATCCTTTCCAACCCCGGGAGGATGACATGCCACGAATCTGTGACTCCTCAAAATGTCTATAGAGATATTTTGACCAATTTCCAAGTGTCTTTTATGAAGGTTTCCATGCAAAATCATATGTTAAATTTATCAAGTCAACATTCAAATACTTTGTTGTTACTTTTTAATAAAGCATAGATGGAGAACGAGGCCATTTCTTTCCACTCGAATTTGAAGCTAATTCCACTTTGAGATGGGGCACAAAGGAAAAGTGACTTACAAAGAAAACTTGGAAGAGACACCGTCATCTTGTGACAAAGAGAAGTCCAAGTTTATGCTAGTTTGGGTGCCAAAAGAGGAAGAGAAAGAAGCACGTGAGGCCACAGTCATCTAACCATTATTGGCCAAACTTCCATCTCATTGGAGACTTGAAGACTTTTCTTTTGGACTCTTTTCTATTCTTATTATTGTTTTTTATTTTCTTATTAGATTTAATGGTTGGACTATTTTGTTTTAAGTCTCACTTGGTTTAACCTAAGTGGCCAAGTGATTGTGTTTGTCCTTCTTGGGGCTATTTTACTCTTTTCCTTTCTAAGAGCTCTTGCCCTAATTTTAAGATTTAAATACCCCTATTATGCTATTGTAAACCCTAGCTTGGTTTTGATAAGAGTGAAATTTTTTTTTCAACAATAGAATTGGGAGTGATTTCCTTTTCGACTTTGGTGTGTTTATCCGACGATTTGTGGTGTGATACCACATTGAAATTGCTTTGTGAGTTTGAGTGATTTCTCCAATTATCCAGTTGTGTTCTCCTTCTTTCAGAGATAGGTAACGTGAAATATTGTGCCAAAACTCATAGATTGCAAGACAATTGAAGAATGAAGAAAGAGTTTTCATCGGAAGTTTTGAAGTTGAGATTACTTTGAGTCTACAATAGTCATTGCATATCTCTCCAATCTGAACAAATTTTTCTACAAAATTTGTACAAAATTTGGAGGCATCTAACTTCCTTTTTAAAGGAAGATATTATCAAAATTTCTCGTCAAAAGGCCTTGAATCAACTGAGATATTGTTTCCTCAAGTTAGGTCAGAATCTCGGTCAAAAGGTGTCACATTTCTCCTGCGTCGACCAGAATTGTTTTGGTCATAACTCCTCATCTCAACGAATTAGGACTTGATTTTTAGAGGGCTTTTAATTCACACCTTGATGGTGCTTCTATAAAAAGTGCATTTAAAAAGAACTTGATTCGACAGAGATATTGCTTCCTAAATACAACATTTGAATTTGTCCTAGAATTTCAAATTTTCCTTTGAAGTTGTCATTCTCATTCCATATTGGTGGTGCATCAAGAAGAGTGGTATGAACTAAAAAGTTTGATTCGGAGAGAAATTAGGGTAGTACTTCGTTGCGATTCTCAATTTAACATTTTTGCATAAAGCCACCCTCTTCTATTTATTGAGTCTTCGTAAAAAAATAGTTCGTAGTCAACACATTTAGCTATTTGGTCAACACTTAAGTGACTGTTGCGAGCATTTTCAAATGATTTTAACAACTTGGTTAACACCATGATGCACCGTACCAGCGACACTTTGTTTGGGCGGTCGACACCTTGAACTTTCTATAATTTCTACAACATGTTGGCAGTTGACATTTTGTCTAGGTGGTTGACACCTTGAACTCTCTATGATTTTTGCAATTGTTCGATGGTCGACACTTTGAGATTCTGGGCAATACTTCGAACTCTCTGTAACTTTCATAATTGAACATGCAGTCTACACTTCACGATGTCAATCAACACTTCAAACTTTCCGTAAATTTTTGAAATGAACATGTGGTCGATAGTTTGAGATGTTGGTCGACACTTGAAACTATTTCTAAGTTTCTAAAACGGTCATGCGGTTAACATCTTGCTAGTTTGATCGACACTTTGAGCTCTTGACTCTTTAAACTATTTTTTAGATACTTTTTTTTATCTATGTCCTATAGACTTGATCACTAATTGAGAAGACTTAAATACACTTTTAGCATAATCAAATATCTCTTATCAAGAGTATTTTCAAATAATAAATCAATATACAACTTAAAATATAATATGTAATGTCATTAGGGGTGGAAATCGCTTATGTTAAAATAAAAAATCAAACCGAACCGAACCAAAAATCTCGGTTTGGTTCTGTTTCAATTTTGGAAAAATCGATTTTGGAACCAAAGCGAACCGACATTTTTTATTCCGTTCTCAGTTTCTTCTTTCAAAAATCGATCAAAATTGAAACGAACTAAATTTATAATATTTATATATTTTTAAAATTTTTATATTGAAAATTATAATTATAGAACTAAACATATCAGAACCGGTCCAATTCGAGTTTAAACTAGACATAACCAAACCAAAACTAGGTTTAAATAAAAAAAATTAAGAACCAAAACATAACCGGGCAAAACCAAAAGTATCTCTCCGATTCGGGTTTGGTTCCGAAGGCAGATTGGTTGGGTGGAACTAAACCGAACCTGACCGATTCCACCCTTAAACGTCATGGTTGTGGTATGATAGTTCGTGTTGTATTTTGAAGTGAAGCGAAGCAATTTTTTTGGAACTTATAATTTTTTGAGATGTTACAAATGATTGACAATTACATGAGATATCGATCTAATTTGGATGTATGTAATTTAGAGTGATGCAAATGCCAAATATTTGTAATGATTTTTGTTTAATATTTTTTTTATTATATCGTCTTAAATAATTTTTCTTAAATACATGTATATTTATATATTAATAATTATTTTTTTATTAATTTATTACTTATTATTTTTTTGGCATTATAAAGATACATATCTATGATAATTTTAATAACTAAATTTTAAAAAATTATATGAATTATTTTGATATAAATTTGAAATATTTACGTGCATTCAACTGGTGAAGAAACCGTGACAAGGGCCAATCAAAGTATCCACATGCAACCCATGTGGTAACACCGCGCAACCCATTCTTTCGGGAGAAATCAACTGTCAAAAAACCATTCCTCGCCTCCCAGTGAAATCAAGGCAGGTTTACTAATTAACCTGTAGTCAGGGCTTAGACTTTTAAAAATTAATTAAAAAACCTTGCATATTGAATGTTCATATATACATCTAATACTTTATAATATATGGCAAAAAGGGTCTTAAAAAGGCTATTAGTAAATATTGATCTACAGCCTATGCTTGTGGATAGCAAAGAAATCATCACAATGCAATATACTACAAATTCAAAAACCCCCAAAATCCAACACACTTGAATTTTAGGGGGAGACAGAAATGGTATTATTACTTCCCCTCGTATGATACAAAATTAGAACAAAAAGGGGACTACAGCCCTAGATGTCGTAGGCTCAATGATGAGGGGCAGCGGCGACAGAAGAGGGCACCGGAGCCTTGCACTGATAGCACTTGGCAAAGAGGCCGAATGTGTCAACCTGCCTCACGAAATTGGTCATGCTTGCCCATCCACCAAACCCAAAACCCACGACCAGCACCCACACCACTATGAATGCGTTGAATGCAAACATGCCGGCCCAACTGGGCAAGAAGAAAGGAGGCTTCTCTGCTGCATTCTGCATATTTGTGGATGACCAATTGACAAACAATGACGATGTAACAAAATTTTAATCATCAATAACATATCATTATAATTAAAATATTAGAGAAATTATAAGCTGGGTGACAGTGAAGTTCACAGCTCATCTCACAGAAGGGGCCGTTTTGTTTCATAACTAAATGAAAAGGACACCCGAACTAATGCAATTCTTCTTGCAACAGTTCCACATCAATGCATTAAATGCTACTGCACACTCGCTGCCTCACTCTCTATCTCTTTTCGAGCCTGGATTAGACGGGGCTATAGGTCACCGGTGGGGTACCCCACCAAACAAGGGCGACCACTAAGTGAAACATAATCAACGAGAGATTTAAGTCAAATGAAGACAATGAGGGGTGAGGAGGGAAATTGATTGCTGTATAGTACCTGTCTTGCAGAGGCCTTTCTGTAGGTAAGCATATGAGCTAAAGCTGGGATGATATAGACAGTGAAGCTAACCAAGAGAGCTCCAACAGCTGAATTTATAGGCCCGAAGAAGGGGAAAATAATGGCTAAAAACCATATAGGAATGACCACTGGCAATCTGGCCAGTGCCCTCACGCATATGCTTCTTGTATCATGCATCGCTATCACCTTCTCCCACACAAAGTAGAGCGGCGTACACGCAAACCCAAATGTAATAAACTACACAGATTTCAAAATAAATTACTTTTTTATTCTGAATCAGGAAGCAGAGTGAAGTGAACTGCTGGGTGGTGAAATACCTGGTGGATGAGCATTAAGATGACAGCGGCGTCTCTGAAGCCAGTCTTGGGAAGTAGAGAGAAGGCGTTTGAATGGTTAAGAAGCTGATCGCCGAAGGCCCAGTAGACAGCCGTGGCCGACGGAAGAGTTAGGGTGAAAACATAGAGAGTGGCCAACAAGTAAATGTACTTGAATTTCTGTGGCTTCCACATGGCATGCATTATTTCCCTGTAAAATTTTATCACCGCTAACATTTTTACTGATCAAGTAAAATAGACCTAAAAAGTAAAATTAGAGAAATCTTCTGTTTAATGGGTTTTCTTTACAATTATTTTATTGGGTATTCCTTAGAAGCTAGAAATAGGTAAACAAAAGACTACGAACTGGTCTAAAGTTCATATAAACTTGAAAAATCACGACTTTTTAATGTTGGTTGGGTTGAAAGATGGAAGAAGACTGAAGTGTGAAGAAAGAACGTACACTGTAACAGCGTGACCCCCAAAGGTGTAGAGAATGTTAGTGGCACCAGTAAAGTAAAGCACAAGCTTGTTTGGTCCAGTATGAGTGACTCCATCAACCTGAAAAACAAAAAACAAATTATCGAAAAATCTAAAAATAAATACGCACTTTACACTCCGATCGGAAAGAAAGAAAGAAAGTAAAATATCAGTAGGGCTACCTGGCCGTGAGCAATGGCGGCGACGGTGAGATACCAAGCGGTGTAGGTGGTCATCCCCAGTCCGAGAAAAGACCAAATTCGGTAGTTGTGAAACGAAGGAATAAAAACAGTGGTAGCACAGCAAGCTCCGAAGATATAAGTCCAAGTTCTTTTGTCCAAACGGTCATTGATATAGTAGATATTACTGTTTACCCACCACAAAACATAAAGAAAAGGTTAGAGATGAAAGACAGATTTTGCTTTTTTCCTTAATCCAATACAAAACACTCACCTCGCGCAGGCTATCAGCTGTATTACAGATCCAAACAGAAGGAATGTACAGTTGAAAGCAAGCCCCGCTGCTTTCCAGTATGGACCCAGTAACCCATCGAGGACTTCAAACCACTGCAATCCAAAATTGTGGGGATTTTATTCGGAGAATCAGGTGAGAAATCAGAAGCAGTGGCTACGGCCGATTTACCTGTATCACATGGTTTTTAAAGTTAACGTTTTGCTTCTCCTTTCTGCTTCTGTACTCTATGTAGAGTACACTGATTAAATAGGCAGTCCAGCTTCCGAGAAGCCCGTAGAATATTTGCAGTAAAATGCCGGAAAGCATACCCAGCTGAGAAAATGAATATGGAAGAGTCAAAAGCACCTGAGCGACCTGCGAAAACGAAGAGAAATAAATCCCATATTAGCTACGAACACTTGATCGATGAATTGTATTCGAGTTTTACTTGATTTGAAGCGCAGCTGAACCAGGCGTCCCAGGCGGAGCCCCCGTGCCAGAGGAAGCTTTTGACGTTGAACATGGATTCTTGTCCATCTTTTTCTTTTTCTTTAGTATCGTTCTCCGTTTCGTGGAAATTTGCTACAATCGCTTCTTCGGCTTGCTTCTGGGGCAGCATTTTCTCAGTTGAACTCAAAATGCAACGTCTAAATCGCAGTAGATCTGGAACATATAGAGGACAGTAGATGAGACAAAAACGATAATCAACCTGCAACCCCAGAAAACGAAAGCCAATAAGGACTTCAAGGACCCAGATCGGAATTCGAAAAAAAAATTCACAGAAATCAGAAACAACAAAAAACAAAGACGAGGACGAAGGGTCAGAGAATAACATGTCATTTCACAAAACCAGACGAAAAGAAGAATTCCAAAAACTACTTTAAACCACTCTGAAAACGCTCGAAAGGTCTCTTTCGGATGGAAGAAAACGCAGATCTGTAGTAATCACCTTTCCTCCCCTTGCTCACAGCTTGAAATAGCAAACTCTGATAGGCATAGAAAGAGTTATCGAGGATTCTCCATTAGCAGATGGCCTTAAATGCTTCCCAATAATGGAAAAATCTCCAGAAACTGATGTACCCAAAGAAAATCAGCCCCAAAAACATAAATGCGCCACCAATTCGCCCAGAAAAACAGACGGCGAGGCTTCTCAAAAGCAGAAAAACAGTCTCTTCCCGAATCAACAGTCTCTTTACGCTGCTCTTCAACTCCACACACAAACACACTATATATATAAAAGGAAGTAAAGCAGTAATAACAATCCACAGCGCTAGTAGGTAGCGTTCTTAGTTTTGCTTTTTTCACACACTGGCTTTGAATAGCCTTTCTCTCGCTCTCTCTCTGTCTCTTACGAAATGGGGGAAGAGAGAGAAAGAGAGGGAGTGAGCGAAAGAGACGAAACACTTAATGCCCTTGTATTCCACTTCCGCCGATTCGATTCTCTGGGTCTTGGTTTGGTGACAGAGCAGAGAATATGATAACCAAAGGCGAAGGAGACGTTCTCATCTCTAAGAACTCACCAACCCATCGACCTCGCGTCTTATAGCCGCCTATCGGTCTCAGCCCCTTACAACTTCAGTTACCAACTTTTTAATTACTTAACTTTAATTAATTAACGATTAAAGAAAACTGAAGTCTATTACTAATTTACCCAGTCGGCGACAACCATCTCACTCTCCAATGATAATCCAGAAACATGATTAATCCACCTTAAAAGCATTTCCATCACGGCAAGCTTCACACGTCGGACGGCGGAGAATGCAGGTCAGATAGCCGTCGATGGCCCCGCCACCGCCATGGCACGCTTTTAAAGAGAACCCCGCGCAAAATGAAGCTCAACCCCACTCACCGCCGGCTCATCAAAGTAAGCATCCTTTTTTTTTATTCGACGGCCGGGCCTGGTCCATCATTCTATCCCACCAAAGACACTGCTCTCCTAAACTACATTGCCTTTTCCCCCACTCTTTTTTTTCTTTTATATTAACCTGGATTGAGTTTATTAAATAAGTCTTAATTCTCTTTTATAGAATTTGAACTTCATTTGTTAGAATATTAAAGCAACGGGAAAGGTAGTGGTGGAGGAGGCTGTGGTGGAGCCTAGAAACCACCACAAATAATACACTTTCATGGCCAATTAATCCATCACAATGTAAGTCTTAAGTTTGAATTAATTTTTATGCTAATAATTGCACTATTTTTGTAGGTGAAAACAAACTAGATTGCTCAGAATGAAATGTTTACGAGGAGTTCTTCAAAGATTTAGCATGAAGCCCAAATCTCAAAACATGCACCAACCAAAACACATGCTCACTTTGAATATAGAAGATGGATCATTTCAAACTACAGGGGGAATTTGTCTTCCCTTGAACGAAAATGTGTAATGTTATTTAATTCAAATTTTAAAGCAAACATTGGCCTTAGTTATAATAAACTTTATAATCATGCATTATATTGAATGATTAGTACTAGATTGAATGGTTAACTTAGATGGTGGTAAGAGTCAACGTTCATGAAAGACATGATAAGGACCAAACCCACGCTAAGGAAGAAGAATGCACACTTATGGACTTAATATCTAGCGCACCATTTAAAGAAATTGAAGCCCGATCCGTTTATGAAGATGGCGCCAAAATTAACATTTTCCATTTGAAAATTATACAACTCATACTCTCCTACATGGCTGAAGGCTACATATCTTATGAAGATCTCATCTCCACAGTCAAGGAAGGAAGGAGTGTACGAGGGAGCAACCAAGATCAAAATGTCAAATCTTTTCTTTTTTAAGCAGCTGAAGCCATCACCACCTTAGAGATACATATGCATTGTTATTGGTGTTTGTACTCAATTTTTACAATATCAATAAAAAAAGTATACCTTTTTTCTCAAGCCAAGAGCTTTGGCGAGGTAAGGCCTCGGGTGTTATCATCCGAGTGTAGTTGAGTCTCCAATTTTTTCCGTCCAAGTCTGTGATTGCTTGATGACATATTTAACTCTTTTTTCTTCAACTTTTCAAAGATCTTAGTTTATGAGAGAAAAGGAGGTCAAACCAGCCTAGTGTTATTGCAATTTTTCTAACGATAAATTGCATCATTCGGAGGTGCATCAAAGTTGTCTTTCGAATCGGTTACAGGTTTACTTGGACATTTTCTTTATTTTTGCAGGGACTATTCTTCATTCATATGGTAAGATCCCTTCAAAATTTCGTGAGATTCGGAACCAAATGAATTGAGGTGTTTGCGAATTTAGTGAGGACAGTACACCTCACCTTTGATTGTTGCATCACTCTTGTTTTGCAAGGTCGATCCGTATCATCTTGGTATCAGAGTGTAGGTTGCTTCCCTTGAGTGAATTTGGTTCATTTTACACCTTAATTTCCATATCATTTGGTTTGCATATGCAGATCTAATCTATCATTGACTTGGACGAGAAAGGTTACCCTTGACAAACACTTGAATTAATGTTATGGTTAAATTGATTAATAACATAATTTATTTGATTGAATCTACTAAAACAATAATCTAATTAGTTGTTGAATTTGTTCTAGTGGATTGACTTACGAAAGACCAAGGAGGTTTTTAACCCTAAAGCTTTTAGGGTTTTGTATCAATCCAACTATGGTATTTAGTTTTAGAAAAATTTGAATTATCATTTTGTTACAATTTACATGAAAATATTCCATGTTTAATGAGTCATATATGGATTTTAGCTTGCTGTGAAATTTGAATTTATCATTTGAAAGTTGTCACAAAATTTTCTAATCGAGCATCTTTTATAATTGTGAACAACAGTGAAGATAATTCACTTTCGTAATACATTCTGATTTGTTCCTAAAATATTAAGTATATATGGATTTTAGCTTGCTGTGAAATTTAAATTTATCATTTGAAAGTTGTTACAAAAATTTTCTAATTGAGCATCTTTTATAATTGTGCACAGCCAATAAAATAATTCACTTCCCTAATGCATTCCGATTTGTTCTTAAGTATATTAAGCATAGATGCTGTGAAATTTAACTTTATCATTTGAAAGTTGTCACAAAAATTTTCTAATTAAACATATTTTATAATTGTGCTCAACCGAGAGGATAATTCACTTTCCTAATGCATTCTGATTTGTTTGTAAACTATTAAAACCGCAAGATATCAAACAAACATTTATCCTAACATTTTTGAAAATTTTAAGTAGAGCCTTAATTAACCAATTTAAATTTAAAATCTTCTTTCCAAAATCGGTTTAGGTGTGGTTGAAAGTCTTTAACTCCTAAGTTACTAAAATTAAAATTTGTTGCTAAAATTTTTCAATAAATTTTTATAATAAAATCTTCTAAAACTTATGATCAAATTAGTATTTCATTATGACTTTAGAAGTGGCGTAAATTATAACAAGAACCTAGACCAAAATCAGAACATGGAAACTCCCTAAATTGAGAACCCTCGAGTGGGTGAATCTAGTCTACAAGACCAAATCGATGGCCTTAGCCACATGATGAAACAATTTATGGAAAGAACAGATGACTGTGACAAAGTTAATAGACGAAACAAAATTAGCCAAGAACCCTTGCCTATGGAGAGATTTGAATCAGATTTTAGAGGACTTATATCAAGGAGGAGAACCGTGCCAAAGTTCAAATAGCCCATGTCAATGAGGAGGGCCCAACTGAACTTTCCAAAGCCCATGCAAAAGGGGAACGCTGAACCTCCTAGGAAAAGGTTTGGCAACGACGAGGAAAAAATTCCAAACAGGCAGAGGGAAAAGGATGATTATAGGCATGCCAAGTTATCTGTATCTTCATTCAATAGGTCATGCAACGGAGACGCATTTTTGGATTGGCTGGACAATGTCGAAAAAGTATTCGACTATTCTTGATATTCGGATCGCACTATGATCTAACTAGTAGCGGTCAAACTCACATGCTATGTGTCATTATGGTGGGCAAACCTGAAATCTCAAAGGTGACAAAACAATGAAGGACCAATCACCACTTGGAGAGAAATGAAATACCTCATGCGAAAGAGGTTCGTGCCCAGTCATTACCGACATGAGTTTTTCCTACAGATGCAAAACCTGATGCAAAGAGAACAATCAATAGAAGAGCATCTCACATAATTTGAGATGCTAAGGATAAGAGAAGAATGGAATGAACCAGAGGAACAGATGATCGCAAGGTTTATTCGTAGATTAAACCGAGATATTAGCAACGTAGTCAAACTACATCCTCTTGACACCTTAGATTCAGTTACGCAAATGGCCATTTAAGTGAAAAGACAATTAAAGAGAGGGTTAAGGATAACCACCAATAGGTTTCCTTCCAAAGCCCTTGAATCCTACAAGAAGACCATTAAGGTATAGGAGAAGAAACCATTCACCAAAAGTTGGCCAGCCTCGGAGGTTAGTAGCAAACCTACTATAACTGATGTTAACCAACATAGGGCAAGAGACATTAAGTGTTTCAAATGCTAGGGTCTTGGACACATGGTGTCTCAGTGCCTTAATCGCCGAGTTATAATAATCAAAGAAGAATTCGAAGAAATAGAAAGTGAAGACGAGCAAAAAGCGTAAATTATAAAGGAGGAAGAATTGGGTGACGAAATTTATCATGCCCATGATGGACCTCTTCTAATGATCATACGACGAGTACTTATATCAAAGGCTATAGATAAGCAATGCCAACGAAATAGTATCTTTCATACTTGATGTCTGATCAAGGATAAGGTGTGCTCATTAATAATTGATTGAAGAAATTATGTCAACGTAGCTTCTAAGGACATGGTTGAAAAACTAGGGCTAGACATTATTCCACACCTAAAACCTTATAAGTTACGATGGTTGGATGATAAAGATGACATGAAGGTCAATAAGCAAGTTACCATTAAATTTTCTATCGAAAAATATAAGGACTCTTGGTACCTATGAATGTCAGTCATCTACTTCTAGGACGTCTTTGCCAATATGACCGCAAAGTAACCCATGATGGATTATCAAACCAATACTCCTTGAAGTTCAGGGACAAAAAAATTAGATTAGCACATTTATTACCAGAATAAATAGCCAAAGATGAAGAGTTCAAGAGGAGAAAAAAGGGCAAGACTAGCCTTTTTATATTAAAAGGAGAATTAGAAGGTAAATTTGTGCCATCAAACTATTAAGTAAAAATTAAGATTAAGGAGCTATTGAGCACTCTAAAGAAACCACTCCTTAATGAAGATCCCTATCTTGGAATGGAGGTAGAAAAACAAGAGTTCACCTTCTTCAAGACCAAAGAGTTAGTGGAACCTCTTGTGAATAAAGATATTGTTAGTTCCATACTGACCCAAGGAGAGAAGAGAATGTCATTCTCACTGATAAAAGAGAATTTTGTTAAGCACATTGATTGGACATGCCTTCTAATTAAGAATGCATACGTTATTAATACACCCCAAGCTACAGCCAACAAAATTTTTTAGAGATGAGAACAAATTTGTTTGTTAAAAGTTTTCACCTAGTCCCAAAGTTGGGGAGTTATATGGTTAGCATTGTGAGGTTTGTGAAAATTGAGATTTGGACAGACTATAAACTCCAAGATTGTTGGAAAATGTATATGGGAACTATCCCCAAAATTCGACTAAGTCCTTGGCCGAATTTTATAAACAATGAGTATGTCTTCTATGTAGGTACTACCATTAGAAGGCCTAGAAGATCAAAGCTCAATAGCCATAAAGGGCTTGCGGTACTAAGAGCATTATCTAACCAATATAGACGGTTTAAAATAATCAAGGGGGTGAAATACAACAACATTCATGCATGACAGGCCCCAAACTGCTTGCATGGCTAATCCATGTATGTGAGTGAGGAGAAGAAGACTGCGTAGATCTGGACAATCTATCGGATTTGAGGTCAAATCCTCTCTCACCCGGAGAGAATGATACACTTCTAAGGCCCATTAATTGATCACAATCTAAGGCCCAAATTTCAATTAATTTTTATGCTAACAATTGCACTATATTTGTAGGTGAAGGCCCACTAGATTGCTCAGAATGTAATGTTTATAATGAGTTCTTCAAAAGCTTAGCATGGAAGCCCAAATTTCAAGACATAGACCAACAACAGCACATACTCACTTGGGAGACCGAAGGTGGATCACTTCAAACTAAAGGAGAAATTTGTCTTCCCTTGAACGAGAATGTGTAATGTTATTTAATTTAGATTTTTGAGCAAACATTGGCCTTAGTTGTAATAAACTTTATAATCATGCATTAGATTGAATAGTCAGGACTATATTAAATTGTTAAGTGAGATGGTCATAAGGGTCGATGTTCACGAAAGGCATGATGAATTCAACTTACCAACACCAAGCCCATGCTAAGGAGGAAAAATGCACACTTATGGTCTTAACATCTCACGCACCACTTAAAGAAATTGAAGCCCGGTCCGTTTATGAAGATGGTGCCCAAATTAACATTTTCCATTTAAAAATTATACAACTCATACTCTCCTACATGGTTGAAGGCAACATACCTTATGAAGATCTCATCTCCACAATCAAGGAAGGAAGGAGCGTGCCAGGGAGCGGCCAAGATCAAAGTGTCAAATTTTTTCCTTTTTAAGCAACCGAAGCCCTCACCACCTTGGAGATACATATGCATTGTTATTGGTGTTTGTACTTAGTTTTTAGATTATCAATAAAAGAAGTAGACCATTTTTCTCAAGCCAAGAGCTTTGGCAAGGTAAGACCTCGGGTGTTATCATCGGAGTGGAGTTGAGTCTCCAATTCGTCGTCCAAGTTCGTGGTTGCTTGGTGATATATTTGACTCCTTTTTCTTCATCTTTCTAACAATAAATTGCATCATTCGTAGGTGCATCAAAGTTGTCTCTTGAACCAGTTACGGGTTTACTTGGACATTTTCTTCATTTTATTTTATTTTTTTTGCGTGAAATTTGCAGAGATTATTCTTCATTCATATGGTAAGATCCCTTCCCAAATTTTCATGATTGGGAAGTTAGTAACTATATTAAATCATGGTTGAATTGAGGTGTTCTCGGATTTAGCTGAGGACACCATACCTCACCTTTAATTGTTGCATCATTGTTGTTTTGCAGGGCCAAAGCCGTAACAACAGGGAGAGTTGATGTAAAATGGAAAAAATGGTCCTCATTTTCAACGTAACCTCCCCCTCTCAATCGGGGATACGTCGGCTTGGTGAGAATGTCTCCCTCCACTCTCTCTCATATGCTTTTTGTTAATGCATCCACTATTATGGTTCCGTTACAGTTCGGTTTGTATTGTTAGTTATCACTTCTAGTTTCTATTCTCCATCATTAGTTTATCGACATCTACATGTAAAGCAACTGTTCATTGATATTACACAGAAATCATTTCCTATATATCACACTCTCTCTGATGCTGCCATCTTTCTCTTTCCATTCTTTCTCAATTCCGATCATCATGTTCTCACCGGAACTGCATAAATACTTATATGGTATCAAAGCCAACAAAGGATGACTTTCTCTAGCTCTACAGTTCCCTTCACCCAAACCATAGTTTCTCCTTGCTCCTCCTTCCACTCTTCTCTGTAAACCAAACCTTGACAATCAAACTAAACAATAACAACTACCTTATTTGGAAGGCACACCTGCTTAATATTGCCATTGCAAATGGCATTGATCATCTCCTGGACAACTCCCTTCCCACTCCATCGAAGTTTCTAGATTCGCTCTCCTTATAGCTAAATCCAGACTTTACTCTCGATAAGAGATACAATCGCCTCATCACGTTTTGGATGTTCTCATCCCTGTCAGAAGATCGCTGCCCCAAATAGTGTCCTTAAAAGCTGCCAGCGAAATATAAGATAGCCTGGCAAATATTTTTGCCTCATCGTCACTGGTTAGGATCACCGATCTTTGAAGCCAGCTCCATTCCCTATCAAAAGATGAACTCTCGGTAGTACAATACATTCAAAATATTACAACCTTGTGTAACACACTAGCAGAAATCGAAAAACCAGTCTCTTACAGGGATCGCATGATCTACTTGATCAATGGACTTGGAAGTGAGTACAACGCTTTTGTTGTCTCCATCACCTATCGGGTGGACAAACCCACTCTGGAAGAGGTTTAGAGCCTTCTCCAAAGCTTTGACTTTCGCCTGGAAAAACAAAATGCAATAATCTCTCTTTCGATGCCCAGTCTTCTTCAGGCGACGCTACAAATTTCCAGCATCCTCATCCACCTACCTCCTCTCTGTTCAGACCATCACATCCAATTAGAGCACTTGTTGCTCGGCTACCGACTTCCACCTCTGACCCCTCTGTTTTTTGGCATAATCGGCTCGGACATCCATCTTCTTCCATTTTGCAAAAAGGGTTACAATTATGTAATCTTCCTTTTTCAAAGTCAAACTCCTTTCAATCAAATGTACCTTGCTCGATGAGTAAAACTCATCGTCTTCCTTTTGTAAACTCTAATTCACATGCTAAATGTCCTTTTGATTTAATATATATTGATGTTTGGGGTCTGTCATCTGTGAACTCTGTTACTGGTGCATGTTATTTCTTGTTATTTTTGGACGACTGCACTCGTTTCACTTGGTTATTCCCGTTAAAATTAAAAAGTGAAGTATATGTTACCTTTGTCCATTTTCAAAAATCCGTTCACACTCAATTTGGAGTTTCTATCAAATCTATGCAATCGGACTGGGGTGGAGAGTTTCAAGCCCTAACTCCATTGTTTAAATAACTTGGTATGTCACGTCACATAATTTTTCATGAAATTTTCGTGTCACATTTTTTTTCAACTTTAAAACTTTGAAAAAGGAGCTCTAAGAAGAAATTATTGTATAAACTTTTAAAATTTAAAATCATTTAAAAGGCTTAGCGGAAGACTTTACGTTTTAGTAGAAAACCCTTCGTTTAAATGGCCGTTTGAAATTTTAAATCGCAAAAAGGGAAACATACTTATTATTTTTTATTTTTTTATAGGATAGCCGACCGATCAACTCATATGAGTCGACCGGTCGGCGGGCACTCGAGTGGAAGCCACCCAAGTGGTCACCGAGGGCGATCGTTCAGTGCATTTGGCCGATCGAACTGCACCCACTCGGGTGTCATTCCAGCAAAGCTCGATTTTTGGCTATTGATTGCCCAAAATTAGCGATCGATCGACCCCTGCTCCAATTTTTCATTCCTTACAACTAATCCTTAAACATACAAACCAAAACCAACCATCTCTCAAAATCAAACATTTAAAAACACTACACATCCATTCAAAACTTTCTATTGTCATCAAAACACTAAACATTCATTTAAAACTATCGATTTTCATCAAAACACTATACATTTATTTAAAACTATCCATATTTGTCAAAACACTTAATGTTTAAATCCATAAATACATATGCATGAAATCTGAATACAAAACTATACATATACTCCCACGGGTCAAAATCACTCTAACAACCTCCAAGTTCACCACCGTGGATGCACTTTCTCAACCGCATTCATCAATCAAGAGTGGGTTCTTGAATCCCTCCATGTAGTTCTTCACTTACATCACAAAATTCAACTATGAGCCTAATACTCAATAAGTAATGTTATATGAAATTTTAAACACTTATGCATCATTTCCTATCACATGCGGTCTCTAACATATTCTTTCGTTTCGTTGACCTACTCCTTTGAAGGAATCTAACTCCTCCCCAAAGCTACGATCTAAATGAGAATGAAGGGATGATCAATTCCTCCAAAGCTGATATTGGGGAATTTTACTTCCACCTAAGTTGTAATCCTCATAATCATTGGAGAGCGGATTAGTTTCTCCAAAGCTGACATTGGGAAAAGTTAGGCCCTAAACAAGGATACGATCTAATGACGATGAAGGTGCGATCAATTCCTCCAAAGCTGAGATTCCCATAATCGATGAAGGGCGAATCACTTGCTTCAAAGCATACATGTTCGTTTTGTTTCATTTCGTATCATTTCGTGAAAAAACATATGCATAATTCATTTTAAGGAATTTTCTAAAACATGATACATGAACATGTAATGCAAGTATAAATCATACATTCATAAACCCTAGCATTTTGTGATATAGGCAAAAAAGGCAAAGCACAAGCATGCATTACTTACCTCAGATCCTTAGTCATTTAAAGCACTTGAACCCTAATCTTGATAACTTGGTCAACCTATAACATAATACTCTTAACATCAATCATCATAATGTATACCTTCATATGACCATGAATCCTAACCAAATCAACACATCCAATGCACAACACATTTCATCAAACCGAAACCAATTCCAAAATCCATCATAAATATTTACACATAATTACATAACTCAACCACAATCAACCTAATTCAACTAATTCATCCAAAGATTTCTAAAACATATCATCTTAAACAACTCAAGTGAAGCGTCTCAAATCAATGAGCTTTGAACCAAATACCAACAAATAACCATTTCATGCATCAAACTCAGATTGACCTATAATTTGCATAAACTTCGATAATTCATAACTTATGATGGACATATTCAAATGCTTTGATTCTAAAGCCAAACGTTCACCCAAAGAGTCTATTACAACATACTAAATTAGTTTATCCATTGGACATCCATAAATTAGGCTAAAAACATCAATTCTAAAATTATCCAAAAATTCCAGTTTTTGAGCAATTTAACTTCCAATTCAACATACATCAATCCATACTCTTCTCCATTTCATTTCTACTCACATTAATGATATTTCAACATAATCAAACATCAAATAATCTAACCAATAGAGCAAGAAGTCTCATTTTCGTGCATCCTAAAAATCACTCTTCACTTTATCAACAAAACTTGACAAACTATACTCTTAATTCATAAATTCCAAAAATGATAACCAAAACTCTATAAACCCTAAAGAAATGCTTCTTACCTTCAAACATTCTAGAGAGGAGGAGTGCATTTTTGTGGCTTCTTCTTCAATCAACCACTACAAGGAGAAGAGGGAAGGAAACCCTTTGTGGGTTTTTTTTTTCTAAAAACTCACATGAGAGAGTGAGAGAGAGAGCTTTCCGTGAGGGAGAAGAGAGAGAGCAGAAGTTTGGAGGGAGAACCGTGAGGGAGAGGGGGGGTGTTTTTGGTGGAAAAGAGGGAAAGCTTCTCAGAGAAGCTTTGGATTTTAAACATCATTAAATCCATTTAATTTCCTTATTTAAATTTTAATTTATTAAACCCTAATTATATACATTTAAATCTCCTTTTTGGTCATTCTATATTCATGGTTTTTAAATTTTGGCTTTTTAACTTCTTTTACTTTTTATTTGGTAAATCTCTAAAATATCGTGTAAATTATCGGTAAAAGTTTTTGGGTGATATATGGTATACATCATCGTATTTCATATCTATATACTTCAAACCAAAATATTTGTGTTGAACAGAAAAATTGACACGTCATTGAAACTGGACTCGCTCTTCTATGTCATTCTTCGATTCCCCCATGTTTTTGGCCATATGCTTTTGCGACAGCTACTTTCTTGATAAACTTACTACCTACCCTTGTACTTCAAAACAAATCCCCATCTGAATGTCTGTTACATTCTATCCCAGATTATTCCTCATTACGTGTTTTTGGATGTCTATGTTATCCTCTTCTCTAACCTTTCAACACACATAAATTACAACCTTGATCACTTCCATGCGTGTTCCTAGGTCCCAGCACTCACCACAATGGTATCTTATGCTTACATCCTACATCTAACAAAATTTACATTTCCCGCCACGTTACCTTTGTGGAGTCTAGCTTTCCTTTTGCCTCACTAAAATAACCCTCATCCCAACCTCCTTCCTTCACCGTACCTATTTCTTGCCACTTCCCTACACCTGCTTCGGCAAATCAATCTTCTTTGTGCTATCCCTCACCTTCTCACCTAAACACCGAACTTACCCTGCCGGCCCCACTCTCCTCTCCCTCTCCAATTACACCATCACCCCATTGCCTTACTACCAAAGTTAACCCAACAAATCAAATTACCAACTCTCCTCTTCCAACTCCACAAAATGCCCACCCTATGAGAACATGAGACAAAGATAGAATTTTCAAACTCAAAGCTCTTTCGGTTGACACCCTCCTTGAACCAAGAACATTTCTCCAAGCTTCAAAAAGTTCTCATTGGTTAACGGCTAGACATGAGGAAATAGCAGCCCTCAATGATACAAACACCTGGACTTTGGTCTCTCTTCCTCCAAGAGCCAAGCTTATTGGGTGTAAATGGGTCTTGAAAACCAAACATAATTCTGATGGCACTGTTAATCGATATAAAGCTCACCTTGTTGCTAAATGGTATGACCAAACTGAAGGCATAAATTATGATGAGACTTTCAATCCAGTTGTAAAACCAGCATCAATACGTACGACTATTTCCTTGGGGTCTCTCTTGGGTGGAGTATTAGATAGATCGATGTTTCAAATGCCTTCCTACAAGGTGATTTGTCAGAGAAGATTTTTATGCAACAACCTCTTGGCTTTACTAGTTCATCTCATCCATCTGTTGTCTACTTGCTCCATAAGGCCTTGTACAATTTTAAGCAGTCTCCTTGTGCCTGGTACACTAAGCTCTATAATGCTATCTTATAATGGGGGTTTTCAGACACCAAATTCGACTCATCAATGTTTGTCTACCGTACGAGCTCCTATTTACTAATTATGCTCGTGTATGTGGTTGACATTATATTAATAGGCACCTCTGAGAGTCACATGGATCGGCTGTTAGCTTATCTGCATTCCCAATTCAAAGTTCGTGACCTTGGACCACTATCATTCTTCTTTGGGATTGTTGCACTTCTACCTCAACAGATATGAGATTCTCAGAATCATGATATATTAATGAATTCATTCACAGAGCAAATATGGAATCATGTAAACCAGTTCATACTCCTACGATAGCTGGACCCATTTTGTCTTGAAATTCAGGAAAACCATTCTCTGACGGCTATCTCTATCGCAGCATTGTTGGTGGGCTACAGTACTGTTGTATGACACAACCAGATATTGCCTATGCCATCAACAAAGTTTCTTAGTTTATGCATGCGCCCTCCCTCGTATGTCCATTGGGAGATAATAAAACGTATTCTGCGCTATCTAAAAGGCACCTTGTCTCTTGGCATCTCTTTTTCACTCTCTATAAATTTCTATTTAACCTGCTATACGGATGCCGACTGAGCTTCCTGCCCCAATGATCATAAAAGCACATGTGGATATTGTATCTTTAAAGTCAACAACTTAATCTCTTGGTCCTCGGCAAAACAAAAAGTTGTTTCCAGATCTAGCACCTTATCAGAGTATCGAAGTATTGCAAATGGTACTGCAGAAGTCCTATGGTTACGACCCTTGCTAACAAAATTAGGTGTGTCTCCACAATGACACCTCTAATCTTGTGTGACAACTTGAGTGCAACATATTTGGCTTCCAATCTCATTCTTCACTCGAAATCAAAACACGTTGAAATTAACTTTCATTTTGTTCGAAAAAAAGTGCTTAACAAATCATTACTTGTCTAATTTATTCCATTCGATGACCAACTAACTGATGCTTTAACAAAGCCTCTTCTTCAAGTAAAATTTGGCCTATTTTTGTCCAAGATCTTTGGCCTATGGCCTTGATCTTGAGGAGGGATGTTAACGTATCCACTATTATAGTGTTGTTGCAGTTCGGTTTGTATTATTAGTTATCACTTCTAATTTCTATTCTCCATCATTAGTTTATTGACATATACATGTAAATAAACTATTCATTGATAATACACAGAAATCATTTCCTATCTATCAATCTCTCTCTCTTGCCGCCATCTTTCTCTCTTCCAATCATCCTGTTCTCACCGAAACTGTATAAATTCTTATACTTTTCACACATGTATATCTGCAAATGTATGCATTTGATTCGATAGTAATATTTGCTTCTTCCTTCACGTTAGTTTGGGAGATTAGTGAGAGAAACAAAGTTTGAATCAATTAATAATTATAACTAAAGAAAAGAAAAAGAAAAAAGCCTTTGCCCACGTGGATAAAAACTCGGAGCATGTTTCGTACTTTCACCTTACGTGGGCCTCGTGATTTCCTCCTTTTATTGATCTATCCGTACGTGCATGGATGGTTTTTGGGTTAAAATCAATTTAAACACTAAATATGAGTCTAATTTGAAATAACCCTTAAACTAATAATTTTAATAACTAAAATTTTAAATTATGCAAAATGTAACAAATTAAATTCTTGCGAGGGCTAATCACCCCATTCTCAATTCACGTAGCACTAGACATATTGGGTTAGGGGGTCAAGTTGAGGTGGAGACTCCCCATCCCACGTACACAGCAAGTGATTTCAAAATAGAGGGTGACCACCCTCGGAACAGCCCCCCGTTCTAAAAATTAGGGTTGAGAATGAGGAGTTAGCACTCCGGATCGGGGGGCCGATCGTCGACTCTTTATAAGAATCCGACCGCCCCATTCTTGTTGTCGAAAACCTAATTTTTCTCTCGACCCCCAGCGATTTAAACCCATAATCTTACCATTTACGTGTTTATTTCTTCAATTCTATTTGTTTTCTTCAAATAACATCCTAAAAATCCGAGCGCTAAATCGTCCAAATTCCAAAATCCTCATTTCAACCTAAATCCCTAAAAATTTCCTAAAATGGCTCCAAATTGATGATTAGACGAAAGGTTGCCTCGTCACAAGATGAACCATCTCAAAGGGGTTTAACAAATCAGGCACCGTCAGTGCAAGGTGCTCCGATCCAAGAGCAACGATTGCCAGCTGGGCATGTATCTATGGAATTAAGAAACCAGCTGTGTAAATTACAGTTTGAGCAGGATACATCAAACCACTCGATTATTCATTCGAAAACTGTCAATTTTAGAGATTGAGAGTCGTTGGAGATCAAGTAAACGTTTGACAAAATTGCCTTACACAAGGTGTACGTCTTGAGGGGCAATAGCAGCGAGTATATTGTTCATTTGTTTTATGCGAACTTAACCTCTACAGATATTATTATGAAGTGCTCAGGTTTGTCGAAGAATGGCCTAAAGTGGGGAGATACTATCATGCATCCCAAGACTGAGATTTTTTCAAATCGGCTGACAGACTAGAGTTCTTAGGGAAATGCAACGCAATTCCAATATCGATGGGTTCGTGAAGCCAAAATCCAAGGAGTTGAATATCAGAGCTCGAGATATTAACAATTTGATAACCCGCACCATTCTACCTCGACATAGACATAGAGATCTCGTGACCTGCGTAGATCTCTATATGATGAAGAAACTATACAACGGGAAGATGTTCGACCATAGCTTCGTGATTATGTCACATGCATGAGATTGGTTGGACATACAACAAGCATATGTCATACGACACGTTGATACAAAAGATCATCGAGCAAGCTCAGATTCAGATATCGATTGGAGACCAGCTGAGAGCACAGAGACCCGTCTATGTATTTGATAGGATTTACTTGATTCAGATGGGCCTACTTGAAGTCGACGGGACTTGGGTTTTCAAGAGAGAGCAGTCAGGAAGATTAGCTGGCCTCCACCTCTGCACGTGTTCATATGGAAGATGCCCCTGCTCAGCCTTGTCCCCCTAGATAGTTGGTGGGATAAGATGAAGTAGAGGATAAAGTTCCTCATGGGCAGAGTTGAGGAACTAACCATCACCCAAAGAGAGCTACTTGAGTCACATCGAGAGTTGAGGCAAGCCCATATGGATTGGGCGGAGCATGTCGACGACGACGACCCACCATAGATTAGTTTATGTTTTGTAATTCATTTTATATACTGTACTTAATATTTGTACTGAAAATATTTGGTTTGTAACTTTAATTTATGTATGTACTTTAGTTTGTGTTTGTCATTTAGTTTAAGTTAAAGTGTCATTATAATGATGAAAAAGGCAATTTGCACCGTAAACTCGGATAATGAGCAAAAACAACCTTAACATATTGATAATAGGCAACTCACCTCTTACCGTGCCATTTTTTGTTAAAATAGCACATTTTTGTCACGTGCACTATTTTAGTACCCAATATGCCCCTGGTTTAAATGGCCCACTTCACTCTCTCCTCACGCTCGCTCTCTTTCTCTCCTTCCCTCGTTCTCTCCCTCGCTTTCTTCACATAAAAACCATAGAAAAATAGTATGAGTAAAGAACGATCTTCTGTCTATTCCTTCTCTACCATGCTTTTCCAATCTTACCTCCATTTCTCTTCTTTCTCTTTCCTGGGTAGGTACGACTACTCTGCTCACCTTCCTCTTTCTCATCCAAACCCACTTCTTTTTTCTCCTCCTCTAAAATAATCTCAGAATTGAGATTCGTCTAAAAAATCTTATGGTTTGGGATCTACTTTAAACCCTAAGATTTAGAAATCTCCTCCAGAATTTGATAAAAAATGAAAAACAAGAGCGGTTTTGGGGCAGTCAGTAGAAGCCCTTTTCACCTTCCTCTTTCTCATCCAAACCTGCTTCTTCTTTTTCCTCCTCTCAAATAATCTTAGAATTGAAATTCTTCTCAGAAATCTTTTGGTTTGGGATCTACTTTAAACCCTAAGATTCATAAATCTCTTCCAGGATCTGATGAAAAATGAAGGAATGAGAAGCCCTTTGCTTGCTCAAGATCATGTTTTAGCTTAGAGAAAGAGGAGTGAGAAACTCACCCAAAAGTCATCGTTCTTTCTACTCTAAATCTTTGGTTTTCATATCTTAACCTTAATCTTTTAGACACCGTTTCAATCAAATTTATTTTATTTTCAAAGATTTATAGTATTATTTGAAATTAACAGAACGAAAAAGCTTCTGTTCTTGGAAACCCCATTGAAAGAGAGAGAGAACAGAAATGTAGGACTGGAAAAGCATGGCAGAGAATGAATAGATAGAAGATTGTTCTTTACTCGTACTGTTTTTCTATGGTTTTTCTGTGAAGAGAGTGAGGGAAGGAAAGAGAAGATCAAGGGAGAGAGCGAGGGAAGGAGAGAGAAAGAGAGCGATTGCAAGGGGAGAGTGAAGAGGTCCATTCAAACCAAGGGCATATTGGGTACTAAAATAGTGCACGTGACGAAAACGTGATATTTTAACAGAAAATGGCATGATAGGGGATGAATTGTCCTTTATCAATACATTAAGGTTGTTTTTACTCATTATCTGAGTTTATGAGTTTATGGTGTAAATTGCCCTTTTCACCATTATGTAGGGGCTAAATTGCACTTTACTCTTTAGTTATGTTATGTGGTGTATAGTTGTAATTTACTTAATAATTTTACTCTATATTTGTACTTAATTATCTTGATCTGAATTTGGGTTATAAAATTGTTATTTGAATATGTAAGAATTGTTTGAATTTAGCTATGGGGAAGTCATAAAACACAAAAAATTCTGTGCATTTTTGCAAATTTATCTCACTAAATTACATATTTTTATAACTTTATCTTACTAAATTACATATTTTCATAACTTTATTTCACTAAAGTAGACATTTTTATATAAATTACAATCTGAATAGTTATACATTTCCACCTCTCTCATGTATAGAAGATTCTTGGACATAAATAAAAAACTATGTTATAAAATAATTTAAGTGTATTTATAAGAGAAATGTGTTGAAATATACTTATGTCGCGTCAAATGTGTTGAAACTCATAAATGTGTCTTGCCAAGCAGAAGTAATGCCTAAAGTTGATCCTCTGTCATAACAAGTGCGACTATTATGCCCCTAACATTGACATCTATCACACGACATCGTTGAGTTATTCCTAGTAATTGTCGAAATTGACGCCTCATCGACATCTCATATTCTTTTCTTTCTCGGCCTATCAGGTTAGCATTTTCTTTTGGGTAGAAGAATTTTATTCATATTGTGTACGGACGGTCACATATGTTGGCCGATAATGGGATGAATGAAGTTTGAGTACATCTACATATAAGTTTCCCGATGATAGTATTGATTAACGTAATTTTTTTTATGATAGTCTCATGAAATGAATGCAGAGAATAGAATAGACACATGGGATTCCAGTAAACTCTCATCTATAACAGTTGCACACACACCTATTCATGTCAACAACATATTGTTCATTACTATTGTTAACCTCAAATCGTCCAGCTCTGGCAAATATAGCACTCCAATTTCGAGCCACACGTTCTAGCTTCACAAGCTTTTTTCTTATATGAGGACACAAGACGTATGTTGATGTAGCCAATGTCTAATATTTTTTGACAATCCGAGTCATCAAGCACTTTTTGATAATCTTAAACATGGTCAAAATTGTTTTATCCCTAACAAGTAGTACAACTGCATTAAATAAGTCGTATAAATTATTTAATCTCAGGTCACACTTGGAAATCGAAGAAAATGCATGACTAACCTTATCCAGAGTTTGTGCCTCGAAGATATGTGGGCATCCAGGTTAATCTGATATATTTTTCTCATTTCTATCTTGAAATGAAAAGTTATCGTTGCCTTGACCGCCTTCGTATATTCTATCCTGAAATTGATTTTTGAAATTTGTGTACATATGCTAGAGATAGTCGCATTGTTCGGCTGACGATAATTCATGATGCACAGCAGACAACAACTCTTGTTATTTGAAAGAACAACACAGTCAACATAAAACAATATAACTACCACAACACCCAAATATTTGAAAGAGCAATTGAAAATTCATTATATCTTTTGTCGATCCGAGATAAATGTCTATCTGTACTCCTGCTTCAGTGTGACAGTCTTCTTTCAATAATTCTAAAAACAACATCCATGAGTCTATATACTCTGATTCTACATTGTCAACAACAACAAGATATATTTCATTATTGATATCAATGCTAACGGATGCCAATAATTAGTTGCAACACAAGTTTTTTAGATGACAACCATCCAAACAGATAATAGGTCTATCACACTGCAGCAAACCTCCTTACAAGCAACCATACACATATGCATTCTTTCGAATACATATGATTCATTATCGGCAGAGCCCACTAATTAAATCTGTAGGCCCAATGTGCTATGTGGATTTGATCTACGTATTTCTTCTACCTACGATCATAATAGCTTGTAATGTTCATCGATCTTTCCTTTATTAAGTCTTTGATCTTCACTTCTTGCTTTTCTAGCAAGACTTGATTTAATGTTGATATTGAAATCATTTCTCACTGTCTCGACAATAGACAAAATTTCTCACTTATGTTGACTTTTGAACCTATCCAAATAATGATTTGCCATCCATTTTGCAGTATCATGTTGATTTTCAATTTTTCTTGA
The DNA here is from genome assembly GCA_022433055.1 of Begonia peltatifolia. Classification (NCBI taxonomy): domain Eukaryota; kingdom Viridiplantae; phylum Streptophyta; class Magnoliopsida; order Cucurbitales; family Begoniaceae; genus Begonia; species Begonia peltatifolia. The sequence goes on from CM039518.1 coordinate 7,124,194, forward strand.
GCAGTTGTGACAATCGTTGAAACTTTTTATTTGAAACGTAAGATCATTTTGCATTTTCAAAATATGCATTCACACACTGCGGCCAGTCGCCAAAATTCACTTTTAATGAATTTGATCCCATAATCATTATTCAAAGTATATTTTATTATTTCTTCTTTAATTGTCTTTAAAGAACTACATTTTTCCATGATAAAATCTTATCGAAATTTCTTCTTTTACCAATATGCTTTCTATTTCATGATCCTCTGAGTCAACCGGTATTCAAAAATTATCATCTAGAGTTTTTGACGTCGATTGTACCTCTATTTCTTCATTACCTTCAAGGTGATCGAATGCCCGAAAATCAACATATTGGACGTGGAGTACTAATAGCAGTCCATATTGACATCACAAGTTGTTGTATTGTCTAAATCAATTGATTTACTCGAATCAGAATCTATCAACATCTTTAATACAAAGAAAATTCGCTGGAGCAAGAAAATAGTGTAGAGGTTCTAGAGTTTTTGCTAGCATGGGGTGAGAATGGAATGTCATTTTCTTATATAATGTCAAAGATTGCCACCACCAATTCTTGAGAACTGTCCTTCATTCTCAAGAACAATAATTTATAACAATAATTGATAACAGGAGTCGTTCTGGAGTGGCGACCCCCATTCCAAGGACAATAATTGACAACAGAGGGTCACCACTCTAGAATGGCACCTCGTTGTAATTAGCTCTTTTAGAACAGGATGGGGTTGGCGCCCCCCCCCCCCCCAAAAAAAAACACATGTTCAATGCCACGGATAAATTACAATTTTTCACTTAATGATTGATATCAAAATATCATTTTCCCTTCCCACCAATAAAATATTACGATTTCAGCTACTTGCTTCCTAAAACTTAAACCAGTCAATCACATATTGATATAACTTGAATAGATTTAATCTTTGCTATGCACGATTAATTAATTTCACTTCTAATCATGCATATTTACAACTTTTTACTAACACGTTACATTTATATCATTCATGTCACGACTTGGAGGAGGGATTAACAGAACACCTGGTCATACAATTCAATCTTTGAAGAGGATCCGATCGCCTAGTCTAAGACTTGGTTCGTAGTGAAAGACTTGAACACATTATCATAAACCAGAAACACACACACACACACACATATTAATTAAATAAGAAACTAACCCAAAGTAAGAGAAGTACTCAGCAAATAACTAACTAACACTTAAACAAGTAATAAATAAAAAGGGGTCACCTCCACCAACCTTCAGCTACTGCTCACGCTTATCCTTACCTTGAAAAGATTGGTCATTTAGGATGAGTGACTAACTTAGTATAAAAATTATACTGAATACAAATACGTGTACGCCTTCTTTTAACTTACATCTTAAAACATGATTATATTATAAATGATTTTCAATCATCTTTTCATGATAACTCATTTCCATCATTTTACGAAAACATGCTCCAAAAACAACCAATGTAGCATTATTTAAAAGTATTATTATAGACAGACAACTATAATAAAATAGGTCATAATCGTCTATTTCAAATAAAAATCACTTCAATGAAAAAAAAGAGTCACTCAAGGAATCTTCCAGCACATAGCATAGAAAGGTGTTGATCCGATGATCCATCAACACCTCATGACCCAGGAGAAAAAAGAAGTAACGATTATTCAAAGATCCATCAATGTTAATCTAGGTGGTTGGCAAACCAGTGATCGACGAAACCACCCGTAACCAAAAAAAATGAACACACTCTGATTAGGTTGAAGGATTCAAAACCTAAAGAATGCGTCATCATCGCCCTATAGCTCATTTTTGTAATCGTACAAACAAAACAACTTACACGCAACAAAAGTTTTACTGGATAGCCTCGTGATGCTTTGATACTGAAATCATCCAAAACATCAAAATGATTCATCACCCAGAATAGAATTCACAAAAATATCATGCATTAACGGTAAATGTGTAAACTATGTACGAATACATAAAAAGCTGACTTGTTGGCGACCATGCCATGTTAGGTTTTCCATGGGTAATAACTCACTAAAATAAAGTTTTTATAAAACCATGCATCTAGTGAAAAAAGTATAAAACCCTTATCTCGAAGAGAACTGTTCATCCTACAAACGGGAACAACAACCTCAAGTACTTGGTCTTAATCTACAAACTCATTCGAGCCTAAAATAAAATTAAGGTTTATGAATATCTCACTCAACTCTAAGAGAAAACATAGATGAGTCCTATACTGAGCCTAAGAACTCAAAATAAAAACACTATAAATAGCTGCAAACTTCATAGCAGAGGTAAACACTTGTTCACTTCTGTTTGAACAAGAAGCGACCATTCAGTCGACACTTGTAGGCAATGGTTAACCCGTCGGTTGACACTAGGTTGGTGTGACACCTTCAAGCAAGGGTCGATCTCCCGGTGGACACTTATAGGTGGGGGTCGACCACACAGTCCACACTTATAAATAGGGGTCACGTTTAGACCTATCGGGTTTGGCAACTGTTGGCACAAAGCGATCGACCCTTTAGGCTTCAACTAATCTCACAAAGAAGTCCACACCTTGATGGTTCTATTTCTAATAGTAGAGTTCAAAATATCGACCAGTCATCTACAGTGGTTGACACTTTGTCGATTTCCAGTGATGAAAGGTCGCGAAAATTGTCTCTCTTTGCCTTTTTTCATCTCCAATTGACAAGCAAACTTACATAAACCCTAAATCGACTCAGATAAACCAAAAATATCTTATGAATTTGAGTTTCCAAACTCGAATCAGAATCCAATAAAATCCAAACTTTTAAACCCTAAAACAAATAGGAAAAACTTACCAAATCACAAAGTCTTTTCACAAAGGTTGTTGCTCAAAGCCTCACAAATACTTCCATAGCCTTAAAACACGACGATTCGCATGAATGGAAATCACCTCCCTCCCTCCCTCCCTCCCTCCCGGCACCATGAAGAAAAGAAGGGAAGGTTCCTTCCTTCCCTCATTTTAATAAAACATTTTATTTAAAATTTTAATTATTTAATATATATATATATATATATATATATATATATATATATATATATATA